>CM059445.1:64427684-64507310 GCA_030390025.1 Squalus acanthias | reverse complement strand
CCCCCTCCCTCCCTCCCCCCTCCATTCTCCCTCCCCCCTCCATTCTCCCTCCCTCTCTCTCGCTCCCTCCTGCTCTCTCTCCCTCCCTCTCTCCATCTCCCTCTCCCTCCATCTTTCTCTCCCTTCCTCTCTCTCTCTTTATAAGTACCAGGATCGCATGATGATAAGTTAAAATCAAGTCTAGGCCTGATCTCCCTCCTCCTGAACCATCGCCATAGGGTAAATACCCTGCCAACACTCATTGGCTGACACATGAAGAACGGTTACATGGGTGAGGTCAAGACTGAGTCCATGGAACCAAACCTCAACAAGTCGAGGCCTTCCAGTAAAGTGCTTTGGGCTGTCCAGAGGTTGTGAAAGGCGCTATATAAATGCAAGTACTTTCTGGTCACAGCCAATCTGATCCGGACCTCGCCCAATGTCCACGCTGAACTTTCCACCAGGAGTGCGGGGATATTAATTAGGAGCAGGACTCCCCTCCCTCGGCCGTGCAGAGGTCAGTTATACTGTTGGCACTGCCCCACGGGCTGGAATCAGCTCACTGAACACGCAAACTAAAAGTACCGAAAAATGTTACACTAAATGAACACTGGGATCGAACAACTCTTGAATTTCATTTAATAGATAAAAGCAGTAAATTCCACTGACAGTAAAATGGTTTTAAAGTCACATCGGATGAGAGATGAGACCAGGGTGTCAGTGCTAGTGACCCGTCCAACTTTACAGTAAGTCGATAAAGTTAGAGAGAGCAAAGCAAAAGTTAAAAGGGCGATAAAATCCCCTCTTAAAGGACCCATCCCCTCCCTCACTTGCTGAAAGGCGGGGGGAGGGATACAGCATTTCAGGGTCTCGAGTTCTTCAGTCCCAGAGGCGCTCGATCTGATTTCACTAATAGGGACCCACTAGCCTTGAGCAGCAATGTAGCTCGTGTTACATAGACACAGACATGTGTGTGTACACACAGACACGCACAGAAATTCAGACACATGTGTGCACCGGCTCCCACTCACATACATAGACACGTGTGCACAATGCGGGGAGATCTTGACTTCGTGTGATGGTGTGAAACGGGCGATAGCAAGTCGCAGGCTATTTCACATATCTCCACATTTTCATTCTACGGACTGCAACGGTAATAATAATAGGGAGAGATGTGAAACGGCTGATGATTCGCGATCTCCATCGCACTGACAGACACACACTTCCCTTGCTCTTATGCAAACATCTCCTCACAAAACTCTACAAAGACACTGTTTCTGTTGCTAATTTTCAATACAGCTTTTACAACAGAAAGGAAAGATCATACAGTACTGGGCTGAAATATAAAATGGCATTACAGTGCTAGCCTGGGTCCTGCTTGCAATAGTCAAGGTTTTGGTGGAATGGAGCTCCCACAGCGGTGCAGTGTGCCTATGGCTGTGACACTGGTTCATAGAACCAGGGTTCCCAGATTCTATGCTTGGATAGCTGGCCTCTGCTGGCTCACAGTAAAGACACTTCACTTGGTCTCCGTATCCCTGAGTTAGGGCGGGAGGTGAGAGTGGAAAATCAGCCAGGTTCCTACTCCTGAACGCTGTCAGTGAGTGTGCGTGAGGGCACTGGGTGAGGGTCGGGTCGGGTCCTGGCTGCAGTGTTCTGTCTCGGCTGAGGGCTGGACAGCCGGTGCCAGTGAGACTGGGGTCCAGAATCTTCAGGAGAGTGCGGAAAATAACACTGGGTAAAAGGAAATTTGGGCGACAGACATTCACCGAGTCATTAAAAGCAGCTCATCTGTTACTGATCAGGATCCTGTGTGGACCGTCACACCAAGGACTCAGACCCAAAGCCAGGAACACACCTCAAAATCTTGGTGTCTATTTTATATTTCGTTCTTTCTCTTTCTTTTCCTTCTCTCGCTTTTTAATTCGTTTCCAAAAACTGCTTAAAAACCAGAATCAGTGAGTCACACTATTTAAGCACCATTCCCATGGGTTTCCCCCCCCTCTCTGTTTCTCCTCTCTCTCTCACTCCTCTCTCACTTTTAAATGTACATTCCCAAATGTACATTTCCCAGTTAGTAAGAGAAATCCTGAATAATCCATGTGCTTCCCATTTTTTTTTCTCTGTATTTAAGTGAAAAATCTAATTAAAACGTTTGAGCCCCCGCCCCGCCTCCAGTAGCAGTCTCCTTCCCTCTGTATAGAAAAGATGTTCCAATTTCTGTCGGTCCGTGAAGCACAAAGGTTAAAGTAACAATGCAGCTCTTACCTGAATGTCTGAAGGTTTCTCTGGCCTGTTTTGGAGCGAGTTGCTCCTATATATACCTCCTGATAAGGCCACTCAGGTTAAGATAAGGCAAATCCGGTTGACTAATGATCAATGGGTGCTTGCTCTTGTGTCAGGAATTTGTCAACAGCAGCAATTTATGGCCAAGGATTTTGAAAGTTCTCTGGTGTTTCTGCTGATCTGCACAGCCTCTGTGCCTTGACTTTTGGATCAATACGTGGCGCAAACTACAGGCGATACATCGCACGTTGTAGCTGACACATAGTGACACCTTAGGTCACCCTGATCGCAGGCAGGGTTCTGCGTAACCTTGATACACTCAATTGTATCAATATTTTGAAAAAAATAAACTCAAAATTCATAGAGAAACTATTTCCTCTGGTGGGGGAGTCCAGAACCAGGGCGCACAATCTTCAAATTAGAGCCAGGCCGTTCAGGAGAAAAATCAGGAAGCACTTTCCTCACACAAAGGGTAGTAGAAATCTGGAACTCTCTCCCCCAAAAGGCTGTGAATGCTGGGGGTCAATTGAAATTTTCAAGACTGAGATTGATAGATTTTTGTTGGGTAAGGGCACCGAGGGATATGGAGCAAAGGCGGGTAAATGGAGTTGAGGAGCAGATCGGCCATGGTCTAATAGAATGGCGGAGCAGACTCGAGGGGCTGAATGGCCGCCTTCTGTTACTATGAACACAGACTCCAGGGGGGTGGTGGGTGGAGGTGCACAAACCTGTCCTCTGTTCTGTTTCACTTTGTTTCGTGGACTGGATATGTAAGGACTGTGGGGGAGAAATTGGTCCTCGGGCGGAAAACGGAGGGGATAAAAAGACCAACTGTGGGGCGCAACGTCCCATTCCCGATCTGCGCCTGTGTTATGGGCACCGCCATATTGGTAAAGTCGGATTTGCAGGCATCCCAGGCGGCCGCCTAAAACAGGCGTTGGGTCCCTTACGCATGTTAATGAGGGGAGGGCCGGACTGTCAGTGAAGCTCAGCGGCTTTCAGTCCCAAACTAACTTCCTGTAACTTTAGGGTGTCGAGTGCTGCTGATACGCCTGGTTGGAACAGTCTCTGGTTGCCTGTTTGCACCTTATGACAGGCATGCTCTAACATACCGTTTTGTAGATACTTTGCTGGTGTACATTGATGATCTTGGTTTACGGGGTTGTATGATTGTACTTTGTTTCTCCTCCTTGTCCCCTCGTGCTGGGAGCCAGTTCCTCGGGTGCCGACTCTTGCTCCAGTCCCTGTTCTCTCGGTGCTGGCCGCTCTCTGAGACCTCAAGCATGTCCGCAATCTTTGTGTGTGTGGGCCATGGACAGTGAGGGAGAAATTCAACCTCGTTCCGCCTGTTTTTTGGGGTTCAGTGAAGGCTAGATGGACAAAATTCAGGACACAAGCTCCCACACCCCAATCTCCTCCAGAAGTGCGATGGCTGGCAAATTGGAGTCCGGCGACTTGGGGGCCTTGCATGTGAAAATCGGGGGCCTAACCCCAGTTCTAGGACCCCGATGGAAATGAGTGCACAGATACACAGCGCAGGTTCTGCCTCATATCAGGTCTTGAGTGGCCCTTAAAGGGACCACCAGAGGCTGCTCAAGAAATGGGCGCAAAAAGTTTTCAAGGTTTCATTTCTGTGGAGCCAGGAGGAGCAGGCCGGCACAGCCATGTCCCGTTGTTTCCCCCGACCCCCCTCCAGGACGTACCTGTGGACTGGCCCAGCCTCGTCCCTCCTCGTTTCCACCTCCCCCTACCCCACAACCCTCCTCAGGACCACTGCAGGCCCTGCCAAAGTCAATGGAAAGTGATCAGGAAACAAAAGAAAGTCTTGCATTTATATAGTGTCTTCAGAATGTCCCAAAGCGCTTTACAGCCAATTAAGTACTTTTTGAAGTGTAATCAATGTTGTAATGTAGGAAACACGGCAGCCAATTTGCACACAGCAAGATCCCACAATCAGCATGTGATAATGACCAGATAATCTGTTTTAGTGCTGTTGGTTGAGGGATAAATATCGGCCACGATGCCAGGGATAACTCCCCTGCTTTTCTTTGAAATAGTGCCATGGGATCTTTTACGTCCACCTGAGAAAGCAGACGGGGCCTCGGTTTAACATCTCGTCAGAAAGGAGCAGGAACCCTGGCTGGTTTCTCCGTATCCCTAGCCCAAGACATTGAGCCCAATTGTAACCCTTACTACTGCTCTGTCTATTAAACTTACAATAACTTTTTTTTGAGTGCAGGCGCAGTTCATGAAGTGTTAATGTCATTGAATCGTTGCTCAATCCTGTGTTAAACCCAGCAGACCCATTGCCAGAATTCCAATCGGGGTCATGATGTCCTTTTTAAGACTCACAGTGTGTGTCCATTCCTAACTTTATTATAAAAATGCCTTTATCAGTTCTTGAGTTCCTGCCGAGAACATTTACTGAGGAGAATACGAGATCCTTGGCTTTATTAATAGAAGCATAGAGTACAAAAGCAAGGAAGTTATGCTAAACCTTTATAAAATGCTGGTTAGGCCTCAGCTGGAGTATTGTGTCCAATTCTGGGCACCACACTTTAGGAAGGATGTCAAGGCCTTGGAGAGGGTACAGAGGAGATTGACTAGAATGGTACCAGGGAAGAGGGACTTCAGTTACATGGATAGACTGGAGAAGCTGGGGTTGTTCTCCTTCGAGTAGAGAAGGTTAAGGGGAGATTTAATGGAGGTGTTCAAAATCATGAAGGGTTTTGATAGAGTAAATAAGGGAGAAACTTTCCACTGGCAGGAGGGTCAGAAACCAGAGGACACAGATTTAAGGTAATTGGCAAAAGAACCAGAGGCAACATGAGGAGAATTTTTATACGCAGCGAGTTGTTGTGATCTGGAATGCGCTGCCTGAAAGGGCGGTGGAAGCAGATTCAATAGTAACTTTCAAAAGGGAATTGGATAAATACTTGAAGGGTAAAAATTTCACGGCTGTGGGGAAAGAGTAAACACTCTTTTTGAAAGTAAACCACATCAGCTGCTCTTTTTTTAAATTCGTTCCTGGGATGTGGGCGTCGCTGGCAAGGCCAGCATTTATTGCCCATCCCTAATTGCCCTCGAGAAGGTGGTGGTGAGCCGCCTTCTTGAACCGCTGCAGTCCGTGTGGTGAAGGTGCTCCCACAGTGCTGTTAGGGAGGGAGTTCCAGGATTATGACCCAGCGACGATGAAGGATCGGCCGATATACTTCCAAGTCAGGATGGTGTGTGACTTGGAGGGGAACTTGGAGGTGGTGGTGTTCCCATGCGCCTGCTGCCCTTGTCCTTTTAGGCGGTAGAGGTCGCGGGTTTGGGAGGTAATGCCGAAGAAGCCTTGGCGAGTTGCTGCAGTGCATCTTGTAGATGGTACACACTGCAGCCACGGTGCACCGGTGGTGGAGGGAGTGAATGTTTAAGGTGGTGGATGGGGTGCCAATCAAGTGGGCTGCTTTGTCCTGGATGGTGTCGAGCTTCTTGAGTGTTGTTGGAGCTGCACTCATCCAGGCAAGTGGAGAGTATTCCATCACACTCCTGACTTGTGCCTTATAGATGGTGGAAAGGCTTTGGGGAGTCAGCAGGTGAGAAACTCACTGCAGAATACCCAGCCTCTGATCTGCTCTGGCTGCCACAGCATTTATGTGGCTGGTCCAGGTAAGTTTCTGGTCAATGGTGACTCCCAGGATATTGATGGTGGGGCATTCAGCGATGGTAATGCTGTTGAATGTCAAGGGGCAGTGGTTAGACACTCGCTTGTTGGAGATAGTCATTGCCTGGCACTTGTGTAGTGCGAATGTTACCTACCACTTATCAGCCCAAGCCTGAATGTTGTCCAGGTCTTGCTGCATGCGGGCATGGACTGCTTCATTATCTGAGGAGTTGCGAATGGCACTGAACACTGTGCAGTCATCAGCGAACATCCCCACTTCTGACTTTATGATGGAGGGAAGGTCATTGATGAAGCAGCTGAAGATGGTTGGGCCTAGGACACTGCCCTGAGGAACTCCTGCAGCGATGTCCTGGGGCTGTGATGATTGACCTCCAACCACCACAACCATCTTCCTTTGTGCTAGGTATGACTCCAGCCAGTGGGAGAGTGTTCCCCCTAATTCCCATTGGCATCAGTTTTACTCGGGCTCCTTGATGCCACACGCGGTCAAATGCTGCCTTGATGTCAAGGGCAGTCACTCTCGCCTCACCTCTGGAATTCAGCTCTTCTGTCCATGTTTGGACCAAGGCTGTAATGAGGTCTGGAGCCGAGTGGTCCTGGCGGAACCCAAACTGGGCATCAGTGAGCAGGTTATTGGTGAGTAAATGCTACTTGATAGCACTGTCGACGACACCTTCCATCACTTTGCTGATGATTGAGAGTAGACTGATGTGGCGGTAATTGGCAGCATTGGATTTGTCCTGCTTTTTGTGGACAGGACATACCTGGGCAGTTTTCCACATTGTCGGATAGATGCCAGTGTTGTAGCTGTACTGGAATAGCTTGGCTAGTGGCACGGCTAGTTCTGGAACACAAGTCTTCAGCACGACAGCCGGGATGTTGTCGGGGCCCATAGCCTTTACTGTATCCAGTGCGCTCAGCCATTTCTTGATATCAAGTGGAGTGAATCAAATTGGCTGAAGACTGGCTTCTGTGGTGGTGGGGACCTCGGGAGGAGGCCGATATGGATCATCCACGCGGCACATCTGGCTGAAGATGGTTGCAAAGGCTTAAGCCTTGTCTTTTGCACTCACGTGCTGGGCTCCACCATCATTGAGGATGGGGATATTCATGGAGCCTCCTCCTCCCGTTAGTTGTTTAATTTTCCACCACCATTCACGACTGGATGTGGCAGGACTGCAGAGCTTTGATCTGATCTGTTGATTGTGGGATCGCTTAGCCCTGTCTATAGCATGCTGCCTCCTCTTTTTAGCATGCATGTAGTCCTGTGTTGCAGCTTCCCCAGGTTGGCACCTCATTTTTAGGTTCGCCTGGTGCTGCTCCTGGCATGCTCTTCTACACTCCTTATTGAACCAGGGTTGGTCCCCTGGCTTGATGGTAATGGTAGAGTGAGGGATATGTTGGACCATGAGGTTACAGATTGTGGTGGAATACAATTCTGCTGCTGCTGATGGCCCACAGCGCCTCATGGGTGCCCAGTTTTGAGCTGCTGGATCTGTTCTGAATCTATCCCATTTAGCACGGTGGTAGTGCCACACAACACGATGGAGGGTGTCCTCAGTGTGAAGACGGGACTTCGTCTCCACAATGACTGTGCGGTGGTCACTGCTACCAATGCTTTCATGGAGAGATGTATCTGCGACAGGTAGATTGGTGAGGACGAGGTCAAGTAGGTTTTTCCCTCGTGTTGGTTCTCTCACCACCAGTCACAGGCCCAGACTGGCAGTTATGTCCTTCAGGACTCGGCCAGCTCAGTCAGTAGTGGTGCTACCGAGCCACTTTTGGTGATGGACATTGAAGTCCCCCACCCAGAGTACATTCTGTGCTCTTGCTACTCTCAGTGCTTCTTCCAAGTGGTGTTCAACATTGAGGAGTACTGATTCATCAGCTGAGGGAGGGCGGTAGAGTGGTAATCAGCAGGAGGTTCCCTTGCTTGACCTGAAGCCATGAGACTTCCGGAGTCAATGTTGAGGACCCCCAGGGCCACTCCTTCCCGACTGTATACCACTGTGCCGCCACCCCTGGTGGGTCTGTCCTGCTGGTGGGACAGGACATACCCAGGGAAGGTGATGGAGGAGTTTGGGACATTGGCTGAAAGGTATGATTCTGTGAATATGACTATGTCAGGCTGTTGCTTGACTAGTCTGTGGGACAGCTCTCCCAATTTTGGCACATGTCCCCAGATGTTGGGGAGAAGAACTTTGCAGGGTCGACTGGGCTGGGTGTGCCATTGTCGTGTCCGTAGCCGGTGCCGAGGTCGATGTCGGGTGGTCCGTCCGGTTTTATTCTTATTGTTTTTCATAGCGGTTAGTTACAACTGAGTGTCTCACTCGGCCATTTTCAGAGGGCAGTTAAGAGTCAACCACATTGCTGTGGGTCTGGAGTCACATATAGGCCAAACCGGGTAAGGACGGCAGATTTCCTTCCCTAAAGGACATTAGTGAACCAGATGGATTTTTACGACAATCCGATAGTTTCATGCTCACCATTACTGACACTAGCTTTTTATTTAATTAACTGAATTTAAATTCCCCAGCTGCCATGATGAGATTTGAACTCACGTTTCCGGATCATTTGTCCAGGCCTCTGGATTAATGGTCCAGTAACATAACCACTATGCTACCGGTCTCCTAGTACTGAGTCACACAGAGCACAGTCCGAGGTTGGATCCCCGGGTCAGTGCTGAGTGAACTGATCTCAGACTGAGGAGCACCGCCTGGTCTGAGCATCCTCCGGTCAGGGAGGAAAACAAACCCAGGAAGATTCCAGTCCCCCATCCCCACCTGCTGACGCCTGCTGGGAAGGGTGTGTGTCTCGGACAACGAGTCAGGTCGGGATCAGGCTCCACTCTGCAGCTCTTCCTGGTCAAATAGCCCACTGACACTGCCACCGAGGCTCGCAGATTAAGAATGGCCTCTTGGGTGAGGTGGCTGTTGGCAGCCTCGAAACCTGGACCCCAGGAAGAGTCAGCACTTTTGGGAGATGAGAGGAGAGGAGACTCGGGATAAACCCTGGGTGTAGGTCAATGTATCGCTGACTCAGCCTGATCTGCTGGCACCAGGTCGCTGATGAACTTTGTCTCTTAATGTCTTTGCATGAAGCATTCAGTCATCTGACTTTATCCTTGGACTTTACACCAATGATAAATCGACACAGAATCATCAGATCCAGGACAAGTGTTTTCTCCAGGGTTCACACAGGTTTGCGCTGCACTCAGAACAATATTTACCCTCGGTTATAGTTTTACTGGCCTCTTAGATACCCTGTTAGATAAGCTGTGGGTTCAGGGATGGGTCAGTTTGTTTTTTAAGGTCAGGTGTTGTTACCCGAGGAAGATCCAGATTTAAAACTAACGGCAGTTTCGAGCATTTAAGAAGATAAAGAACACTTTGAACATAAGAACATAAGAAGTAGGAGCAGGAGACGGCCATTCGGCCCCTCGAGCCTGCTCCGCCATTCAATAAGATCATGGCTGATCTTCTACCTCATCTCCACTTTCCTGCACTATCCCCATATCCCTTGATTCCCTTAATATCCAAAAATCTATCGATCTCTGTCTTGAATATACTCAACGACTGAGCCTCCACAGCCCTTTGGGGTAGAGGATTCCAAAGATTCACCACCCTCTGAGTGAACAAATTTCTCCTCCTCTCAATCCTAATTGGCCAACCCCTTATTCTGAGACTGTGACCCCTGGTTCTAGATTCCCCAGCCAGGGGAAACATCCTCCCTGCATCTACCCTATCAAGCCCTGTAAGAATTTTGTATGTTTCAATGAGATCACCTCTTGACGTAATAAAGACTCACTACGCACTTGAACATAAAGCAAGGCTTTAATCAACTTGTAACAAAACATGGAGGTCTAGTTAGCAGTCACTAGCTTCCTGTTTCCAGATTGTCTCTGCCCAAGGTGGGCCCATGCCTGAGTATTTATACTCCCTGGACGGCGCCCCAGCTGGCCGCCCAGTCGTACTTCCTGAGTTGTTACTTGCGATTTATGACATTCTTCCTCCCTAAAAGGTTTGGAAGTCCAGTCTTCCTTTAACGGACTAGGCGGACCAGAAATAGCGTAGACGTTTAGCTCTCTGCTTGTGACTGGAAGGCACGTCTCCCCGGACCGTGTCCTGGTCCCTGGGTCGCTTGGCCCGTACCGGTAAGTCAGTAGAGTCCGCGTCATCTTGATCATCCTGTGGAGGACTGGGAATATCATGACTCCGGGTGCGGGTCCCCACAGGTGCTGAGCTGGCCTCATCCCGGGTCGTGGCTGGAGATTGTCCGGCGTCCTGGTTTCGGGTGGCCATCCTACGGGGAGCGTCCAGCTCCCTGAGTTGATCCGGTAGCGTTGCCGGCAGATCCCCCGATGTCCCAGGCGGGGCGTCATTTTCATAGGGGTGCGGAGTGTTGATATCATTGTCGGGGGATCCTTCATCATTCGGGCCCGTGTGACCGGTTGGGCAGGGAGCCAGATCTCGGAGCGAGACGGTGGTCTCCCGGCCATCAGGGTACCGTACGTGCGCATACGTGGGGTTTACCTCCGTTAACTCCACCTCGTCAACGAGAGGGTCGTTTTTGGCAGACCGGACGAACCTCCGGAGTAGCACCGGGCCTGGAGCCACCAACCATGACGGTAGAGACGTCCCATGTGTAGAGCGACGCCGGAATTTGAAGAATCGCTCATGAGGCGTGACATTAGTAGATGTGGAGAGAAGAGACCTGATAGAGTGTAACGCGTCGGGGAGCACCGTTTCCCACTGCTGGTCCGGCAGGTTGCGTGACCTTAGTGCCAGACGGACAGCGTTCCAGATGATGGCATTGTATCGTTCAACCTGTCCGTTACCGATTGGGTGATATGGTGTCGTCCTACTTGAGGCGATTCCCCGTTGGGAGAGATAACTTTTAAGTTCACTCGACATAAAGGAGGGACCCCGATCAGTGTGGATAAAATTGGCCGTCCCGCAAAGGGAAAAGACCTGATCGAGGCATTTAATTACCGTAGAGGTAAGCATATTAGGGCAGGGGAAGGCGAAGGGAAAGCGTGAATACTCGTCCACCATCGTAAGTAGGTAGGTGTTCCTTGTCGATGAAGGCAATGGCCCTTTAAAGTCTATGCTGAGCCTCTGCATAGGCTGCATTGCATGTATGAGTAAGCCATCTGATGGGCGAAAGAATTGTGGTTTCAATTCTGCACAAATCCTACAGGAGGAGCATGTTTTCTTTATGTCCTCGGTTGAAAATGGTAGATTTTTGGAGCGCACAAAGTGCAACATGCGGGTCACACCAGGATGGCATAAGTCCATATGCAAATCCGCCAGAGTCGACGTTGACATTGAGGAGCAAAATGCCCGTGTGAAGGTATCTGGGGCCACGTTCTGTTTGCCGGGTCGGTAACAAATAGTATATCCAAAGGCAGCCAGCTCCATCCTCCAGAGTTGAATTTTATTATTTTTGATTTTCGTGCGCCTCCGGTTATCCAACATGAAGGCCACAGAGCGCTGGTCAGTTATAAGCATAAAATGACGCCGAGCAAGAAAATGACCCCATTGGCGTACAGCCTCGATGATGGCCGTAGCCTCCTTCTCGACGGGGGGGGTAATGGAGCTCGCTACCCTGCAAGGTTCTGGATAGGAATGCCACGGGTCGGCCACCTTGATTCAAGGTAGCGGAGATCGCCACCTCCGATGCATCGCATTCGACCACAAAAGGAAGATTTTCGTCAATGGAGCGAAGCGTGGCTTTCTCCAGCTGTCGTTTGAGGAGGTTGAAGGCAGAAATAGCCGTAGCTTCCAATGGAAAAGACTTCGCATGGAGCAGGGGCTGTATTTTATCGGAGAAGTGTGGTATCCATTTTGCGTAATAAGCAAACATGCCAAGTGCCCAACGAAGAGAGCAGAGGTTCGTCGGGGGAGGGAGCTCCTGAAGTGGACGAAGTCGCTCTGGGTCCGGTTTAATAACACCGTTGCCCACCCAGTAGCCAAGAATGTTCACCGATGGCACCGACTTCACCGATTTGGATTCGTTTAACGTTAAGTGGCGACGGCGGAGTACGTCAAAAAATCTCTGAAGATTGGCGTCATGCTCCTTTTGATCATGGCCGGCAATAGTGATATTGTCTAAATACGGAAAGGTATCCGTCAAGTTCTCTTGCCGGACTAGGCCATCCATGGCCCGTTGGAAGACGGCCACCCCATTGGTGACCCCGAATGGAAGGCGGCGAAACTGGAAAAGCCGACCATTGGCCTCAAAGGCCGTATACTTCTTGTCGGAGTCTTGCAGTGGCACCTGATGGTACGCGCTTTTTAAATCGAAGGTCGAGAATACCTTGTATTTGGCAAGGTTGTTGACCATGTCATCTATGCGTGGCAGCGGGTAGGCATCCAGATCGGTATATAGATTAATAGTCTGCGAATAATCGATACACAGACGTTTTTTATGTTGTTTTAAGGGATTCCTCACGATGACGACCTGAGCCCGCCAGGGAGATGAACATGGCTCGATAATACCGTCGACTAAAAGGCGAGAGATTTCCGCCTCAATAAACGCGCGATCGTCTTGGCTAAAGCGCCGCGATTTGGTGGCTATGGGTTTACAGCGGGGGGGAAGATTGGCAAACAGGGAGGGTTCACCGAGTAAGGCCGCCGAGAGTGCACAAAACGGCACCTTAGAAATGGTAAGCTCCGGCCTTGACCCTCCAAACTCAAAAGTGATCTTCTTGTGCTGCTTCTGGAAGTCCTGTCCCAGAAGCACATCGCTGCATAAGTTTGCGAGTACTCCGAGCCGGGTGGAGAGATACGTGCGGCCGTTGAGGATGAGGTTGACCAGACAGAAGCCAGAAGAATTGGTGGTCAGAGTCGTCAGAGCCATTGCAATCTCCCTGTCCGAGGGATAAATGTGCAGTTTTAACCTGTTGACAGCCCGCTTACTAATGAAGCTGTCAGAGCTGCAGGAGTCGATTAGCGTGCTTAGAGTGTGCCCATTTACTGAAACCTTCGTGGCTGCATGGGACAAACTTTGGGGAAAAACAGCCGTGATGGGAGGAGGGGCAATTTTCCCTTCGGCAACTGTAGCCTTAACAGTGGTTCCTGGGGGAGGAGCAGCTCCATAGATAGCAGCTGTGAAGCTAACAGGAGCTCTCGACCGGTATACTTTAGAGGAGCGGCCTTTCTTGTTAGCAAAGGCCCGTGACTGGCATACCTTGGAAAAGTGTCCTTTCTTGCTGCAATGATTGCAGGTCACATTACGAGCCGGGCAAAATTTTCTGTGATGGCACGCCCCTCCACAAAAGAAACACTTTCTTCCTGATTGCCAGGATGCTGCTAGGGCGGGGTCGTCATCAGCGAAGGCCTCTAGGGTAGGGTCGTCGTCTGTTAGAGTAGAGTCGACATCAGTGGGGGCATCCGCCCGAGACCTACCGAAAGACTCATTAAAGGAGATAGCCGCCGCCCGTGCACGTGGTGGGAGATAAGTGTCTGCATTTTTCTTGGCCAAGTCCAAGGAACACGCCTGGTCATAAGCAGCCCGTAAATTGAGGGTTTTATTTTCCAGCAGGCGCTGACGTATAAAAGGGGACGCGATCCCATTGATAAAGGAATCGCGGATTAGTTCCTCTTGATACTGTTCAGCTGTAACTGCTTTAAGGTTACAATCCTTGCTGAGCCTGCGAAGTTTCTGGAGAAATTCATCGAGTGATTCCCCAGGCTGCTGCCGAGTTGTGGCCAGTAGGTGTCGAGCAAAGATTTCATTTGGGGACTTGACATATAGCTGCTGTAAGATTTTGATAGCAGTGTCATAGTCTATACAGTCCTCAATATAATCATACACATGAGGAGACACGTAGTTGATAAGCATTCGTAACTTATTAGGGACATCCGCCCCACATTCTTCAAGAAAGTTGCTAAAGGTACGAAACCAATGCTTCCATACCTTCGCTGCCGCAGGTGCATTCGGGTCCAGGTCGAGACGAGCAGGTCTAAGGAGTTTTTCCATGATGGATCAGTTTCTTGCCCTAGTTCCCTTCTGTGGTTCGAGTTGCAGCTGGTTGTTCTGAATCACCCAAAGCGTGGAGACGATATCAAGTTGATTAAATTGACGTAATAAAGACTCACTACGCACTTGAACATAAAGCAAGGCTTTAATCAACTTGTAACAAAACATGGAGGTCTAGTTAGCAGTCACTAGCTTCCTGTTTCCAGATTGTCTCTGCCCAAGGTGGGCCCATGCCTGAGTATTTATACTCCCTGGACGGCGCCCCAGCTGGCCGCCCAGTCGTACTTCCTGAGTTGTTACTTGCGATTTATGACACCTCTCATTCTTCTAAACTCTAGAGAATATAGGCCTAGTCTACTCAATCTCTCCACATAGGACAATCCCCCCATCCCAGGAATCAGTCTGGTGAACCTTCGTTGCACCCCCTCTATGGCAAGTATATCCTTCCTTAGGTAAGGAGACCAAAACTGTACACAATACTCCAGGTGTGGTCTCACCAGGGCCCCATATAATTGCAGTAAGACGTCTTTACTCTTATACTCAAATCTTTTTGTTTTCTTAATTGCTTGCTGTACCTGCATGTTAAAAACTTTCAGTGATTCGTGTACAAGGACACCCAGGTCCCTCTGAACACCAACATTTCCCAATCTCTCACAATTTAAAAATACTCTGCTATTCTATTTTTCCTACCAAAGTAGATAACTTCACATTTCTCCTCATTATATTCCATTTGCTATGTTCTTGCCCACTCACTTAGCCTGTCTATATCCCCTTGAAGCCTCTTTGCATCCTCCTCACAACTTACATTCCCACCCAGCTTTGTATCATCAGCAAACTTGGATATATTACATTTGGTCCCCTCATCCAAATCATTGATGTAGATTGTGAATAGCTGAGGCCCAAGCACTGATCTTTGCGGTACCCCACTAGTTACAGCCTGCCAACCCGAAAATGACCCGCTTATTCCTACTCTCTGTTTTCTGTCCATCAACCAATTTTCAATCCATGCTAGTATATTACTCCCAATCCCATGAGCCCTAATTTTGTTTAATAACCTCTTGTGTGGCACCTTATCGAATGCCTTCTGAAAATCCATATACTGTACACCACATCCACTGGTTCCCCCTTATCTATTCTGCTAGTTACAACCTCAAAAAACTCTAACAGATTTGTCAAACATGATTTCCCTGATGTTTTATAAGAGCAAGAGGATAACTAAAGTAAGAGTAGGGCCTATTAGGGACCCTAATGGTAACCTGTGTGTGGAGGCGGAAGACATGGGTATGGTTCTTAATGAATACTTTGCGTCTGTTTTCACAAGAGAGAGGGACGATGCAGAAATTGCAATCAGGGAGGAGGAGTGTGAAATATTAGATGAAATAGGCATAGTGAAAGAGGAAGTATTAAGGGGTTTAGCATCTTTGAAAGTGCATAATTCCCCAGGCCCAGATGAAATGTATCCCAGACTATTAAGAGAAGTAAGAGAGGAAATAGCAGAGGCTCTGACCATCATTTTCCAATCCTCTCTGGCTAGAAGTGTGGTCCCGGAGGACTGGAGAACTACTGATGTGGTACCGTTGTTTAAAAAGGGAGAAAGGGATGGACTGAGTAATTACAGGCCAGTCAGCCTAACCTCGGTGGTGGGAAAATTACTGGAAAAAATTCTGAGGGACAGGATAAATCATCGTTAGAAAGACACGGATTAATCAGGAACAGTCAGCATGGATTTGTTAAGGGAAGGTCGTGTCTGACTAACTTGATTGAATTTTTTGAGGAGGTAACAAGGAGGGTCGATGATGGTAGTGCATTTGATGTAGTGTATATGGATTTTAGCAAGGCTTTTGATAAGGTCCCACATGGCAGACTGGTCACGAAAGTAAAAGCCCATGGGATCCAAGGCAAAGTGGCAAGTTGGATCCAAAATTGGCTCAGAGGCAGGAAACAAAGGGTAATGGTCGAAGGGTGTTTTTGTGTCTGGAAGGCTGTTTCCAGTAGGGTTCCGCAGGGCTCAGAACTGGGTCCTTTGCTTTTTGTGATATATATCAATGATTTGGACTTGAATGTCGGAAGTATGATTAAAAAGTTTGCAGATGATACAAAAATTGGCCGTGTGGTTGATAATGAAGAAGAAAGCTGCAGACTGCAGGAAGATATCAATGGACTGGTCAGGTGGGCAGAACAGTGGCAAATGGAATTCAATCTGGAGAAGTGTGAGGTAATGCATTTGGGGAGGGCTAACAAGGAAAGGGAATACACTATAAATGGTCGAACACTGAGAAGTGCAGAAAATCAGAGGGACCTTGGAGTGCATGTCCACAGATCCCTGAAGTTAGCAGGACAGGTAGATAAGGTGGTTAAGAAGGCATACGGAATGCTTGCCTTTATTAGCCGAGGCATAGAATACAAGAGCAGGGAGGTTATGCTTGAACTGTATAAAACACTAGTTAGGCCTCAGCTAGAATACTGCGTGCAGTTCTGGTCACCGCATTACAGGAAGGATGTGATTGCACTAGAGGGGGTGCAGAGGAGATTTACGAGGATGTTGCCTGGGCTGGGGAATTTTATCTATGAGGAAAGGTTGGATAGGCTGGGGTTGTTTTCTTTGGAACAGAGGAGGCTGAGGGGAGACCTAATTGAGGTGTATAAAATTATGAGGGGCCTAGATAGAGTGGATAGGAAGGATCTATTTCCCTTAGCAGAGGGGTTGATAACCAGGGGGCATAGATTTAAAGTAATTGGTTGGAGGTTTAGAGGGGATTTGAGGAGAAATTTTTTCACCCAGAGGGTTGTAGGGGTCTGGAACTCACTGCCTGAAAGGGTGGTAGAGGCAGAGACCCTCATCACATTTAAAAAGTACTTGATATGCACTTGAAGTGCCGTAACCTACAGGGCTACGGACCAAGAGCTGGAAAGTGGGACTCGGCTGGACAGCTCTTTGTTGGCCGGCACAGATAAGATGGGCCGAATGGTCTCCTTCTGTGCTATGAATTTCTATGATTCTTTCATAAATCCGTGTTGACTGCCCAATCCTATTATTATTTTCTAAGTGCCCTGTTACCACGTCCTTAATAATAGATTCTAGCTTTTTCCCTACTACTGATGTCAGGCTAACTGGTCTGTCGTTCCCTGTTTTCTCTCTCCCTCCTTTCTTAAATAGTGGGGTTACATTTGCTACCTTCCAATCCGCGGGAACCATTCTAGAATCTATGGAATTTTGGAAGATGACAACCAATGCATCCATTATCTCTATAGCCACCACTTTCAAAACCCTAGGATGTAGGCCATCAGGTCATGGGGATTTATTGGCTTTCAGTCCCATTAATCTCTCCAGTACTATTTTTTTTACTATAATACTAATTTCTTTCCATTCCTCATTCTCGCTTCACCCTTGGTTGTCCACTATTTCCGGGAGGTTTTTTGCGTCTTCTTCCGTGAAGACAGACACAAAGGGGGAAAAATTCAGCTGCTTGCGCCTCCCGTTAGCGCCTTAAGAGGGCGCTAATGGGGCGTAAAGCAGCTAACGCCCGGGCGCAGCGCCACCCACGCCTCCCGAAAAATTCAGCGGGAGGTTAGCGGCGGCGCCAGCCGGTAGCGCCCTGTGGCGCTGCGCCGCCGGCGATGACGTCATCGCCGTGCGCAGCACCCCGCTCGCGCTCCAGCCGCGATCTTCAGTCGCGCCCCCTGATTTACCGCCAGACGCTATGTCCGACGGGTTCAGGGAGGCGTACGTGCGGCCGGGGCGGCGATATTTAAAGGGGAGGTGGCAGGCGGCCATTTTTGTTGCTGGCCGCCTGCCAGCACCTGCCCCCGTTGCTGTCCCCGGCCCCCGTGAAGCCCCCCCACCGTGAAGTGCCGGCTGCGCTCCAAGAGCCCGGCACTTCTCTTGAGTGCCGGGCTCTTTTGCCGGCACTCCCGATCCCTGGGGGCCCAGCTGGGCCCCGGTTCGCGCTGCGCAGGGTCCCTCCCCTTTAAGAAGGGGAGGAAGGCCTGCAATACCGCGGCACGTAGCGCCAGGATATTCCCTCGCAGCGCCCCAAGAGGGATGCGGGGTGCTTCCAGTGGCGCCCCGCTTCCCTCTTGGGGCGCAACCACTGAAGTTCCGGCGCGGGGCCGCTAATTTTTTCGGGGCGCTAAAAGTCGCGCCCCGGCGAGGTTAGCGCCCCAAATGGGGCGCGACTCAATTTTTACCCCATAGTATTTGTTTAATTTCTCTGCCATTTCCTTATTCCCCATTATAATTTCTCCTGTCTCAGCCTGTAAGGGACCCACGCTAACTTTCACTAATCTTTTCCTTTTTACATAACTATAGAAGCTTTTACAGTCTGTTTTTATGTCTCTCGCTAGTTTACTCTCATTCACTTCAGAACTTAATAGAAAATTCTATCATATTATGGTCACTCTTCCCTAAAGTCCCCTTTACTACAAGGTTATTAATTAACCCTTTCCTGTTGTACAATACTAGATCTAAAATAGCCTGTTCCCTAGTTGGTTCCTCAACATACTGATCTAGAAAACTATCTTGTATACATTCCATGAATTCGTCCTCCACACTATTACTGCAAATTTGGTTTGCCCAGTCTATATGTAGATTAAAGTCCCCCATGATTACTGTATTACCCTTGTTACATGCGCCTCTAATTTGCTGATTTATACGCTGCCCTACATTACAGCTACTGTTTGGGGGCCTATAAACAACTCCCACCAATGTTTTCTGCCCCTTGCTGTTTCTTAGCTCCACCCAAACTGATTCTACTTCTTGATTTTCGGAGCTAAGATCCTTTCTCTCTATTGTCTTTATCCCATCCTTTATTATCAGGGCTACCCCTCCTCCTTTTCCATTTTGCCTATCTCTTCTAAAAGTTATGTATCTTGGAATATTTAGTTCCCAACCTTGGTCACTTTACAACCACGTCTCTGTAATGGCTATTCGATCAAATCTATTAATTTCTATCTGCGCTATTAATTCATTTATTTTGTTGCGAATGCTTCGCGCATTCAGATATAGTGCCTTTAGCTTTGACTTTTTCTATTTTTCCCTGATGTCACCTTAGTCACTGATGCCCTATTACCTTTGTTACTCTCTCTGTCCCTTCCTGACCCACTCTGCTTATTTTTACCCAAAATTCTGCGCTGCTCTAGAGCCTTGACATTTCTCTTGCTGCTTTTAAATTTACTCTTTCCTGAATCCTCCCACCCCCCCTTCATTAGTTTAAAGCCCTGTCTACTGCCCTCGTTATTCGATTTGCCAGGGCACTGGTTCCAGCCTAGTTTAAGTAGAGCCCATCCCAACGGAACAGCTCCTTCTTTCCCCAGTACTGGTGCCAGTGCCCTATGAAGCAAAACCCCAGCCTCCCACACCACAATTTGAGCCACGCATTTAACCTTCTAATCTGCTTATCCCTATGCCAACTGGCGCGTGGCTCAGGTAACAATCTAGAGTTGGGAAATTGGGAGCCAGGAATGAGTTGGGAGACTGGGAATGTGCTGGGAAATTGGGAATGAGCTGGGAAACTGGGAGCCGGGAATAAGCTGGGAGGCTGGGAATGAGCTGGGAAATTGGGAGCCATGAATGAGCTGGGAGACTGGGAGACTGGGAATGAGCTGGAAAATTGGGGGCAGGGAATGAGCTGGGAAACTGGGAATGAGCTGGGAAATTGGGAGCAGGGAATGAGCTGGGAGACTGGGAATGAGCTGGGAGCTGGGAATGAGCTGGGAAATTGGGAGCACGGAATCAGGTGGGAGATTGGGATCTGGGAATGAGGTGGGAGATTGGGAATGAGCTGGGAAATTGGGAGCCGTGAATAGCTGGGAGACTGGGAAGGAGCTGGGAGATTCAAAATCAGCTGAGAAATTGGGAATCAGCTGGGAAATTGGGAGCAGGGAATGAGCTGGGAATGAGCTGGGAGACTGGGTATGAGCTGGGAGATTGGGAATAGTCTGGGAAATTGGGAATGAGCTGGGAAATTGGGAGCTAGGAATGAGCTGGGAGACTGGGAATGAGCTGGGAAATTGAGATCCGGGAATGAGCTGGGAGGAGTGGAAATGAGCTGGGAAATTGGGAGCTGGGAATGAGCTGGGAGACTGGAAATGAGCTGGGATATTGGGAGCTGGGAATGAGCTGAGAGACTGGGAATGAGCTGGAAAATTGGGGGCACGGAATGAGCTGGGAAATTGGGAGCTGGGAGTGAGCTCGGAAATTGGGAGCCGTGAATGAGCTGGGAGACTGGGAATGAGCTGGGAGATTGGGAGCAGGGAATGAGCTGGGAGACTGGGAATGAGCTGGGAAATTGGGAGCAGGGAATGAGCTGGGAGTCTGGGAATGAGCTGGGAAATTGGGAGCAGGGAATGAGCTGGGAGAATGGGAATGAGCTGGGATATTGGGAGCATGGAATGAGGTGGAAGATTGGGATCTGGGAATGAGGTGGGAGATTGGGAATGAGCTGGGAAATTGGGAGCCGTGAATCAGCTGGGAGACTGGGAATGAGCTGGGAGATTGGGAATCAGCTGGGAAATTGGGAATCAGCTGGGAAATTGGGAGACTGGGAACAATCTGGGAATTTGGGAGCTGGGAATGAGCTGGGAGATTGGGAGACTGGAAATTAGCTGGGAGATTGTGAATGAGCTGGGAAATTGGGAGCCGTGAATGGGTTGGGAGACTGGGAATAAGCTGGGAGACTGGGAATGAGCTGGGAGACTGGGAAACTGGAACTTTGCTGGGAGATTGGGATTGAGCTGGGAAATTGGGAGCCGTGAATGAGCTGGGAGACTGGAAATGAGCTGGGAGATTGTGAATGAGCTGGGAAATTGGGAGCCGTGAATGGGTTGGGAGACTGGGAATACGCTAGTAGACTGGGAATGAACTGGGAATGAGCTGGGAGACTGATGAATGAGCTGGGAGACTGGGAATAAGATGGGAGACTGGGAATTAACTGGGAGACTGGGAATTAGCTGGGATATTGGGAGCCGGGAATGAGCTGGGAAATTGGGAATGAGCTGGGAAATTGGGAATGAGCTGGGAAATTGGGAGCTGGGAATGAGCTGGAAAATTGGGAGCCGTGAATGAGCTGGGAGACTGGGAATGAGTTGGGAAATTGGGAGCAGGGAATGAGCTGGGAGACTGGGAATGAGTTGGGAAATTGGGAGCAGGGAATGAGCTGGGAGTCTGGGAATGAGCTGGGAAATTGGGAGCAGGGAATGAACTGGGAGAATGGGAATGAGCTGGGAGATTGGGAGGATGGAATGAGGTGGGAGATTGGGATCTGGGAATGAGGTGGGAGATTGGGAATGAGCTGGGAAATTGGGAGCCGTGAATGAGCTGGGACACTGAGAATGAGCTGGGAGAGTGGGAATGAGCTGGGAAATTGGGAATCAGCTGGGAAATTGGGAGCTGGGACACTGGGAATGTGCTGGGAAATTGAGATCTGGGAATGAGCTGGGAGGACTGGGAATGAGCTGGGAAATTGGGAGCTGGGAATTAGCTGGGAGACTGGGAATGAACTGGGAAATTGAGAGTTGGGAATGAGCTGGGAATTTGGGGGCATGGAATGAGGTGGGAGATTGGGATCTGGGAATGAGCTGGGAGATTGGGAGCAGGGAATGAGCTGGGAGAATGGGAATGAGCTGGGAGTTTGGGAGCGTGGAATGAGGTGGGAGATTGGAATCTGGGAATGAGGTGGGAGATTGGGAATCAGCTGGGAAATTGGGAGCTGGGAGACTGGGAAAGAGCTGGGAAATTGGGAGCTGGGAATTAGCTGGGAGACTGGGAATGAGCTTGGAATTTGGGGGCACGGAATGAGCTGGGAGATTGGGAGACTGGAAATGAGCTGGGAGATTGGGAATGAGCTGGGAAATTGGGAGCTGCGAATGAGCTGGGAGACTGGGAATGAGCTGGGAAATTGGGAATGAGCTGGGAAATTGGGAGCACAGAATGAGGTGGGAGATTGGGTACTGGGAATGAGGTGGGAGATTGGGAATGAGCTGGGAGATTGGGAGCCGTGAATGAGCTGGGAGACTGGGAATGTGCTGGGAGATTGGGAATCAGCTGGGAAATTGGGAATCCGCTGGGAAATTGGGAGCTGGGAGACTGGGAATGTGCTGTGTAATTGAGATCTGGGAATGAGCTGGGAGGACTGGGAATGATCTGGGAAATTGGGAGCCAGGAATGAGCTGGGAGACTGGGAAAGAGCTGGGAAATTGGGAGCCGGGAATGAGCTGGGAGACTGGGAAAGAGCTGGGAAATTGGGAGTCGGGAATGAGCTGGGAGACTGGGAAAGAGCTGGGAAATTGGGAGCCGGGAATGAGCTGGGAGACTGGGAATGTGCTGGGAAATTGGGTGCCGGGAATGAGCTGGGAGACTGGGAAAGAACTCGGAAATTGAGAGCTGGGAATGAGCTGGGAATTTGGGGGCATGGAATGAGCTGGGAGATTGGGAATGAGCTGGGAAATTGGGAGCAGGGAATGAACTGGGAGAATGGGAATGTGCTGGGAAATTGGGAGCAGGGAATGAACTGGGAGAATGGGAATGTGCTGGATGATTGGGAGCATGGAATGAGGTGGGAGATTGGGATCTGGGAATGAAGTCGGAGATTGGGAATGAGCTGGGAAATTGGGAGCCGTGAATGAGCTGGGACACTGGGAATGAGCTGGGAGATTGGGAATGAGCTGGGAAATTGGGAGCTGGGACACTGGGAATGTGCTGGGAAATTGAGATCCGGGGATGAGCTGGGAGGACTGTGAATGATCTGGGAAATTGGGAGCCGGGAATGAGCTGGGAGACTGGGAAAGAGCTGGGAAATTGGGAGCCAGGAGACTGAGAGTGAGCTGGGAATTTGAGGGCATGGAATGAGCTGGGAGACTGGGATCTGGGAATGAGCTGGGAAATTGGGATCAGGGAATGGGGAGGTTTTAATTTTTAAAAATGGGGTAGGAGTTGCAAGAAGTGTGAGTAAAAATGAGGTGAACAGAAAGATTCTAAACTGTAAAAGCCTGAAGTTGGTAGTTGTAATGCTGCCGCTTCTCCTTTTGGGGGCAGCAGAGTGTTTCTGGGACTGGCTCCATTGTGGTTTGTGAGGGCTCCGTGAATGTCACTGGTGGAGATTGCAGGCTTAGAGAGAGAGAGATGTTTCTGTCTTTCAAATCTCTTTGCTCCATTCATTTTAAATTCTCATCTTGGTAGATGGTTCTGCTTGAAGGAACCTAGGAACAGGTGGAGGCCATTCATCCCCTCGAGCCTGTTCCACCATTCAATGAGCTTATGGCTGATCTGTACCTCAACATCATTTACCCGCCTTTGCTCCATATCCCTTGATGCCCTTACCCAACAAAAAAATCTATCAATCTCGGTCTGGAACTCTCCAATTGTCCCCCAGCATCCACAGCCTTTTGGGGAGAGAGTTCCAGTTTTCCATTACCTTTTGTGTGGACAAGTGCTTCCTGACATCACTCTTGAACGATGAATTAAAGATTGTGCCCCCTTAGAATCATAGAAGGATACAGCACAGGAGGAGACCATTCGGCCCATCGTGCCTGTGCCGGCTCTTTGAACGAACTCTCCAATTAGTCCCACTCCCCGGCTCTTTCCCCATAACCCTGCATTTTTTTCCTTCAAGTATTTATCCAATTCCCTTTTGAAAGTTACTATTGAATCTGCTTCCCCCGCCCTTTCAGGCAGCGCGTTCCCGATCACAACAACTCGCTGCGGAAAAAGTTGTTTCTTCATGTCGCCTCTGGTTCTTTTGCCAATCACCTTAAATCTGTGTCCTCTGGTTACTGACCCTCCTGCCACTGGAAATAGTTTCTCCTTATTTACTCTATCAAAAACATTCATGATTTTGAACACCTCTATTAAATATCCTCTCAACCTTCTCTGTTCCAAGGAGAACAACCTCAGCTTCTCCAGTCTCTCCACATATCTGAACTCCCTCATCCCTGGAACCATTCCAGTTAATCTCCTCTGCCCCTCTCCAAGGCCTTGACATCCTTCCTAAAGTGCGGTGCCCAGAATTGAACACAATATTCCAGCTGGGGCCTAACCAATGATTTATAAAGGTTTAGCATAACTTCCTTGCTTTTGTACTCTCATGCCTCTGTTTATAAATATCTAATTTACTTCACCTGAGGAAGGAGCAAATCGATAGCTCCGAAAGCTTGTGATTTCAAATAAAACTGTTGGACTATAACCTGGTGTTGTGCGACCTCTCAATTCTGTTTATAAAGCCAAGGATCTCATATGCTTGTTCTGGACTCCCTCACCACAGGAACTAGTTTCTCTCTATCTACCTATCTAATCCTTTTACCATTTTAAACACCTCGATCAGATCACCCCTCAATCTTCTAAACTCAAGGGAAAACAAGGTTTGTTGTATTGGATGGAGCGAACACTATCTAACATAGTGGACCAGATTCCAAGTGAAAGTATTATCCTGTTTCCACCTGAACTGAGATACAGTCGTCGCTTTATTTCATCCTCTTGCTCAGCAGTCACAACCAAAACGTGGATTTTGCAGTAGGATTCCGATGCATGTTAAACTTCAGCCATTCTTCCTCCCCCTATTCCTAGCACACCCTCATTCTGGAGTACGGGTTCCACAGGAGCTAGCAGTCTTCTCATTGTCCGCCCAGGAGGCCATTCTTATTGTGTAAGCTCAGTTAGACTGGAATAGCTGGGAGGCCATCTGACTGTAGGCTGCTTCACAGCCGAGCTAATCCTGCTTCTCCTTGAATTTGTGTTTTCTCACACCTGGGGAAGTGTGAACCTCCTTCCTGTGGGGTGGATCCCAATGCTGCACACTGTCCTCTCACTGCCAGCTTGTTAAGATTATATACAGGCTCATCCTTACCTCTTGGCTTTTATATTCCAGGTCATTCACCTTGCTCTGGTTATTCTTCAGCCAGTTGCCAATGAGAGCATGGACATGGCTGGAACAGATCGCACACCTTCACCAAACTCTACCATCTGCACCGAACGACTGTGGGTGCCCCTCTGACACATTTCTGAAAAAGCCTGGATGACCGGACGCAGTGCAGGAACAAGACAACGATTGATACCCTGAGGGATGGACTGATGAATAAGTTAAAAAATTCAAACAATATTGACCCCCGTTCCATAAAAGCTCCTCCTGTGGCTCCGGAGAACTAGGTCACCCAGAACAGGAAGGTGGCAGCGTCGGTTACCAGTCCACGCTGAGTCGGACAGTGGTAGGGAGGTTACAGTTGGGTTAGGCTCAGCCCAGGTTCCTGTTCATAGCCCAACAGTGACCCTGGTGGAAAGTGCGCTTGTCTTGTGAAGACAGAAGTGTGTCAGAGAGTCACCCACCACAGAGCGAGTGTGTCAGAGGGGCACCCACCACAGAGCGAGTGAGTCAGAGAGTCACCCACCGTAGAGCGAGTGTGTCAGAGGAGCACCCACCACAGAGCGAGTGTGTCAGAGAGTCACCCACCACAGAGCGAGTGTGTCAGAGGGGCACCCACCACAGAGCGAGTGAGTCAGAGAGTCACCCACCACAGAGCGAGTGTGTCAGAGGGGCACCCACCAAAGAGTGAGTGTGTCAGAGGGGCACCCACCACAGAGCGAGTGTGTCAGAGGGGCACCCACCACAGAGTGAGTGTGTCAGAGGGGCACCCACCACAGAGCGAGTGAGTCAGAGAGTCACCCACCACAGAGCGAGTGTGTCAGAGGGGCACCCACTGCAGAGCGAGTGTGTCAGAGGGGCACCCACCACAGAGCGAGTGTGTCAGAGAGTCACCCATCACAGAGTGAGTGTGTCAGAGGGGCACCCACTGCAGAGCGAGTGTGTCAGAGGGGCACCCACCACAGAGCGAGTGTGTCAGAGAGTCACCCACCACAGAGCGAGTGTGTCAGAGAGTCACCCACCACAGAGTGAGTGTGTCAGAGGGGCACCCACCACAGAGTGAGTGTGTCAGAGGGGCACCCACCACAGAGCGAGTGTGTCAGAGGGGCACCCACCACAGAGCGAGTGTGTCAGAGGGGCACCCACCACAGAGCGAGTGTGTCAGAGGGGCACCCACTGCAGAGCGAGTGTGTCAGAGGGGCACCCACCACAGAGCGAGTGTGTCAGAGGGGCACCCACCGCAGAGCGAGTGTGTCAGAGGGGCACCCACCGCAGAGCGAGTGTGTCAGAGGGGCACCCACTGCAGAGCGAGTGTGTCAGAGGGGCACCCACTGCAGAGCGAGTGTGTCAGAGGGGCACCCACCGCAGAGCGAGTGTGTCAGAGGGGCACCCACCGAAGAGCGAGTGTGTCAGAGGGGCACCCACCGCAGAGCGAGTGTGTCAGAGGGGCACCCACCGCAGAGCGAGTGTGTCAGAGGGGCACCCACCGCCGTTCGGTGAGGACAGGAGCAGACGCGACTGTGCTGCCCCCCATTGGTGAGTTTCACACTGGAAGAATGGCCATGGAACTGTTGCCCCAGAATAAGTTAGCACCACAGGAGAGAAAGAGGGGCAAATCCTGCTGTGTGATATTTTATATCCCCTCACCCCATCATTCAGTAAACTTGTTTAAAGTCACGGTGAGTTTCTTCTGTTTTTCCACTGTTAGCGCGATCCATAAACTTCACTAAAATCAGCACAGATTCTTTCTGATCAAAGTGTTCTAGTTAATGGCTGTGTCCTCTCTCTGCAGCTGTGCTTTCCTGCGATTCATTGATCTCTGTCCTGTATGACTGGTAAATTGAATCATTGTGTTCCAGGATGTGGACAGTGATTCTGCCGCCGTGTTTCTGACTCAATGGACACGGTGTTTTGTTATTAGTGGCTATGATCGAGTGCAGGATGTCCAAGCTTTTGTTGTTGAGGATACTTGGACCGGTTCATGGTGCCTCACAGACCATTTATATAAAGATTAAATGAGTATTACCAAGAAATTAATTTACATATATCTCAAACTTTCCAAACCACTAGGCCCACTAAGTTAAACCAGACAAACCAGCGAGTGAGAGCAACAGTTTATATCGCGCCTGATAATACCTTCCAGACACCCAAAGTGCTTCGCAGCCAATGGATGACTTTTGAACTGTAGTCACTGTTGTAATGTAGGAAACAAGGCAGCCAATTTGCGCACAGCAAGCTCCCACAAATAGCAATCTGATGATGACCAGATAATCTGTTGTTTGAGGGAAAACTGTTGGCCAGGAAACCGGGGAACGCTTTCCGCTTCTTCATATAGTGCCCCGGGATCTCTTATGTTCACCTAAACAAGCAGATGGGGCCTCAGTTTAACGTCTCATCCAAAAGACGCTCCCTCAGTGGGTTCGACTCCCACTCCAGGGACCTGACCAGATAATCTAGGCTGACACTCCAAAGCAATACTGAGGGAGCGCCGCACTGTCGGAGGGGCAGTACTGAGGGAGCGCCGCACTGTCGGAGGGGCAGTACTGAGGGAGTGCTGCACTGTCGGAGGGGCAGTACTGAGGGAGTGCTGCAATGTCGGAGGTGCAGTACTGAGGGAGTGCTGCACTGTCGGAGGGGCAGTACTGAGGGAGTGCTGCACTGTCGGAGGGGCAGTACTGAGGGAGCGCTGCACTGTCGGAGGGACAGTACTGAGGGAGCGCTGCACTGTCGGAGGGTCAGTACTGAGGGAGCGCTGCACTGTCGGAGGAGCAGTACTGAGGGAGTGCTGCACTGTCGGAGGGACAGTACTGAGGGAGCGCGGCACTGTCGGAGGGGCAGTACTGAGGGAGCGCTGCACTGTCGGAGGGGCAGTACTGAGGGAGCGCTGCACTGTCGGAGGGGCAGTACTGAGGGAGCGCTGCACTGTCGGAGGGGCAGTACTGAGGGAGCGCTGCACTGTCGGAGGGGCAGTACTGAGGGAGCGCTGCACTGTCGGAGGGGCAGTACTGAGGGAGCGCTGCACTGTCGGAGGGGCAGTACTGAGGGAGCGCGGCACTGTCGGAGGGGCAGTACTGAGGGAGCCCCGCACTGTCGGAGGGGCAGTACTGAGGGAGCGCTGCACTGTCGGAGGGACAGTACTGAGGGAGCGCTGCACTGTCGGAGGGTCAGTACTGAGGGAGCGCTGCACTGTCGGAGGAGCAGTACTGAGGGAGTGCTGCACTGTCGGAGGGACAGTACTGAGGGAGCGCTGCACTGTCGGAGGGGCAGTACTGAGGGAGCGCTGCACTGTTGGAGGGGCAGTACTGAGGGAGCACTGCACTGTCGGAGGTGCTGTCTTTCGGATGAGATGTTAAACTGAGGCCCCGTCTGCTCTCTCAGGTGGACATAAAAGATCCCACAGACATATTTCAATGCAGAGCAGGGGAGTTCTCCCCGGTGTCCTGGGCCAATATTTATCCCTCAACCAACATCACAAAAACAGATTATCTGGTGATTATCACATTGCTGTTTGTGGGAGCTTGCTGTGCGCAAATTGGTTGCCGCGTTTCCTACATTACAACAGTGACTACAGTTCAAAAGTACTTCATTGGCTGTAAAGCGCTTTGGGACTTCCCGAGGTTGTGAAAGGCGCTGTATAATATAGAAATGTGTCTTTCTTTGTGTTTCCCTTGAAAGTCACAGTTTTAGTAACAAGATTTTTTTTTACATGATCTGCTGACCGAGATCAAAAAAATCTGGCTGTGCAGAAAGTGCCAGATTGTGACATTGCGATCCACACATTCCCAGATATGGGAATCCCATCCCTTTAGAATATACCTGCCCGGGTATATTCATTAACACAGCATCACTGTGAAAACAAGGAGCTCTGCTTTAAATGATTTCTTGCTCACAATCATCCTGGCGTAATTGGCTGAAACTGAGAGCTGTTTATTTATAATGGATTAGGCAAGGTGTCCGGAGTTTGTCTGCTTACCAGAGTTAGAGCCACATTTGAGGAAACACATCAGCGCTCACCGTGACAGGGTTGTTGGAAGCTCCACGTTGTTTCTGGACATCAGGGAAAGTCCATGAGTGGAGCTCGAGCAGGCCAGCTCCTTATCAGCTGCTGATAAGATGCCCTCATATAGAGCCCGGCCTGTGGGACTGGGACACTGAGCTTCAGGAGGGCCAGAGCACAGGCAAGTGAGAGGAACACTGAGTGCAGTAACTGTAGCTCACACTGCTCCAACCCGGGGAACACGCAGGGTTCACTCACTCACCTGGGCCCCGGGTTCACTCACTCACTCACCTGGGCCCAGAGTTTACACACTTACCCAGGCCCTGGGTTTACACACTTACCTGGGCCCAGAGTTTACACACTTACCCAGGCCCTGGGGTTGCACACTTACCCGGGCCCTGGGGTTGCACACTTACCCGGGCCCTGGGTTTGCACACTTACCAGGCCCTGGGTTTGCACACTTACCAGGCCCTGGGTTTTACACACATAACTGGGGCCGGGGTTAACACACTTACCCAGGCCAGGGGTTTACACACTTATCTGAGCCTGGAGTTTGCACACTTATCCGGGTCCTGGGTTTGCACACTTACCAGGCCCTGGGTTTTACACACAAAACCGGGGCCGGGATTAACACACTTACCCAGGCCAGGGGTTTACACACTTATCTGGGCCCTGGGTTTGCACACTTACCAGGCCCTGGGTTTGCACACTTACCAGGCCCTGGGTTTTACACACATAAATGGGGCTGGGGTTAACACACTTACCCAGGCCAGGGGTTTACACACTTATCTGAGCCTGGAGTTTGCACACTTATCCGGGTCCTGGGTTTGCACACTTACCAGGCCCTGGGTTTTACACACAAAACCGGGGCCGGGATTAACACACTTACCCAGGCCAGGGGGTTACACACTTATCTGGGCCCTGGGTTTGCACACTTACCAGGCCCTGGGTTTGCACACTTACCAGGCCCTGGGTTTTACACACATAAATGGGGCTGGGGTTAACACACTTACCCAGGCCAGGGGTTTACACACTTATCTGGGCCTGGGGTTTGCACACTCATCTGGGCCCTGGGTTTACACACTTACCTGGGCCCAGAGTTTACACACTTATCCGGGCCCTGGGTTTACACACTTACCTGAGCCCAGAGTTTACACATTTATCCAGGCCAGGGGTTTACACACTTATCTGGGCTCAGGGTTTACACGCTTTCTGGGCCCAGGGTTTACACACCTACCCAGGCCGGGGGTTTACACGCTTATCCGGGCCCTGGGTTTACAGACTTACTTGGCCCCAGGGTTTGCACACTTATCCGGGCCCGAGGTTTACACGCTTATCCGGGCCCTGGGTTTACACACTTACCCGGGCATGGGGTTTGCACACTTATCTGGGCCCTGGGGTTACAAGCTTACCTGGGCCGGGGGTTTACACGCTTACCTGGGCTCAGGGTTTACACATTTACCTGGGCCTGTGGTTTACACACTTACTCGGGCCTGGGGTTTACACACTTACCTGGGCCCAGGGTTTACACACTTACCTGTGTCAGGGGTTTACACACTTACCTGGGCCCAGGGTTTACACACTTACCTGGGCTCGGGGTTTACACACTTACCTGTGCCCGGGGTTTACACACTTACCCGGGCCAGAGGTTTACACACTTACCCAGGCCTGGGGTTTGCACACTTATCTGGGCCCTGGGTTTACACACTTATTTGGACCTGGGGTTTACACACTCACCTGGGCCTGGGGTTTACACACTTACCAGGGCTCATGGTTTACACACTTACCTGGGCCCGGGTTTTACACACTCACCTGGGCCCAGGGTTTACACACTAACCTGGGCTCGTGGTTTACACACTTACCTGGGCCATGGGTTTACACACTTACCTGGGCCCGGGGTTTACGCACTTACCTGGGCCCTGGGTTTACACACTTACCTTGGCCCGGAATTTACACACTTACCTGGGCCCGGGGTTTACGCACTTACCTGGGCCCTGGGTTTACACACTTACCTTGGCCCAGAATTTACACACTTACCTGGGCCCGGGGTTTGCACACTTACCTGGGCCTGGGGTTTGCACACTTACCTGGGCCTGGGGTTTACGCACTTACCTGGGGTTTGCACACTTACCTGGGCCCGGGGTTTGCACACTTACCTGGGCCCAGGGTTTGCACACTTACCTGGGCCCGGGGTTTGCACACTTACCTGGGCCTGGGGTTTGCACACTTACCTGGACCTGGGGTTTACGCACTTACCTGGGGTTTGCACACTTACCTGGGCCTGGGGTTTGCACACTTACCTGGGCCCAGGGTTTGCACACTTACCTGGGCCCGGGGTTTGCACACTTACCTGGGCTCGGTGTTTACGCACTTACCTGGGCCCGGGGTTCATTCACTGACCTGGGCCGAGGGTTTACACACTTACCTGGGCCTGGGGTATGCACACTTATCCGGGCCCTGGGTTTACACACTTATTCGGACCCGTGGTTTACACACTTACCTGAGCTCCGGTTTACACTCTTACCTGGGCCCTGGGTTTACACATTTACCTGGGCCCGGGGTTTACACACTTACCTGGGCCCGGGGTTTACACACTTACCTGGGCCCTGGGTTTACACACTTACCTGGGCCCTGGGTTTACACACTGACCTGGGCATGGGTTCAGCAGGGATATTTACAGTGAAGGTCGGGAGTGTGTAATGAATCCATTTGAAGTTTAGTCGACAAATGAATAATTAAAGGGGCAATGTCTTAATGAAAAAGTTTGTCAGGTTTTATTTTGTTGGAGTCAGAATGTAAGTGGGAGCTCCTTGTCACATCGTCCAATTAGACATCTCAGCACGATTTATGTTATCACCTCACGGACTGAGGGGCAGGAAGACAAGGCCCCTTTAATAGAGTAATGGGAACGGAGCAGGAAGATGGAAGAGCTTTCCCTTTAAAAGGAATTTCCACTTGTTAGTGCTGGTTGAAAATAACAGGCTTTAGAATTGAGGGGCTTTGGAGAACCTTTCAAAATATGTTTATACAATAGGAATGAATGGGAAGAGGTTTGGTCCATTGGGATTGTGTACAGTTTGTGAGAATGGGAAGGGGTTTGGTCCATTGGGATTCTGTACAGTTTGTGAGAATGGGAAGGGATTTGGTCCATTGGGATTGTGTACAGTGGGAGTGAATGGGAAGGGGTTTGGTCCATTGGGATTCTGTACAGTGGGAGTGAATGGGAAGAGGTTTAGTCCATTGGGATTGTGTACAGCGGGAGTGAATGGGAAGGGTTTTGGTCCATTGGGATTCTGTACAATGGGAGTGAATGGGGAGAGGTTTGGTCCATTGGGATTCTAAACAATGGGAGTGAATGGGGAAGGGTTTGGTCTATTGGGATTCTGTACAGTGGGAGTGAATGGGAAGAGGTTGCGTCCATTGGGATTGTGTAAAGCGGGAGTGAATGGGAAGGGTTTTGGTCCATTGGGATTCTGTACAGTTTGTGAGAATGGGAAGGGGTTTAGTCCATTGGGATTGTGTACAGTTTGTGAGAATGGGAAGGGGTTTGGTCCATTGGGATTCTGTACAGTTTGTGAGAATGGGAAGGGGTTCTGGTCCATTGGGATTGTGTACAGTGGGAGTGAATGGGAAGAGGTTGCGTCCATTGGGATTGTGTACAGCGGGAGTGAATGGGAAGGGGTTTGGTCCATTGGGATTCTGTGTGGCTCAGGAATTTATAGAACTAGCGTGTACTTACACAGATTGAGAACTCCAACACTGGATTAACTGTTTCCCTCCAGCGATTATATTACTGACACTTTCATTAGTCTGAATGATGATTGAGTAACATTGAAAGGTCAGAAAATTCTCATTAACAGGGTCAAAAGCATAAAAAAGTGAATGAGTAACATTCCTCCAAACAGACAATAATAAATGATTACAGTTTGGGGAGTTAAATATCAGTCAAACCCAACTCTTCATATTCTTCCAGGGATTGAACGTAGCTTGAAACATTGACCATGTTTCTCAAGGCAACAGTTATGGTTTTAATCGTCCTCACAGTTTCAGGTTGGTGTCTTTCACATTCCTCTCATTATTTAATGTGATGCCTGCTCTAAGGGCAGGTTTTTGTCCTTGTCTCGGAACCACTAGAAACCAGATCAAAACCATCGCCTTGTTCCATTGCCCTGTTCCATCGCCCTGTCCCATCGCCCTGTCCCATCGCCCTGTCCCATCGCCCTGTCCCATCGCCCTGTCCCATCGCCCTGTCCCATCGCCCTGTCCCATCGCCCTGTCCCATCACCCTGTCCCACCACCCTGTCCCCACTGGTCAGCACTGAACTTCTAATCTCAGCTGTGACTTTACAATTGACCTCAATGAATTCCAGAGGTGAGGTGAGAGTGACTGCCCTTGACATCAAGGCAGCATTTGACTGAATGTGGCATCAAGGAGCCCTAGTAAAATTAAAGTCAATGGGAATGGGGGGAAGCTCTTCACTTGCTGGAGTCAAACCTAGCAGAAAAGAAAATGGTTGTTGGAGGCGGGCGTGGTGTATAACGGGTGGGGTGTATAACGGGCGGGTGTATAACGGGCGTGGTGGATAATGGGCGGGTGAATAACGGGCGTGGTGGATAACGGGCGGGTGTATAACAGGCGTGGTGTATAATGGCTGGGGTGTATAACGGGCGGGGTGGATAACGGGCAGGTGTATAACGGGCGGGGTGTATAACGGGCGGGATGTATAACGGGCGGGGTGTATAACGGGCGGGTGTATAACGGGCGGGTGTATAACGGGCGTGGTGTATAACGAGTGGGCGTATAACGGGCGGGTGTATAATGGGCGTGGTGTATAATGGGTGGTGTGTATAACGGGCGGGTGGGTGTATAACGGGCGGGTGTATAACGGGCGGGGTGTATAACAGGCAGGTGGGCGTATAACGGGCGGGTGTATAATGGGCGTGGTGTATAACGGGTGGTGTGTATAACGGGCGGGTGTATAACGGGCGGGGTGTATAACCGGCAGGTGTATAACGGGCGGGGTGTATAACGGGCGGGTGTATAAGGGGCGGGTGTATAACGGGTGGGTGTATAATGGGCGGGTGGATAACGGGCAGGTGTATAATGGGCGGGGTGTGTAACGGGCAGGTGTATAAGGGGCAGGGTGTATAACGGGCGGGGTGTGTAATAGGCGGGTGTATAAAGGGCGGGTGTATAACGGGCGGGTGTATAATGGGCGTGGTGTATAACGGGCAGGTGTATAATGGGCGGGGTGTGTAACGGGCGGGTGTATAAGGGGCGGGTGTATAACGGGCGGGTGTATAATGGGCGGGGTGTTTAACGGGCGGGTGTATAACGGGCGGGTATATAACGGGCGAGGTGTATAACGGGCGGGTGTATAACTGGCGGGGTGTATAACAGACGGGTGTATAACGGGCGGGTGTATAACGGGCGGGTGTATAACTGGCGGGGTGTATAACAGACGGGTGTATAACGGGCGGGTGTATAACGGGCGGGGTGTATAACGGGCAGGGTGTGTAACGGGCGGGTGTATAACGGGCGGGGTGTATAACGGGCAGGGTGTGTAACGGGCGGGTGTATAACGGGCGGGGTGTATATCGGGCGGGGTGTATAATGGGCGTTGTATAACGGGCGGGTTGTATAACGGGCGGGTGTATATCAGGCGGGGTGTATAACGGGCGGGTGTATAATGGGCGGGTGTGTAATGGGCGGGTGTATAACGGGCTGGTGTGTAACAGGCGGGTGTATAACGGGCGGGTGTATAACGGGCGGGTGTATAACAGGCGGGTGTGTAACGGGCAGGGTGTATATTGGGCGGGGTGTATAACGGGCGGGTGTATATTGGGCGGGTAACTGGCGGGTGTGTAACGGGCAAACGATGCAATACCGCCTGTTTCGCGCTTCTGCACAAGGTAATTTTCTACACTTCAGTGTTCTTACAAGCTGCCGCTCCCAATGGCCCATCAGGTATGGACACATTTCTATTCTGTCTTCACTTGGCGGTAGTCATGACGTGGAATTGCCTGGGACCCTGAAAATTGGGGAAGTCATCGTGGGAACTCACCAGCTGTTGCAAAGGGCCTTGGTTCTATGAGGTCAACAGAACCAGTTCTGAAACAAGAATCTCAAACCATCACAAGCCGCTTGTCTGTGAAATGAACAGCAGATTCATTGAATGTTCTTCTTCTGTTCCCTCTCTGATCCTATCGTTTCCTTCCTCCCTATAGGTCCTCGGGTTGACGTCAATGGAGATCAGGGCCGAGATGCCTTCTGGGGTGACATCAGCCAATTGACCAACGATGCCAAGGACGGCGTAGATCAGATCCAGGGCTCGGAAATCAGCCAACGACTCAAGTGAGTAACGGGTGTGAGGTGGCTCCGTCACTACTGGTCAGGCTCCTGGGGCATTGCATGAAATGGCGGCTCAGGAAAATATTACATAGGATTACATACATAGGGTATACGGCACAGAAACAGGCCATTCACCCAACCAGTCCATGCCGGTGTTTATGCTCCACTCAAGCCTCCTCCCATCTTTCCTCATCTAACTCTGTCAGCCTAACCCTCTATTCCCTTTTCCCTCATATGCTTGTCTTGAAGGGATAATTACTAGTCCTAGCCCTTTTCGGGCTACCCCAGATCAGGCGTATTCCCCAGACATTCACCTTCAACTAAAGTTAGAGATAGTCGAATCCTAGAGACGCTTAATTGGGTCTAAAGGTTCAGACTATCTCTCCCTAAAGGAAAGGAACGACTTGAAGATGTTACCGTCCTCCAGATAGCACTTTTAATAAGTTTAACTAGACTGTAACCTTCCGGACATTATGAGGGTCCGGAAAACCGCCCAGAATTCTGCAACTCCTCACAGAAGAGTGTACAGAAATTGAGTTTGAGAGTTTGATACAGAAGTACTCTGTGAGACAATTCTAAACATATATAGATTTATTAAAGAACCGACATGTAGTTAACAGTTGGTGAGTCAATCGCAACCTTAACAGTTCAAAATACAAATAGCTTACATTTCTTATCAGAGATCCTTATTCTCAAATCTTAACTTCGTTACATTTCCACTCTTCTACTTATTCTTAATCCAGAATATCCACCAAAATCAAATAAAAGTACCTTTTGATCCCCGAGACTCAAAGAGTTAAAAACTTACAGAGCCTGCCTCTGAAGTTGAGAATCGCTTTGCCCCTTCCAGCGACTTCTGACTTCCTATCTGAAAGCTCCATATTTTATACCCTTTTTGCAGTGGCATATTCTTTGAAGTTTTCTGTTGATGTAAGCTAATTATCTCCAGTCATCTTTCTGTTGACTTCTTTCTATTCTTACTGTCAGTTCAGCTGCTAACTTGCAGAATTCTGTCTCTACCTTTAGGTGTTCAAAAGTTATCATAAAAAATGGTTATGACAGATTTATCTATTTGATGCCATTCTTACGAAGGTCTCCTATTGAATTCTTAAATTACTTTAGCTGCTTGTAAGCCAGACTTCGCGTCTCCTTGTGTTCCAAGTTCAACACATAAACAATGTGATTGCTCGGTGCATCTATTGATGTAATATTTATAAAGTCTTCTGTTTGTACCTTTTACTATATGTAAATCAAAAACACTTCAGCCGAGTACTTGATTGTTTCCCCAGCCATCTTAGTTGGTTGTATTACAAACTTATGCTTCCTGTCTTTCATTTGATGTTACTTTTACAAAGACACATGGCTTTTTAATGTTCTGTGATTCTGTTCGAAGTGTTAGTTTTTAACACTTTAAACTGGGTATAGCTATTGTGTTGGTTCCAAACTGCAGACTTCTTGGAACCTCCAACCCTCTGTTTCAATGAGGCCATTGTCTCAGTGTCAATAACCAATTCCCATTTCAAAAGCTTGTATGGTGTTTACAGCTTTGTGACTCATCTTATCTCAGAAGCCTGTATTTACAGCTTTGTGTCGTTGAGGCTTTTAGATTTTTAAACCCAGTTTGTCATATTTTAATAAAGTCTGAATTCTGTTCATAGGATGGTGTATTTTTCTGAAATATGGCTCATTCCTTTACAGTCTAGCCTCCCCTTAAATGCATCTATACTATTCGCTTCAACCACACCCCGTGGTATTGAGTTCCACATTCCCACCACTCTCTGGGTAAAGAAGTTTCTATTTCATTTTTTGGTGACTATCTTATATTGATGGCCTCTAGTTTTGTTCTTCGCCACAAGTGGAAACATTCTCTCTGTATCCACTCTATCAAAACCTTTCATAATTTTAAAGACCGCTATTAGGTCACCCTTCAACCTTCTCTTTTCAAGAGAAAAGAGACCCAGCCTGTTCATCCTTTCCTGATAGCTATACCCTTTCAGTTCTGGTATCATCCTTGTAAATTTTTCTTGCACCCTCTCCAGTGCCTCTATATCCTTTTCATAATATGACGACCAGAACTGTACGCAGTTCTCCAAGTGTGGTCTAACCAAGGTTCGATACAGGTTTAGCATAACTTCCCTACTTTTCAATTCTATCCCTCTAGAAATAAACCCTAGTGCTTGGTTTGCTTTTTATGGCCTTGTTAAACTGTGTCTCTACTTTTAGTGATTTGTGTATTTGTATTCCATGATCCCTTTGTTCCTCTACCCCATTTAGATTCGTATTTTCCAAGTAATAAGTGACCTCCCTATTCTTCCTACCAAAATGTAGTACCTCACATTTATCTGTGTTGAATTTCATTTGCCAATTATATGCCCATTCTGCAAGTTTATTAATGTCCTCCTGTAACTTGTCGCAGTCCTCCTCAGTATTGACTATCCTCCACCAATTTGATGTCATCCGCAAATTTAGAAATTGTGTTTTTGATTCCAAAGTCTAAATTGTTAATGTAAATTGTGAACAGCAGTGGTCCCAGCACTGATCCTTGTGGAACACCACTACCCACCTTCTGCCACTGTGAATAGCTACCCTTTACCCCAACTCTCTGCTTTCTGTCTTGAAGCCAGCTAGCAAACCATTCTGCTACTTGTCCCGACTCCACATTCTCTGACCTTGTTCATCAGTCTTTTATGGGGAACCTTATCGAAGGCCTTTTGAAAATCTAGATAAATTACATTACTACATTACCCTTGTCTACTCTCTTTGTTACCTCTTCAAAAAATTTAATGAGATTGGTCAAGCAAGACTTTCCCTTTTGAAATCCATGCTGACTATTCATTATTATATTTTTGGTTTCTAGATGTTCTTCTATTTTCTCCTTTAGTAGGGATTCCATTATTTTTCCTACCACCGATGTTAAGCTGACTGGTCTATAATTCCCTGGACATTTCTATCCCCCTTCTTAAATATAGGTGTTATGTTAGCTATCCGCCAGTCCTCTGGCACGACACCTTTTTCTAATGAATTATTAAATATGTGTAGTAATGCCTCTGCTATCTCTTCCCTAGATTCTGTTAAAATGCGGGGATGTAATCCGTCTGGACCAGGGGCTTTATCCTCTTTGAGTTTGATTAGTTTATTTAATATTTCTCCTCCTTTTATTTTAAGTGCGGTTATCTCATTTCCAATCTCATCATCTGATGTCATCTCCACCTGTTCTGGCTCCCTGGTAAATACTGAAGCAAAGTAATTATTTAATATTTCTGCCATCACTGACTGTCTATCCCTTAGTGGCCCTATTCCCATCCCGACCTTCCTTTTTTTATTTATGTGCCAGTAAAATATTTTACTATTTTGTGTTATGTTCCTTGATAATTTAATTTAATATTTCCTCTTTGCCTTCCTAATAGTTTTTTTGACTTCTCTCCTAATCTCTGCATATTCTCCCTTATCATGCACTCCCCTGCTGTCCATGTACTTAATGTATGCCTCTTTAATTAAATAAAACAAGGTCATATAGGGATGGCAGTGCAGGTGGTGTGCCGCAACTGCAGCATGTGGGAGTTTGTGGAGAGCATTGTGATCCCGGACAGCCACACTTGTAGTAAGTGCCTGCATCTTGAGGAACTTCAGCTCAGAGTTGTTGAGCTGGAGTCTGAAGTGCAGACATTGCGGGGCATCAGGGATGGGGAGAGTTACCTGGACATTTTGATCCAGGAGGCAGTCGCACCCCTTAGGTTAGGTAGTGGTACAGGTCTGGTTAGTGGTTAGGGACAGGAGGCTGTGACTGCAACTCAGGCAGGTAAGAGGACCCCAGGTGCAGTGCTGGAGGAGCCTCAGCCTTTGCCCTTGTCCAAGTGTGGATGAGGAAAAAGCCTGCAGGATGGATGAGCAGGCTGACCATGGCACCATGGTGCAGGAGGCCATTCAAGTGGGGGGAGTGAAAGGGAATGTAGTTATGGTAGGGGACAGTATAGTCAGGGGTATAGATACTGTTCTCTGCAGCCATGACCGAGAGTTCCGAATGTTGTGTTGCCTGCCCGGTGCCAGGGTTAAAGACACCTCCTCGCGGCTGGAGAAGGACTTGGAGTTGGAGGGGGAGGATCCAGTTGTCGTGGTCCACATAGGAACCACCGACATAGGTAGAACTAGGAATGAGGTTCTGCTGAGGGAGTTTGAGGAGCTATGATCCAAATTAAACAGCAGAACCTAAAGGTAATAATCTCTGGATTGTTACCTGAGCCACGTGCAAATTGGCATAGGGACAAACAAATTGGGGGGAGAAATTCGGTATCACCCCGTTTGGGGCGCAATTATTGGCCTGGCGCAAAGTTTAGCCTGGCGCTAATTATCGCCTCCGACTGCAAACTTGGCTTTTATCGCCCCTGGAGGTGATTGGAGCGCTAAATCAGGTGCTGCACACCTGTCTTAAGGCGCGAAGGCCGAGGAGCGAGGCGCTAACTCAGAGCGCGGGCGCAGCGCAGCGCAGGTGATGTCAGTTAGCGATGGAATACAGACACACTGGCGCCGGCCAGTTCTTAAAGGGGAGGGTCGATCTTGCTCTCCAGCCACACCCTGCTCATTGGAGCCTTGAATCTCGGCCTGGAGAGACCTGTGACTACATTTTCCAGCCAAGGGCTATGGAGAGGGTGAGAGAACGAGCTCAGCGCTTCAGCGAGCGGGTCTTGGAGGCTCTGGTTGGCGCAGTGGAACGCAGAAGATCTATACTCTTCCCTGAGAGTGGCAGGAGGCCTTTGCCGCGCGACTACAGAAGAGTGTGGAGGGAGGTGGCTCAGCACGTCTCCTCCAGGAGCATGGTGACCAGGACCCATACTCAATGTCGCAAAAAGTTCAACGACCTCATTCGGGTCATCAGGGTGAGTGGCTTTTTTTCCAATACCTCTCCATCCCTCCATTTCAACCTCACTCTGTGGCCAGAGGATCTTAAAACCCCAATGCCCAACACTCATCCAACACCTATGGCCCTTTCATGAAACACACACGCACATTCCACACCTTGCATACAGTAAGGGCTATTCACCTATGGGAGGCACATCAGGCAAGACCATGGCTGTATATTTACTCAGATGCTGTCCTTTTTCTTTCAGGCCAAGCTATCTCATAACAGGAGACAGCAGCAACGGATGGGTGGAGGGCGGCCTCAGCTGCAACCCCTCCGCGATCTTGAGGCGCGCGTCCACAGGATTGTGGCAAGCCAGGTGATTAGTCCCATCGCCCCTGGAGAGGCCGACCCCGTTCGGGACAGCAATGGTAAGCTCATCAGCTTTCTCTCCTCTCTCATTCCACTTGTCCCTCACAACACCTGCCTTTGACACTTTCAATCCAACTTACTAAATCGCTGCACTCCTTCCTCCCTTACTGCCCCCGTCCTCACGCTAAAGCCAGTCTTGTACCTTCCTGCTTTCAGATGGTGATTCACCAGCTGACGAGACAGGCGCTCAAGCTGCCAGTGGGAGCGAAGCCGCAGGCGAGGAAGAAGAGGAAGCCGGAGCATCAGCGCCACCCTCTCCCGAGGAAGCCCATGCCCACACTGGGAACACGTCTTCCCTGGAGGGGAGCAGGGGGGAAAGGTCTGATGAGGGTGAAGCTCCGGGACCCAGCAGGCTGCCAGCAAAGTGATGCTCAGTAGCCAAAACTACTTCACACAGCGTTGACTCTATTGCAGAAGTCTCTCTATCTCTCTCTCATAATCTCTCTCTCTGTCAGAATGAGTGGTGCAAAAATGTCTACCACAGAAAAAGCCAGGAAGAGGGCGCCTTTAAATAGCGCCCCCCCAGCCCCTCACCGACTGGGAAACGTTCCAGTCTCCCTGTCGTTTCTTGCGCCAGGCGGAAAGGAGGGTGGCACCACTCAATACCCGGTCCGGAGCACCACCAGGGCTTTGCACCCTCGACTGACGTCACGATCTGCGGGCGCAGGAGATCGGGGCGGTAAACTTTTGCACTGCTGCAAAAACTCCCGTCAATTTCGCAAGCGGCGCAAACATCGCCGCGCCCGGGCGCTAGTTGCTTTGCGCCCCATTAGCGCCCTCTTAGGGCGCTAACAGGAGGCGCAAAGCAACCGAATTTTTCCCCCTAGAGGTTTAAATGCGTGGCTCAAAGAGTGGTGTGGGAGGAAGGGGTTTTGGTTCATGGGGCACTGGCACCAGTATTGGCTGGGGGGTCTAGAACGAGGGGTCACAGTCTCAGGATACGGGGTAGGACATTTAGGACTGAGATGAGGAGAAATGTCTTCACTCAGAGGGTGGGGAACCTGTGGAATTCTCTACCACAGAAGGCTGTGAAGGCCAAGTCACTGAATATATTTAAGAAGGAGATAGATAGATTTCTAGACACAAAAGGCATCAAGGGGTATGGGGAGAGAGCGGGAATATAGTATTGAGATAGAGGATCAGCCATGATCATATTGAATGACGGACCAGGCTCGAAGGGCTGAATGGCCTACTCCTGCTCCTATTTTCCTATGTTTCTATGAAAGAGGGAGCTGTTCTGTTGGGACGAGCTGCACTTAAACCGGGCTGGGACCAGTGTCCTGGAGAACCGAATAACTGGGGCAGTAGACGGGGCTTTAAACTAATGAAGGGGGGGTGGGAGGATTCAGGAAAGAGTCAATTTAAAAGCAGCGAGTGAAATGTCAAGGCTCTAGAGCAGAGTAGAATTCTGGGTTAAAATAAGCAGAGTGGGTCAGGAAGGGACAGAGAGAGTAACAAAGGTAATAAGGCATCAGTGACTAAGATGACATCAGGGAAAAAGAGAAATAAGTCAAAGCCAAAGGCACTATATCTGAATGCGCGAAGCATTCGCAACAAAATAGATGAATTAATAGCGCAGATAGAAATTAACAGGTTTGATCTAATAGCCATAACGGAGACATGGTTGCAAAGTGGCCAAGGTTGGGAATTAAATATTCCAATATACCTAGGGGTAAAAATTGAGTCGCGCCCCATTTGGGGCGCTAACCTCGCCGGGGCGCTACTTTTAGCGCCCCGAAAAAATTAGCGGCCCCGCGCCGGAACTTCAGTGGTTGCGCCCCAAGAGGGAAGCGGGGCGCCACTGGAAGCACCCCGCATCCCTCTTGGGGCGCTGCGAGGGAATATCCTGGCGCTACGTGCCGCAGCGCCACGAGCTGTGGCACGTCGCGCTGCGGTATTGCAGGCCTTCCTCCCCTTCTTAAAGGGGAGGGACCCTGCGCAGCGCGAACCGGGGCCCAGCTGGGCCCCCAGGGATCGGGAGTGCCGGCAAAAGAGCCCGGCACTCAAGAGAAGTGCCGGGCTCTTGGAGCGCAGCCGGCACTTCACGGTGGGGGGGCTTCACGGGGGCCGGGGACAGCAACGGGGGCAGGTGCTGGCAGGCGGCCAGCAACAAAAATGGCCGCCTGCCACCTCCCCTTTAAATATCGCCGCCCCGGCCGCACGTACGCCTCCCTGAACCCGTCGCACATAGCGTCTGGCGGTAAATCAGGGGGCGCGACTGAAGATCGCAGCTGGAGCGCGAGCGGGGTGCTGCGCACGGCGATGACGTCATCGCCGGCGGCGCAGCGCCACAGGGCGCTACCGGCTGGCGCCGCCGCTAACCTCCCGCTTAATTTTACGGGAGGCGTGGGCAGCGCTGCGCCCGGGCGTTAGCTGCTTTACGCCCCATTAGCGCCCTCTTAAGGCGCTAACGGGAGGCGCAAGCAGCTGAATTTTTCCCCCTTAACGTTTAGAAGAGATAGGCAAAATGGAAAAGGAGTAGGGGTAGCCCTGATAATAAAGGATGGGATAAAGACAGTGGAGAGAAAGGATCTTAGCTCCGAAAATCAAGAAGTAGAATCAGTTTGGGTGGAGCTAAGAAACAGCAAGGGGCAGAAAACATTGGTGGGAGTTGTTTATAGGCCCCCAAACAGTAGTTGCAATGTAGGGCAGAGTATAAATCAGGAAATTAGAGGTGCGTGTAACAAGGGTAATACAGTAATCATGGGGGACTTTAATCTACATAGAAACTGGGCAAACCAAATTTGCAGTAATAGTGTGGAGGACGAATTCATGGAATGTATGCAAGATAGTTTTCTAGATCAGTATGTTGAGGAACCAACTAGGGAACAGGCTATTAGTATTGTGCAATGAGAAAGAGTTAATTAATAACCTTGTAGTAAAGGGGCCCTTAGGGAAGAGTGACCATAATATGATAGAATTTTATATTGAGTTTGAAAATGACTAAGTTAAATCTGAAACCAGGGTTTTAAATCTAAACAAAGCAAACTACGTAGGTATTAGGGGCGAGTTGGCTAAGGTAGATTGGGAAACTACATTAAAAGGTAAGACAGTCTTCAATTGCAAGCATTTAAAGAATGAATACATAATTTACAACAAATATACATTTCTTTAAGGCACAAAAACCCCAAAGGAAAAGTGGTCCAACCGTGGCTAACAAGAGAGGTTAAAGATAGTATTAGACCAAAGGAAGTTGCCAAAAAGAGTAGTAAGCCTGAGGATTGGGAGGATTTTAGAATTCAGCAAAGGAGGACCAAGAAATTGATAAAGAAAGGGAAAATAGAATATAAGAGTAAACTAGTGAGAGACATAAAACCGACTGTAAAAGCTTCTATAGGTATGTAAAAAGGTAAAGATTAGCGAAAGTGAATGTGGGGCCCTTACAGGCTGAGACAGGAGAAATTATAATGGGGAATAAGGAAATGGCAGAGAAATTAAACACATATTTTGGCCGCGAATTTCCCAGCGGAGGCGGGTTGGAGTCGGGTTGAGTGGTTGGCGGCTTCCGGTCCCGCTGTCGACTTCAGCCGTTCTTAACTCATGATATTAATTTAACTGGGCTTATTAATCCTGCTGTGCGCGCTACCTGGCCCAATCAGTGGGTTCGGGTTTGCTGCTTGCCTCTGCTGACGTCTTCCATTCAGGAGCTTTTAAGGGGCCCATGTAACCTTTGCATTTCATTTGGTTTCTGATGCTCCTGAAAACGGGTCCTCTGAAAACGACTGCTGCAAGATCGAAGGCTGCTCCTAGATTTGATGATGACTCCCTCCATTCTCTTGTGGAGTGAGTAAGAGGGCGCCGGGATGTTCTGTTCCCTCTCGGTGGCCGGAGGAAGCCTCCTCCGCAGACAAAGGCAGCCTGGCTGCAAATTGCTGAGGAGGTAAGCGCCAGGTTGTTGTGCTCATGCACCTGGGTGCATTGCCGAAAAAGGTACAATGATCTGCTACACTCCACAAACGTGAGTATCACATCACACCTACCTTCAATCTGCTCCCCATCTCTTCTCATCACCAGTACTCTGCATTGTCAACCTACTCCTCCACATCCCAACTTACCCTTACTTCCCTTGCACCCTTACCTATCCCTCTCTCTCTATGTACAGAATCACTTCACCATCCTACTATGCACCCCTCACACTCGCTCTCACTGTTATGCAATGACAACAACTAACAAGGCACAGGGAGGTACCTTGGTTTTGGCTCCTCACTCCATGTTTGTCTCCCTCTAAGCTTCTATGTTATGGAATCTTTACACTCACTCCATCAATCTCGCTGAAACTCCACTTGTGTCACTCATTGTAGGAAAAGAGAGCCTACAATAAGAGGGAGAGAGTGAGGACAGGAGGAGGCCCACCATCACTCGCAACTTTAACAAACGCTGAGGAGGCTGCTCTCGACATCGTCGGAGGTGCAGAGGAGCTGGAAGTGGGGGACGGAGAGACGGGCGCAGTAGAGCAAGCTGCTGACTGAATAGATTTGCAACCCTCTCATTTGGTCAGGTGGGCAGAACAGTGGCAAATGGAATTCAATCCGGAGAAGTGTGAGGTAATGCATTTGGGGAGGGCTAACAAGGAAAGGGAATACACATTAAATGGTAGGACACTGAGTAGCGTAGAGGAACAAAGGGACCTTGGAGTGCATGTCCACAGATCCCTGAAGGTAGCAGGCCAGGTAGATAAGGTGGTTAAGAAGGCATACGGAATGCTTGCCTTTATTAGCCGTGGCATAGAATACAAGAGCAGGGGAGTTATGCTTCAACTGTATAAAACACTAGTTAGGCCTCAGCTAGAGTACTGAGTGCAGTTCTGGTCACCACATTACAGGAAAGATGTGATTGCACTAGAGAGGGTACAGAGGAGATTTGGATGTTGCCGGGAGTAGAGAATCTTAGCTATGAGGAAAGACTGGATAGGCTGGGTTTGTTTTCCTTGGAACAGAGGAGGCTGAGGGGAGACCTTATTGAGGTGTATAAAATTATGAGGGGCCTAGATAAAGTGGATAGAAAGAACCTATTTCCCTTAGCAGAGGGGTCAAAAACCAGGGGGCACAGATTTAAAGTAATTGGGGGAAGGTTTAGAGGTGATTTGAGGGGAAATTTCTTCACCCAGAGGGTTGTGGTGGTCTGGATCTCACTGCCTAAAAGGGTGGTAGAGGCAGGAACCCCAACCACATTTAAAAAGTACTTGGATGTGCACTTGGGATGCTGTAACCTGCAGGGCTACGGACCTAGAGCTGGGAAGTGGGATTAGGCTGGATAGCTCTTTGTTGGCCGGCGTGGACACGATGGGCCGAAATGGCCTCCTTCCGTGCTGTAACTTTCCATGATTCTATGATTTAGATTTCATGACTGACTGATATGGCATCTGATGATCATACAGATTGAGTTCTGATCACCTGCACAATAGGATGTTTCTGCTACCTAAAATCACATGTCTAACTCATGCCTTTTCCTCCCCCACAAGACCATCGAGAGCCCCCCTCCCACTGTCCATGAGGAAGAGCTAGATGACTCCTCAGAGGAACCTGAAGCCTCTGAGGGAGCAGCAGCACCAGAAATCAGCTCCAGCGCAGAGACGCACTCCTCGGTGGGTCCTTCGTGACATAGAGTAGTGTTGTCACCTGGTGTATTACAGCTCACAAGTGAGCATCAGCAGATGGAGGAGACAGCGACCGCACTGGAGAGTCCTCATCGGAGGTTGCAGGACACTCCTAGCTCTGCTCTGCTGCATGTGGACCCTGTGCCTCTGGGGCCATCCAGAAAGAGAGCGGGGCTGGAACTCCAGGAACAAGTGCAGGAGGCTCTGACTGGGTTTGCAACCACGGTAACTGTGAGTGTGCAGGGAATGGAGGAGTCCATCTCAAACATGAGCAATGCCGTGGTGCATGCAATGGCGAATGTAGATGCCGCCATGGAAAGGATGGCAACCTCCATGGAAGACATAAATCGCCAGACGCAAATGAACATGGTGACTCTTCTAAATAGACGGTCTGCTATGAAGGATAGATGGGCATCTATTGAGGTGAGGACCCAGAGGCACATGGATGTCCCCGTTATGCAGACTGTCAGTACAGAGACGGGTCCTCATGGCCCCACTGATGTGCAGCAAGGTGCTCTCCAGCCATTTGCTAGCAGTGAAGTGCGGGCGACCCATGAGAGGGATGTTGGTGGTCAATAACAAGGAAGTGTGGGCTCCTCTCCAAGTACTCACACTACCATGCCACAGCGGAGCCCTCGGTCTGAGCCCCAGATTCCTCACCCAACTGAGATGGCTGTCTCAGCCCCTGCACAGCCGCAGGAGGAGCAGGCTGTTGCGGAGCCCTCCTAGGCTCCCAAACCCAGAGGATGCCCGCCAAAGGCGTCAAAGCAGGCGCAGCATAAAAGTGAGCAAGGTGCCTCTACATCTGCTGAAGCCACAGGGGAAGCACTACGTGGAACCATGGGTAAGAGAAAGTTAACACACAAATAGTCACAAGGGTAGTCACTTGGGTGTTTTCATCTGATACAAACGTTTGTCATCGTTAATATAAATGTAGTAAAGAAAAGCGATGGCAAAGATTCAAAGAGTTGACCTATGTGCGCTTAGAAATGGAAATTGCACAGTGAGGGGTCAGGGCGCCTTTCATCTGTAATGATGGTGGTGAGAGTGATGGGAACCCACAGTTTATTGTACAGATGCTGTATGGTGTGTTAAGAAGGTCGGCCAGACATTCATTTCCATGTGCCAGCCATATGTGGTTGAAGTTTCAAATTACGCGAATCTGGCACGGATTAGTGCATCCCTTGCCTCACGGCTAGCAATGTGCTCACATGCTGGTGGAATTGGCACATCCGCCCCCGCAAGGCGTCCCTCATCAGCTGCCTCCTCCTCCTCCTCCTCCTCTTCCTCCTCCTCCTCCTCTTCCTCCACCTCCTCCTCCTCCTTCTCCTCTTCCGAGGAGGCTATGCGCTGAGCCACTTGTTCCTCAGACAGTGCTAAACCACGCTGTTGTGCGATGTTGTGCAGGGCACAGCAGACGATTCTGGTGACCCTGGTAGGTGTGTCCAGATCAGTCGAGGCATCTGAATCGCATTTTGAACAAGCTGATGGTTTGCTCTATGATGCTTCTGGTGGAAATGTGGCTCACATTATACCGCTCCTTAGCTTCGTTTGATGGCCTCCTCATTGGTGTCAATCGCCACTTTTTCAGGGGATAGCCCTTGTCTCCAAGTAGCCATCTGGAAATTTGGGTTGGCGGATTGAACAGCTGAGGCACAGTAGACTGCCGCAGGATGAACGAGTCATAGCAACTGCCAGGGAACTTTGCGCAAACATGCATAATGTTCTTCCTGTGGTTACACACCAGCTGGACGTTAAGGGAGTGGAAGCCCTTGCGGTTGACAAATACAGCTGGGTTGTGATGGGGTGCCCTAATGGCCACATGTGTGCAGTCTATGACGCCCTGCATCCTTGGGAAGCCTGCCATCTTTGCAAAGCCAACTGCACGCGCGGTTACACTTGCTTCATCCATGGAGAAGTGGATGTAATTGTGCGCCTTTGCAAAGAGGGCATCGGTAACCTGCGTGATGCAAGTGTGTGCGGCCGAGTGGGAGATGCCGCTGATGTCTGCTGATGATCCCTGGAAAGACCCTGAAGCCAAGAATTTGAGTGCGGTGGTGACTTTGACAGCCGCTGGTAAGGGGTGTCCACCCGCTCCTCAGGGCTCCAGGTGTTGGTGCAGCAATGCGCAGATGTCAGCGACTACCTCTCGTGAAAGTCTCAGCCTCCTTTGGCACTGCTGCTCAGTCATGTTGAGGAAGCTCATCCTCGGCCTGTAAACCCTGTGTTGGGGGCATCTCCTGCGGCGAGGTGCAGCCCTGCACTGACGCCCTCTGCCCTGTGCAGCATCAGGAGGCTGAGGAGAAGTTTGGCGATCCTGTTGTTGCTGCTGCTGTTGTGCCTGGTTCTGCTGCTGCCGCGGCTGCTCTTCCTCCGAACCTGAGGACCAGGATGAGAGGGTATAAATAGTTCCCATCCCGCTGGTATTAGCTCAGTTGAGGAAGAGATGTTATAAGTGCTCACTCAATGAGGTCAGAGGGTATTCCAAGGAGGTCACAGTGCATATGGATCTCAGCTTAAACACTCACAAGCTCAATAGACCTTCAAAATGTGTTCCAAAACCTCAAAGCACAAAGTTCTGTCATCTGAAATTGAGCAATGTTGCACCTTCGCTTTTATGCTGCAGGAGCAGCTGTCAACAATTCAGCGAGTTGCTGAACCCGGCACAATCAGCTGGCGTGTTTGTCGCACAACGGAAACACACTGAAAATTTCTTAAAATGGGAAGAGCCAGTTAAAAAGGGATTATGTAGGTTGTTAACTAGCTGTTAACTGCCTTAAGTGCCTCTCCCGCCGTTTGGTGTCGGGTCTGATTGGGGCCCGCAGACCCGACACTTTGCAAAGTTGTGTGGAGGCGGGATGGCGGCTGGTTAGCAATCCGCCGTCAATCATTTGGATTTTTGCTCCCGACCCGCCTCCAAACCTGCCCTCTGAGCGCCAGCAAAATTGCAGCCTTTGTGTCCGTCTACACGGAAGAAGACGCAAAAAACTTCCCGGAAATAGTGGAGCAGCAAGGGACTAGCGAGAATGAGGAACGGAAAGAAATTAGTATTAGTAAAAAAATAGTACTGGAGAAATTAATGGGACTGAAAGCTGATAACGCCCCTGGATCTGATGGCCTACATCCTAGGGTTTTGAAAGAGGTGGCTATAGAGGTAGTGGATGCATTGGTTGTCATTTTCCAAAATTCCATAGATTCTAGAACGGTTCCTGCGGATTGGAAGGTAGCAAATGTAACCCCATTATTTAAGAAAGGAAGGGGAGAGAAAACGGGGAACTACAGACCAGTTAGCCTGTCATCAGTAGTAGGGAAAATGCTAGAATCTATTATTAAGGACATGGTAACAGGGAACTTAGAAAATAATAATAGGATTGGGTAGAGTCAACACGGATTTATGAAAGGGAAATCGTATTTGACAAATCTGTTAGAGTTTTTTGAGGTTGTAACTAGCAGAATAGATAAGGGGGAACCAGTGGATATGGTGTATTTGGATTTTCAGAAGGCATTCGATAAGGTGCCACACAAGAGATTATTAAACAAAATTAGGGCTCATGGGATTGGGGGTAATATACTAGCATGGATTGAGGATTGATTAACGGACAGAAAACAGAGAGTAGGAATAAACAGGTCATTTTCGCGTTGGCAGGCCGTAACTAGTGGGGTACCGCAAGGATCAGTGCTTGGGCCTCAGCTATTGACAAATTATATCAATGATTTGGATGAGGGGACCAAATGTAATATTTCCAAGTTTGCTGATGATACAAAGCTGGTGGGAATGTAAGTTGTGAGGAGGATGCAAGGAAGCTTCAAGGGGATATAGACAGGCTAAGTGAATAGGCAAGAACATGGCAAATTGAATATAATGTGGAGAAATGTGAAGTTATCCACTTTGGTAGGAAAAATAGAAAAGCAGAGTATTTTTTAAATGGTGAGAGATTGGGAAATGTTGGTGTTCAGAGGGACCTGGGTGTCCTTGTACACGAATCACTGAAAGTCAACATGCAGGTACAGCAAGCAATTCGGAAAGCAAATGGTATGTTGGCCTTTATTACAAGAGGATTTGAGTATAAGAGTAAAGACGTCTTACTGCAATTATATAGGGCCCTGGTGAGACCACACCTGGAGTATTATGTACAGTTTTGGTCTCCTTACCTAAGGAAGGATATACTTGCTGTAGAGGGATTGCAACGAAGGTTCACCAGACTGATTCCTGGGATGGGGGGATTGTCCTATGAGGAGAGATTGAGTAGACTAGGCCTATATTCTCTAGGGTTTAGAGGAATGAGAGGTGATCTCATTGAAATATACAAAATTCTTACAGGCTTGATAGGTTAGATGCAGGGAGGATGTTTCCCCTGACTGGGGAGTCTAGAACCAGAGGTCACAGTCTCAGAATAAGGGGTCGGCCATTTAGGACCGGAATGAGGAGAAATTTCTTCACTCAGAGTGTGGAGAATCTTTGGAATTCTCTACCCCAGAGGGCTGTGGAGGCTCAGTCGTTGCGTATATTTAAGACAGAGATCGATAGATTTTTGAATATTAAGGGAATCAAGGGATATGGGGATAGTGCAGGAAAGTGGAGATGAGGTAGAAGATCAGCCATGATCTTATTGAATGGTGGAGCAGGCTCGAAGGCCAAATGCCCAACTCCTGCTCCTATTTCTTATGTTCTTATGTTCTTTCCTTACCCTCACTTTTTCCCTTATGGCTTTACTCATCCATGGTGTCTCATTAGTGTTTAGCTTATTGTTAATTTTTAGCAGAATATTTATTTTCTGGACCCCATTGAACACCATTCTAAATGTTTCCCATTGCTGTTCTACATCATTGTTTGCCAATATAGTTGTCCAATATTGAATGGAGAAAGGTCATTGAAAGTATAAATCCCAATGCCATTGGGCTGGGATCGACATGAATCAATCAGAATTTGCAGAGTGCTTGAACTGAATTGGGGTTGTGGGGCGTATTGAGAAGAAGGTGAGGAGCTACAGGGAGCACCTTCACCTCAGTGGTCAGCCAGTGGACAGTGACCCACGAGCCAGTGGCTGTCGACCATTCAACTTCAAACAAGAGCATAAAATAATTACAGAAATGAAGGGAATCACATGACTAAAATATGTCCACAGCAGCGGTGTGAGATGGGCGTGACTGGGTATGTCTGATTAACCCATTCCTGGAACTAGAGGTCAATACTACACGATTCCACTCCAATGGCAGAAACTTGCTCTGTGCGATGTCTGGTCCACTGTCCTCATCGTTTCTCGCCCCTTCACTGTGCTCTGCTTCTTAACCAATCTTCGCCAAGAGTCCATTCACCAGAAAGCTCTCAAACAAAATGCTTTTTTCCTATTCTGTCTATGTAATAAATCACCTTTTCTTTATTTGCACTTCCAGTTATCATATAAAGGACAATCTGCAGAAGCTGACTCCCATCTCAGACGACTTTCGTGTGGCGATGACAGAATACGTTGAGAAACTTCGCCAGCAGATCAAGCAGGAGATGGAATTCCTCAGGGCAAAATATTCTCCTGTCGCTGATGGGGTCCACCAGAAGGTCAGCAGGATTCCAGAATTTCATCTGAAGTTGACACCTTCCACTGAAGAACTCCGCCACCAGCTGAAAAACAACGCTGAGGAACTTCGCCAGACGTTGACTCCCTACACCAAAGAGCTTCAGGCCAAACTCGAAGACAACACAAGGATCCCAAGGGATGTTCTGACTCCACTTGCTGAAAAACTTGAGCTGCAGTTCAGTCTCAGTAAGGCGTTGGACGACAATGCTAAGGGGAACCGCATCAGGCTTGACCAGAAAATCCAGGAGCTGTTCAATAAGCTGATTCCCAATCTCAAAGATGCCACGGTCAAGGTGACCCATCAGCTTGGTGAAATGAGCCCAAAGGCTGTGCCATATGCTGAGGTGCTACAATCAAAGTTGAAGGAGAATGTGGAAGTTCTGAAGCAAAACCTGGTCACTAACACCACTGGACTGAAAGAAAATCTCATCATGACCGTGGGAAGCACGAACCAAAGTCCAACCCCATACATCAAAGATCTCAACAGAAATATCAACCAGATATTCAAGGCATTTGATCAGAGCACGGCTCCCTACAAAGTGAACAAAGTGGTCAGTCAGAAAGTGGAGGACATGCGAGAGAAACTTGGCCCGTATGCAGACAGCATTCAGCAGGAACTTCAGTCCCAACTCGCAAATCTGTCGGACTACATCCAGCACAACTTGGAGAACTAAATGAGGAATAGCAAGTTACTCGGTCTCAGGAGTGTGGAGTCCTCTCGGAGCACAGAGCACTGTGTCTTTGATTAGAATTGTTTTCAATGTATTTATTTGTTGTAGAAAGCAATGATTTTAACATCACTAATTAAAATTCTAGAGTGGACTGTAGATTATGGACACGATCTCTTTAAATGACATCAGAATTGACAATGTTTCTGTATTTTTCACTGTTTTCAAAGTGATCATCAGTGAATATCAAGTTTCTTTCTTCTCCCTCTGACCGCACAGGCCCAGGAGCCCGATGTTGGAGTAGGAGGGGGCCAGCTCTTGTATTTTGTATTTTGTGGGTACGAATCCTTAGTCAATTTGCCTGTTACACTGAGCACACATAAACTCCCCACCCCTCCGTACTGCCTCTCCGACAGTGCAGCGCTCCCTCAGTACTGCACTGGAGTGTTAGCCTAAATTTTTGTGCTCAAGTCCCTGGAGTCAGACTTGAACCCACGACCTTCTGATTCAAAGGCAAGATTGCTACCAACTGAGCCTCAGCTGACACCTTGGGCTGGATTTTGTGAATGGAGGCGAGTTGGAGGCGGGACTGCTGCTTGTCGTGTGAATGTCCCGCCTCCATCCTCGCCTGACCATTCAGAGGGATTTTCCCCTGATTGAGCTTGTTAAGCCCGCCCTGCGGGCTCAGCAGGCCAATTAGGGAAGAAGTCACTGACAGATCACGTCAACGTCAGACGTGCTATCTGTCAAGACTTCTTGAAAGAAGAAATGACAGCGTTTGACAGCTCTGTGAAGCTGTCAAACACTGACATTCTCTTTAGTTTGATGAGTCTTTGAGGTGAGGACTCATCAAACATTGCAAATTTGTAAATTTCAGATGTCTGATGGATCGGAGGGTCCATCAGCCATACCTGAAATTGACAAGCAGGATGTCGGCTCTCCCGATCCTCCGCGGCTAAAGGCTATGGAAGGAAAACAAGGTAAGTGAACACTTTTTTAAATTTATCACTCACCTTGCATACTTACCACTCCACACTTGCACCCATCACTCACCTCTACACCTTACATCCAGGTGCCTCCGACCGCCGCAGACCTCCTCCACGTCTCCTCCAACGCGGTGGGGTTCTCCGAGGTCGGGAAGCCTTCACCTGTGAAGGTAAAATGGGACTAATCCTTTTTTCTGCCTGTTAACTACCTGTTAACAGGCAGTTAAAAGGATTAAAAGCCTTTCCCACCTCCAGGAGACAGGACCCGAAGCTGCACATCTTCCCGCCTCCTGGCAAATGGGCACGGAGGCGGGATGGGGGCGGGTTTGCCATGCACCCCCAATTTCTCCGAGTTTACTGGCTGTCCCGCCTCCGTGCCCGCCTCCTCGGGGCTTGGAAAATCCAGCCCTAAGTGTTAATTATAAATAAGAGGAGCTTGTAACAAAGGTAATGCAATAATCATGGGGGACTTTAATCTTCATATAGACTGGGCAAATCAAATTGGCAAAAGTAGTTCAGAGGACAAGTTCATGGAATGCCTTTGAGACAGTTTGGTAAGGGATCCTCTGGGGAAGCGTGTTCATAATATGATAGAATTTCACATTGAGTTTGAGAGTGACGTACTTAAGTATGAAACTAGAGTCTTAAACTTAAATAAAGACAATTACATAGGTATGTGGGGCGAACTGGCTAAGTTAGATTGGGAAATTAGATTAAAAGGTATGATGATACATAAGCAATGGTGAATATTTAAAGAAATATTTCTTAATTCTCAACAAATATACATTCCATTGACAAATAAAAACTCCATGGGAAAAGTGGTCCATCCGTGGCTAATTAAAGAGGTTAAGGATAGTATTAAATTAAAAGAAGCGTTATCATATTGTAGTCACTCCTCCCGAGGTGCTCACCCACATTTAACTCATCTATCTGATCTATTTTATAGTTCATAACTGGATCTAGCAACACCTCTCCACCTATAGGCTTCCGGACTAGGGTGAGATGAGGAAAGGTGGGAAGAGGCTTGTGTGGAGCATAAACACCGGCACAGACCAGTTGGGCTGAATGGCCTGTTTCTGTGCTGTAAATTCTATGTAATTCTATGTAACAAGCTGCTTGAGGAGGGAGTCCTCCACACATTTCAGGAATTCCATTCCACTTTCTCTGTTTACACCCTCCCTGCCCCAATCACTGAGCGGGTAATTAAAATCTCCTCGGACCATAATTTTGTTATTCCTGCTAATCCCCTTGATCTATCTGCAGATTTCCTCTTTCATTTCCCTCCCACAATTAGGGGGTCTGTAGACAACCTCTCCAATGTGACAATCCCTTTTGATTTTTGATCTCTAACCACAGTAACCCTGTGTGAATGTACATCAGTCCTCACTACAGTATGTGATCCCTCCTTCACCAATATCGCCAATCCTCCTTTCTTATCTATTTGGGAGCACTCTCGCCTGAGTCAGAAGCTCATGAGTTCAAGTCCCATGCCAAAGACTTGAACACAGAATGGGAAGGGGTTTGGTCCACTGGGATTCTGTACAATGGGAGTGAATGGGAAGGGGTTTGGTCCACTGGGATTCTGTACAATGGGAGTGAATGGGAAGGGGTTTGGTCCACTGGGATTCTGTACAATGGGAGTGAATGGGAAGGGGTTTGGTCCACTGGGATTCTGTACAATGGGAGTGAATGGGAAGGGGTTTGGTCCACTGGGATTCTGTACAATGGGAGTGAATGGGAAGGGGTTTGGTCCACTGGGATTCTGTACAATGGGAGTGAATGGGAAGGGGTTTGATCCATTGGGATTCTGTACAGTGGGAGTGAATGGGAAGGGGTTTGATCCATTGGGATTCTGTACAGTGGGAGTGAATGGGAAGGGGTCTGGGTATGGATCAGGAATTTATAGAACTAGCATATACACTACACAAATAACAACAGAAAACGTTGGAAAAACTCAGCAGGCCAGGCAGCATCCGTGGAGAGAGAAACAGAGTTAACGTTTCAGGTCGAAGACCTTTCGTCAGAACTGGAAAAAAGCAGGAAATGAAATAGATTTAAAGCAAGTATAATGCTGGGAAAAGGGGGAGGGGATGAAAGAACAAAAGGGAAGGTCAGTGATAGGATAGAAAGCAGGAGAGATTAAGAGACATTGAGGGACATTAAGAGATATTCAAGGCAAGAGGAGGTGGTAATGTGACAGGTTAAGGAACAAAGGATGGCTCTAGATGAAGTGTGAAATGCGCTGGCAGAATGAAGGACAGCTGCCATGTGGGAGGGAAGAAAAAAAGGCCAAACAAAAGGGTGGATAAAAAGATTAAATAAAAAAATATATATATGTGATGGGAGCCGGGGTTATGATCTAAAATTGTTGAACTCGATGTTGAGTCCAAAGGGCTGTAGGGTGCCTAAACGAAAGATGAGGTGCTGTTCCTCGAGCTTACGCTGAGCTTCCATGGAACAATGCAAGAGGCCAAGGACGGTGAGGTCAGAGTGGGAGTGAGCGGAAAATTAAAGTGACAGGCCACCGGGAGCTCGGGGTCCCCCTTACGGACTGAACGGAGGTGTTCCGCAAAGCGGTCACCCAATCTGCGTTTGGTCTCCCCAATGTAGAGGAGACCACATCGTGAGCAGCGAATACAGTATACTAAATTGCAGGAAGTACAAGTAAATCGCTGTTTCACCTGGAAGGGGTGTTTGGGGCCCTGGACAGTGGGAAGGGGTGAGGTATAAGGGCATGTGTTGCATCTCCTGCGCTTGCACGGGAAGGTGCCGGGCGAAGGGGAAGGGGTGCTGGGGGTGGTAGAGGAGTGGACTAGGGTGTTACGGAGGGAGTGGTCCCTGTGGAATGCTGAAAGGGGAGGTGAGGGGAAGATGCGTTTGGTGGTGGGATCATGCTGGAGGTGGCGGAAATGGCGGAGGATGATCCGTTGAATGTGGAGGCTGGTGGGGTGAAAGGTGAGGACAAGGGGAACTCTATCGTGGTTCCGGGAGGGAGGGGCAGGGGTGAGGGCAGAAGTGTGGGAGATAGAACGGACACAGTCGAGGGCCGTGTCAACCACAGTAGAGGGGAATTCTCGGTTGAGGAAAAAGGAAGACATGTCGGAAGCATTGGTATGGAAGGTGGCATCGTCAGAGCAGATGCGGCGGAGACGGAGAAACTGGGAGAATGGAATAGAGTCCTTACAGGAGGCGGGGTGGGAGGAAGTGTAGTCCAGGTAGCTGTGGGAGTCAGTGGGCTTGTAGTGAATGTTTGTCAATAACCTATCCCCAGAGATGGAGACGGAGAAGTCGAGGAAGGGAAGGGAAGAGTCGGAGATGGACCATGTGCATCTGCAGTATTTTGCTATCATATACTCTACACAGATTGGAGAAATCCAACTGGATTAACTGTTTCCCTTCAGCGATTATATTACTGACACTTTCATTAGTCTGAATGATGGTTGAGTTTAGGGGTATGGTAGCATAGTGGTTATGTTACTAGACTAGTAATTTGGAAACCTGGACTAATGATCTGGAGGCATAAGTTCAAATCCCACCACATCAGCTGGGAGAATTTAAATTCAGTTAATTAATAAATCTGGAATAAAAGGCTAGTATCAGGAATCGTGCTAAATGGGATAGATTCAGAACATAGAAGAATAGGAGTCGGCCATTCAGCCCTTCGACCCTGCTCCACCATTCAATCTGATCCTCTATCTCAATACCATATTCCCCTTCTCTCCCCATACCCCTTGATGCCTTTTGTGTCTAGAAATCTATCTATCTCCTTCTTAAATATATTCAGTGACTTGGCCTCCACAGCCTTCTGTGGTAGAGAATTCCACAGGTTCACCACCCTCTGAGTGAAGAAATTTCTCCTCATCTCAGTCCCAAATGTCCTACCCCGTATCCTGAGACTGGGACCCCCTCGTTCTAGACCCCCCAGCCAGTACTGGTGCCAGTGCCCCATGAACCAAAACCCCTTCCTCCCACACCACTCTTTGAGCCACGCATTTAAACCTCTAACCTCTAATCTGTCCCTATGCCAATTTGCACGTGGCTCAGGTAACAATCCAGAGATTATTACCTTTGAGATTCTGCTGTTTAATTTGGATCATAGCTCCTCAAACTCCCTCAGCAGAACCTCATTCCTAGTTTTACCTATGTCATTGGTTCCTACGTGGACCACGACAACTGGATCCTCCCATATCCTGAGACTGTGACCCCCTCGTTCTAGACCCCCCAGCCAGGGGAAACATCCTCCCTGCATCCAGTCTGTCTAGCCCTGTCAGAATTTTATACCTTTCAATGAGATCCCCTCTCATTCTTCTAAACTCTAGTGAATACAGGCCTAGTCGACCCAATCTCTCCTCATACGACAGTCCTGCCATCCCAGGAATCAGTCTGGTGAACCTTCGCTGCACTCCCTCTATGGCAAGTATATCCTTTCTTAGGTAAGGAGACCAAAACTGCACACAGTACTCCAGGTGTGGTCTCACCAAGGCCCTGTATAACTGTAGTAAGACATCCTTGCTCCTGTACTCAAATCCTCTTGCAATGAAGGCCAACATACCATTTGCCTTCCTAACTGCTTGCTACACCTGCATGTTTGCTTTCAGTGACTGGTGTACAAGGACACCCAGGTCCCTCTGTACATCAACATTTCCCAATCTATCACCATTTAAATAATACACTGCCTTTCTGTTTTTCCTACCAAAGTGGATAACTTCACATTTATCCACGTTATACTGCGTCTGCCATGTATTGCCCACTCACTCAACTTGTCTAAATCGCCTTGAAGCCTCTTTGCATCCTCCTCACAACTCACAATCCCACCTAGTTTCGTGTTGTCAGCAAACTTGGAAATGTTACATTTGGTTCCCTCATCCAAATCATTGATATATATTGTGAATAGCTGGGGCCCAAGCACTGATCCCTGCAGTACCCCACTAGTCACCGCCTGCCACCCCGAAAAAGACCCATTTATTCCTATTCTCTGTTTCCTGTCTGTTAACTAATTTTCAATCCATGCCAGTATATTACCCCCAATCCCATGTGTTTTAATTTTGCACACTAACCTCTTATGTGGAACTTTATCAAAGGCCTTCTGAAAATCCAAATACACCACATCCACTGGTTCTCCCTTATCTATTCTACCAGTTACATCCTCAAAAAACTCCAGTAGGTTTGTCAAACACGATTTCCCTTTCATAAATCCATGTTGACTTTGTCTAATCCCATTGCTTTAAATCTATTTCATTTCCTGCTTTTTCCAGTTCTGACGAAAGGTCTTCGACCTGAAACGTTAACTCTGTTTCTCTCTCCACGGATGCTGCCTGGCCTGCTGAGTTTTTCCAGCATTTTCTGTTGTTATTTCAGATTTCCAGCATCCGCAGTATTTTGCTATCGATATTTTCTAAGTGTCCTGTTATCACATCCTTTATAATAGACTCTAGCATTTCCCGACTACTGATGTTAGGCTAACCGGTCTGTAGTTCCCTGTTTTCTCTCTCTCTCCTTTTTTAAATAGTGGGGTTACATTTGCCACCCTCCAATTTGCAGGAACGGTTCCATAATTTATAGAATTTTGAAAGATGACAACCAATGCATCCACTATTTCCATGGCTACCTCTTTTAGTACTCTGGGATGCAGATCCCAGGGGATTTATCGGCTTTCAGTCCCTTTAATTTCTCCAGTACTATTTTTTTACTAATACTAATTTCCTTTAATTCCTCCTTCTCACTAGACCCTTGGTTCCCTCGCATTTTTGGGAAGTTATGTGTCCTCTTCTGTGAAGACAGAACCAAAGTATTTGTTTAATTGCTCTGCCATTTCCTTGTTCCCCATTATAAATTCTCCTGTTTCTGACTGTAAGGGACCTACATTTGTCTTCACTAATCTTTTTCTTTTTACATACTTGTAGAAGCTTTTACAGTCCACTTTTATGTTCCTTGCAAGTTTACTCTCATACTCTATTTTTCACCTCTTAATCAATCTCTTGGTCCTTTTTTGCTGAACTCTAAACTGCTCCCAATCCTCAGGCTTGCTGCTTTTTCTGGCAACTTTATATGACTCCTCTTTGGATCTAATACTATCCTTAATTTCTTTTGTTAGCCATGGTTTTCCTTTTGTGTTTTTGCGCCAGAAAGGAATGTATAACTGTTGCATTCGTTCCTTAAATATTAGCCATTGCCTATCCACAGTCATGCCTTTTAATGAAGCTCCCCAATCTATCATAGCCAACTCACTCCTCATACCTTCGTAGTTTCCTTTGTTTAGATTTAGGACCCTAGTTTCAGATTGGACTTCTTCACTTTCCATCTTAATGAAGAATTCTATCATGTTATGGTCACTCTTCCCTAAAGGACCCTGCACAACAAGATTATTAATTAACCCCTTCTCATTGCACACAGAACAGATCTAGCAGCTCAAAGCTGGGCATCCATGAGGCACTGAGGGCCATCAGCAGCAGCAGAATTGTATTCCACGACAATCTGTAACCTCATGGCCTGGCACATCCCTCACTCTACCATTACCATCAAGCCGGGGGACCAAAGAGGAGTGCAGAAGAGCATGCCAGGAGCAGCACCAGGCATACCTAAAAATGAGGTGCCAACCTGGGGAAGCTGCAACACAGGACTACATGCATGCTAAACAGTGGAAGCAGCATGCTATAGACAGAGCTACGTGATCACACATTCAACGGATCAGATCAAAGCTCGGCAGTCCTGCCACATCCAGTTGTGAATGGTGGTGGGCAATTAAACAACTAACGGGAGGAGGAGGCTCCATGAACATCCCCATCCTCAATGAGTGCAAAAGCCAAGGCTTTCCTAACGATTTCAGCCTCCTCCTGAGGTCGCGACCATCACAGAAGCCAGTCTTCTGCCAATTCGATTCACTCCATGTGATACCAAGAAACGGCTGAGCGCACTGGATACAGCAAAGGCTATGGGCCCCGACAACATCCCAGCTGTCGTGCTGAAGACTTGTGCTCCAGAACTAGCCGCGCCTCTAGCCAAGCTGTTCCAGTACAGCTACAACACTGGCATCTACCCAACAATGTGGAAAACTGCCCAGGTAGGTCCTGTCCACAAAAAGCAGGACAAATCCAACCCTGCCAATTACCGCCCCATCAGTCTACTCTCAATCATCAGCAAAGTGATGGAAGGTGTCGTCAACAGTGCTATCAAGCGGCACTTACTCACCAATAACCTGCTCACCAATGCTCAGTTTGGGTTCTTCCAGGACCACTCGGCTCCAGACCTCATTACAACCTTGGTCCAACATGGACAAAAGAGCTGAATTCCAGAGGTGAGGTGAACATAAGAACATAAGAACATAAGAAATAGGAGCAGGAGTAGACCAATCGGCCCCTCGAGCCTGCTCCGCCATTCAATGAGATCATGGCTGATCTGATCCAACCTCAACTCTAAAGAACACAAGAAGTAGGAGCAGGACCAGGCCACTCGGCCCCTGGGCCCGCTCCGCCACCCACAGGGCCTTGACCGATCCGAACTCAAACGCATGTCCAATTTCCAGCACGCTCCCCGTAACCTCTGATTCCCTTCACTTCTAGGAAACGGTCTATTTCTGTTTTAAATTTATTTAATGAAGTAGCTTCCACAGCTTCCTGGGGTAGCAAATTCCACAGACCCACTACCCTCTGAGTGAAAAAGTTTCTCCTCATCTCAGTTTTGAAAGAGGAGCCCCTTATTCTAAGATTATGTCCCCTAGTTCTAGTTTCACCCATCATTGGGAACATCCTCACCGCGTCCACCCGATCAAGCCCCTTCACAATCTTATATGTTTCAATAAGATCGCCTCTCATTCTTCTGAACTCCAATGAGTAGAGTCCCAATCTACTCACCCTCTCCTCGTATGTCCACTCCCTCATCCCCGGAATTAACCGAGTGAACCTTCTTTGTACTGCCTCGAGAGCAAGTATGTCTTTTCTTAAGTATGGACACCAAAACTGTATGCAGTACTCCAGGTGCGGTCTCACCAATACCCTATACAACTGCAGCAATACCTCCCTGTTTTTATATTCTATCCCCCTAGCAATAAAAGCCAACATTCCATTGGCTTTCTTGATCACCTGCTGCACCTGCATACTAACTTTTTGATTTTCTTGCACCAAGACCCCCAGATCCCTTTGTACTGCAGTACTTTCCAGTTTCTTGCCATTAAGATAATAACTTGCTCTCTGATTTTTCCTGCCAAAGTGCATAACCTCACATTTTCCAATATTGTATTGCATCTGCCAAATCTCTGCCCACTCACCCAGCCTGTCTATATCCCCTTGTAGGTTTTTTATGTCCTCCTCACTCTCTACTTTCCCTCCCATCTTTGTATCATCTGCAAACTTTGATATGTTACACTCGGTCCCCTCCTCCAAATCGTTAATATAGATTGTAAAGAGTTGGGGACCCAGCACCGACCCCTGCGGAACTCCACTGGCTACTGGTTGCCAGTTCGAGAATGAACCATTTATACCAACTCTCTGCTTCCTGTTAGATAACCAATCCTCCACCCATGCCAGAATATTACCCCCAATCCAGTGATTTTTTATCTTGAGTAATAATTTTTTATGTGGCACCTTGTCGAATGCCTTCTGGAAGTCCAAATACACTACATCCACTGGTTCCCCTTTATCCACCCTGTACGTTATGTCCTCAAAGAACTCGAGCAAATTTGTCAGACATGACTTTCCCTTCATAAAGCCATGCTGACTTTGTCCTATTAAATTATGTTTATCTAAATGTTCCGTTACTGTCTCCTTAATAATAGACTCCAAAATTTTACCCACCACAGATGTTAGGCTAACTGGTCTATAATTTCCAGCCTTCTGCCTACAACCCTTTTTAAATAAGGGTGTTACATTAGCAGTTTTCCAATCTGCCGGGACCTTTGCTGAGTTCAGGGAGTTTTGGAAAATTATTACCAAAGCATCCACAATTCCTACTGCCACTTCCCTCAAGACCCTAGGATGTAAGCCATCAGGTCCAGGGGATTTATCCGCCTTGAGTCCCATTATTTTACAGAGTACCAATTCCTTAGTGATTTTAATCGTATTTAGCTCCTCCCCCACTAGAGCCCCCTGTTTGTCCAGTGTTGGGATATTCTTAGTGTCCTCTACCGTAAAGACTGAAACAAAATATTTGTTCAGCATTTTTGCCATCTCCATGTTTCCCACCATTAATTTCCCGGTCTCATCCTCTAAGGGACCTACGTTTGCCTTAACCACCCTTTTTCTTTTTATATAACTATAGAAACTCTTGCTATCTGTTTTTATATTTTTTGCTAATTTATTTTCATAGTCTATTTTCCCTTTCTTTTCAATCCTTTAGTTACTTTTTGTTGTCTTTTGAAGACTTCCCAATCTTCTATCCTCCCACTAACTTTGGCTACCTTATATGTCCTTGCTTTTAGTTGGATACTATCCTTAATTTCTTTACTTAGCCATGGATGGCTGTCATTTCTTTTACACCCTTTTTTCCTCAGTGGAATATATTTATTTTGAAAGTTGTAAAATAACTCCTTGAATGAACACCACTGCTCATGTACCGTCTTACCCTTTAATCTATTTTCCCAGTCCACTTTAATCAATTCTGCTCTCATGCCATCATAGTCTCCTTTATTCAAGCTTAGTATGCTTGTTTGAGAACCAACCTTCTCACCCTCTAATTGGATATGGAATTCAACCATGTTATGGTCACTCATTCCAAGGGGATCCTTAACTAGGACATTATTAATTAATCCAGACTCATTACACAGTACCAGGTCCAAGGTTGCTTGCCCCCTTGTAGGATCAGTTACATACTGCTCAAGAAATCCATCCCTAAGACACTCAATAAACTCTTCGTCAAGTCTGCCCTGCCCAATTTGATTTGTCCAGTTAATATGATAGTTAAAATCCCCCATAATTATAGCTGTTCCCTTATTACATGCCCCAACTATTTCCTGATTAATACTTCTTCCAACAGAGTTGCAACTATTAGGAGGCCTATATACTACGCCCACCAGTGTTTTTTTCCCCTTATTATTCCTTATCTCTACCCAAACTGTTTCATTATCCTGATCTTTTGACCCAATATCATTTCTCTGTATTACAGTGATTCCTTCCTTTATTAACATAGCTACCCCCCCTCCCCTTCCTTCCTGCCTGTCCTTCCTGATTGTTAAATACCCTGGCATATTTAATTCCCAGACGTTGTCACCCTGCAGCCATGTTTCTGTAATGGCCACAAGATCATACCCATACATAGTTATTTGTGCCGTTAACTCGTCAATTTTGTTACGAATGCTACGTGCATTCAGATAAAGAACTTTCAAATGTGTTTTGCGACACTTACTTCCTGCTTTTTCCTTATTTAACACTTTACCTTTTACTCCATACCTTCTGTCCCTTCCTGACATGCTTTCCTCTGTCTCCCTGCTCAGGTTCCCAACCCCCTGCCACATTAGTTTAAATCCTCCCCAACAGCACTAGCAAACACTCCCCCTAGGACAGCGGTCCTGGCCCTGCCCAGGTGCAGACCGTCCGGTTTGTACTGGTCCCACCTCCCCCAGAACCGGTTCCAATGTCCCAGGAATTTGAATCCCTCCCCCTTGCACCATTCCTCTAGCCACGTATTCATTTGAAATATCCTCCTATTTCTACTCTGACTAGCACGTGGCACTGGTAGCAATCCTGAGATTACTACCTTTGAGGTCCTATTTTTTAATTTACCTCCTAACTCCCTATATTCTGCTTTTAGGACCTCATCCCCTTTTTTACCTATATCGTTGGTGCCTATGTGCACCACGACAGCTGGCTGTTCGCCCTCCCCCTCCAAAATGTTCTGTAGTAGATGCATTGCTGATCATCTTCCAACATTCGATGGAATCTGGAACAGTACCCATGGATTGGAGGGTAGCTAACGTTACCCCACTATTCAAAAAGGGTGGTAGAGAGAAAACGGAGAATTACAGACCGGTAAGCCTGACATCGGTAGTGGGGAAAATGCTAGAGTCCATTATAAAAGATGTAATAGCTGAGCACTTGAAAAACAGTGACAGGATCGGACAAAGTCAACATGGATTTACAAAAGGTAAATCATGCTTGACTAATCTACTGGAATTTTTTGAGGATGTAACTGGTAAAATAGATAAGGGAGAACCAGTGGATGTGGTGTATTTGGACTTCCAAAAGGCTTTTGATAAGGTCCCGCATAAGAGATTAGCGTGTAAAGTTAAGACACATGGGATTGGGGCAAGGTATTGACTTGGATAGAGAACTGGTTGGCAGACAGAAAGCAAAGAGTTGCAATAAACGGGTCTTTTTCCAAGTGGCAGGCAGTGACTAGTGGGGTACCGCAGGGATCGGTCCTTGGACCCCAGCTATTCACAATATATATAAATGATCTAGACAAGGGAACTAGATGTAATATCTCCAAGTTTGCAGACGACACAAAACTGGGTGGGCGTGTGTGCTGCGAGGAGGATGCCGAGAAACTCCAGGATGATTTGGACAGGTTGGGTGATTGGGCAAAAGCGTGGCAGATGCAATATAACATGGATAAATGCGAAGTTATCCACTTCGGTGTCAAAAACAGAAAGGCAGATTATTATCTGAATGGCAATAGATTGGGAGAAGGGGAAGTGCAACGAGACCTGGGTGTCCTTGTGCACCAGTCGCTGAAGGTAAGCATGCAGGTGCAGCAGGCGGTTAAGAAGGCAAATGGTATGTTGGCCTTCATAGCGAGAGGGTTTGAGTACAGGAACAAGGATGTCTTGCTGCAGTTGTACAGGGCCTTGGTGAGACCACACCTTGAGTACTGTGTGCAGTTTTGGTCGCCTTATCTGAGGAAGGATGTTCTTGCCATGGAAGGAGTTCAGCGAAGATTCACAAGGCTGATACCTGGGATGGCAGGAATGACGTATGAAGAGAGATTGGGTCGATTGGGCTTATACTCGCTGGAGTTTAGAAGAATGAGAGGGGATCTCATTGAAACTTATAAAATTCTGACAGGACAGGACAGGACAAACTAGATGCAGGAAGGATGTTCCCGATGGTCGGGGAGTCCAGAACCAGGGGTCACAGTCTAAGGATAAGGGGTAAGCCATTTAGGACAGAAATGAGGAGGAATTTCTTCACCCAGAGAGTGGTGAACCTGTGGAATTCTCTGCCACAGAAGGCAGTAGAGGCCAATTCATTAAATAGATTCAAGAAGGAGTTGGATATATTTCTTAAGGCTAAAGGGATCAAGGGATATGGGGAGAAAGCAGGGACAGGGTACTGAATTTGGATGATCAGCCATGATCGCATTGAATGGCAGAGCAGGCTAGAGGGGCCGAATGGCCTACTCCTGCTCTTATCTTCTATGATTCTATGAAAAGCATGAAACAGGTGCAGTGAAGATTAACTTTTCTGTTATCAGGCATAATTTCTATGATTCTATGAGGAGTTACGAAGAGAAACTTAAGAAGTTAGGAAGTTAGTTAAGAAGGGCTTTCTTCACTAAGGATAAGAACATTAAGGGGTGACCTGATAGAGATCTTCAAGATGATGAAGGGTTCTGATTGGGTAAATACTGATGGCTTGTTTCCACTGGACAGTGAGATGGTAACGAAAGGGCACAAATTTAAGGTAATTAGAAAAAGAATTAAAAGGGAGATTAGAATTAAATGTCTTTACTCAGAAGGTGGTTAGAATGTGGAATTCTCTGCTACCACCTGTTGTTGAAGCAGAATTCATAAATATGAGGAGCAAATTAAACAGTTTTGGAGAATGGGATTAGATTGGTGGCTCATGTGAAGAAAAATACCAGCACAGATTCGATGGGCCTAATGGCCTGTTCCTGAACAGGAACATTCTATGATTCCAATCTCTGCTACATGAGAACTGCTGATTATTTGCTTGCACAATATGTGCTAATCTAGGCTATAATGCAACAGAAATGCATCATTGAGCATTAGCACATGTATGCCTGCATGTATTAAAGGGGCAGAATTTAACCCAGGATTAACAATTCTATCAGCACTCAAAGGTTCACTTTTCATGTTTTGTAATTAACTTTTTTCTAGCATTTATTTCTGAAGTGTTTGTTGAAGTTTAAAAGGGGATCCCTTCAGCTATCATTACCTCTGTTTCTGCGGAGTGTCTCATTGTCCACATAAATTCAATCACTGCCATGACAACAGCAACAATCAGGCCGCAGATTAGAACCACAAAAATCCCACCAATGTTTTCCATTCCTAGACCTGGAATTATAAACAAAGAGGAAATGATGTTACACTTCAGTTCACACCAGTGAATTGCTTCTCACGACTTCATTGTTTGAATGGGCTTTATAGTAAAGTGGTTATGGCACTGGACTAGCTTTTGTAGAAGTGGCTTCTCCAGGTCCACACGGAAACCTTGGGCTTCCCTTCCTCTTCCCCGACTGCGACTGCCTCCAGACGCCTACCCCTCCCTCACCGCTCCCTCGGGATCCCAACAGCAGCCTCCTTCCGCCTAAAATCCCGCTCCCGCCTGCCAGGCTTCTCATCTTTTCCGCTGTGTTCAGGCAGGAGTCCGACTTGGAAAATTGAAATAACCCAGGAGTTAAAATCACCCCCCTTGGCCCTCACCCGCCTTGGCCCCCATCCACCACCCACCTTGGCCCTCACCCGCCTTGGCCCCCATCCACCACCCACCTTGGCCCTCACCCGCACTGACCCATAGCTGCCACCTGCTCCGGCTCCCAGCCGCCCTGGCCCACCTGTCCTGTAAATCTACAGATAAACAGTGTGAAGTATTCAAAGAAGCATTTGGTACAATACAGAGCTAGTACATACCCCTAAAAGGTACAGACTCCACTTGTGAGAGTGACTGCCCTTGACATAGGAACAGGAGGAGGCCATTCAGCCCCTCGAACCTGTTCCGCCATTCAATGAGATCATGGCTGATCTGCGACCGAGCTCCATCTACCCGTGTTTGGTCCACATCCCTTAATACCTTTAGTTAACAAAATACTATCAATCTCCGATTAAAATTAACAATTGATCTCGCATCATTTGCCATTTTGTGGTAGAGCGTTCCAAACTTCTACCACCCTTTGCGGGAAAGTGGAGTTGAGGTTGATGATCAGCCATGATCTCATTGAATGGCGGAGCAGGCTCGAGGGGTCATATGGCCGACTCCTGCTCCTATTTCTTATATTCTTATGAAGTGTTTCCTAATTTCACTCCTGAAAGGCCTGGCTCTAATTTTTAGACTCTGCCCCCAGTCCTAGAATCCCCAACCAGCAGAAATAGTTTATCTCTATCTACCCTATCTGTTCCACTTAATATCATGAAAATTAGATCAGATCACCCCTTAGCCGTCTAAATTCTAGGGAATAAAACCCTAATTTGCTGCGCTCCCTCCAAGGACAATATATCCTTCCCAAGGTGTGGTGCCCAGAACTGCTCACAGTGCTCCAGGTGTGGTCTAACCAGGGTTTTGTATAGCTGCAGCATAACTTCTGCCCCCTTGTACTCTAGTCCTCTAGATATAAAGGCCAGCATTCCATTAGCCTTTTTGGTTATTTTCTGTATCTGTTCATGACATTTTGATGATCTATGTACCTGAACCCCCAAGTCTCTTTGGACCTGCACTGTTTTTAGCTTTTCACCATTTAGAAAGTACCCTGTTCTATCCTTTTTCGGTCCAAAGTGGATGACCTCACATTTGCTTACATTGAAATCCATTGGTCCCAAACCCATGACCTCCACCAACTAGAAGGACAAGGGCAGCAGGCGCATGGGAACACCACCACCTCCAAATTCCCCTCCAAGTCACACACCATCCCGAGTTGGAAATATATCGACCTATCCTTCATTGTCGCTGGGTCAAAATCCTGGAACTCCCTCCCTAACAGCACTGTGGGAGTACCTTCACCTCACGGACCGCAGCGGTTCAAGAAAGCGGCTCACCACCACCTTCTCAAGGACAACTCTGGCCTTGCTAGCGACGCCCACATCCCATAAATGAATTAAAAAAATACATTGGAAGGTCAAAACCATTAAGTTTTTGACCTGTTAATGAGTAACATTCCTTCAAACAGACAGAATAATAAATGATTACAGTTTGGGGAGTTAAATATCAGTCAAAACCAGCTCTTCATTTTCTTCCAGAGATTGAACGTAGCTTGAAACATCGACCATGTTTCTCAAGGTTTTAATCGTCCTCACAGTTTCAGGTTGGTGTCTTTCACATTCCTCTCATTATTTAATGTGATGCCTGCTCTCAGGGTGAGTTTTTGTCCTTGTCTCGGAACCACTAGAAACCAGATCAAAATCATCGCCCTGTCCCATCGCCCTGTTCCCATCGCCCTGTCCCATCGCCCTGTCCCTTTGACCTGTCCCATCGCCCTGTCCCATCGCCCTGTCCCATCGCCCTGTTCCCATCGACCTGTCCCATCGACCTGTCCCATCGCCCTGTCCCCACTGGTCAGCACTGAGCTTCTGATATCAGCTGTGACTTTACAATTGATCTCAGAGAATTCCAGAGGTGGGGTGAGAGTGACTGCCCTTGACATAAAGGCAGCATTTCACCGAGTGTGGCACCAAGGAGTCCTAGTAAAATAGAAATCAATGGGAATCAGGGGGAAAAATCTCCACTGGCTGGAGTCATACCTAGCACAAAGGAAAATAGCTGTTGGAGGGTGGGGTGTATAATGGGCTGGTGTTTAACGGGCGGGTGTATAACGGGCAGGGTGGTATAACGGGCGGGGTGTATAACGGGCGGGTGTATAACGGGCAGTGTGTTATAACGGGCGGGGAGTATGACGGGCGGGGTGTATAACGGGCGGGGTGTATAATGGGCTGGTGTATAATGGGCGGGTGTGTAACGGACGGGTGTATACCGGGCGGGGTGTATAACGGGCGGGTGTATAACGGGCTGGTGTTTAACGGGCGGGTGTATAACGGGCGGGTGTATAACGGGTGGGTGTATAAAGGGCTGGTGTTTAACGGGCGGGTGTATAACGGGCTGGTGTTTAACGGGCGGGTGTATAACGGGCGGGTGTATAACGGGTGGGTGTATAAAGGGCTGGTGTTTAACGGGCGGGTGTATAACGGGCGGGGTGTTATAACGGGCGGGTGTATAACGGGTGGGTGTATAAAGGGCTGGTGTTTAACGGGCGGGTGTATAACGGGCTGGTGTTTAACGGGCGGGTGTATAACGGGCGGGGTGTTATAACGGGCGGGTGTATAACGGGTGGGTGTATAAAGGGCTGGTGTTTAACGGGCGGGGGTATAACGGGCGGGGTGTTATAACGGGCGGGGAGTATAACGGGCGGGGTGTATAACGGGCGGGGTGTATAACGGGCGGGGTGTATAACGGGCAGGTGTGTAACGGGCGGGTGTATAACGGGCGGGTGTATAACGGGCTGGTGTTTAACGGGCGGGTGTATAATGGGCTGGTGTATAATGAACGGGGTGTATAACGGACGGGGTGTATAACGGGCGGGTGTATAACGGGCGGGTGTATAACAAGCGGGTGTATAACGGGCTGGTGTATAATGAACGGGGTGTATAACGGGCGGGTGTATAACGGTCGAGTGTATAATGGGCGGGTGTATAACGGGCGGGTGTATAACGGGCTGGTGTATAACGGACGGGGTGTATAACGGGCGGGTGTTTAACGGGCTGGTGTTTAACGGGCGGGTGTATAACGGGCTGGTGTTTAACGGGCGGGTGTATAATGGGCTGGTGTATAACGGGCGGGGTGTATAACGGGCGGGGTGTATAATGGGCGGGTGTATAACGGGCGGGTGTATAACGGGCTGGTGTTTAACGGGCGGGTGTATAATGGGCGGGTGTATACCGGGCGGGTGTATAACGGGCGGGTGTATAACGGGCGGGTGTATAAAGGGCTGGTGTTTAATGGGCGGGTGTATAACGCGCTGGTGTTTAATGGACAGGGTGTATAACGGGCGGGTGTTCAACGGGCTGGTGTTTAACGGGCGGGGAGTATAACGGGCGGGTGTTTAACGGGCGGGGTGTATAACGGGCGGGTGTATAACGGGCGGGTGTAAAACGAGCGGGGTGTAATAATGGGCAGGGTGTATAACGGTCGGGTGTATAACGGGCGGGGTGTATAACGGGCGGGTGTATAACGGGCGGGTGTATAACGGGCGGGGTGTATAACGAGCGGGTGTATGACAGGCGGGTGTATAACGGGCGGGTGTATAATGGGCGGGTGTATGACAGGCGGGTGTATAACAGGCGGGGTGTAGAACGGGCGGGTGTATAATGGGCGAGTGTATAACGGGTGGGGTGCATAACGGGCGGGTGTAAAACGGGCGGGGTGTATAACCGGCAGGGTGCATAACGGGCGGGTGTGTAACGGGCGGGTGTATAACGGGCGGGTTGTATAACGGGCGGGTGTGTAACGGGTGGGTGTATAACGGGTGGGTTGTATAACGGGCGGGTGTGTAACGGGCGGGTGTATAACGGGCGGGTTGTATAACGGGCGGGGTGTATAACGGGCGGGTTGCATAACGGGCGGGGTGTATAACGGACGGGGTGTATAACGGGCGGGGTGTGTAACGGTTGGGTGTGTAACGGGTGGGTTGTATAACGGGTGGGTGTGTAACGTGCAGGTGTGTAACGGGCGGGTTGTATAACGGGCGGGTGTGTAACGGGCGGGTGTATATCGGGCGGGGTGTATAACGGGCAGGTGTATATCGGGCGGGGTGTATAACGGGCGGGTGTGTAACGGGCGGTTGTGTAACGGGCGGGTGTGTAACGGGCGCGTGTATATCGGGCGGGGTGTATAACGGGCGGGTGTATATCGGGCGGGGTGTATAACGGGCGGGTGAGTAACGGGCGGGTTGTATAACGGGCGGGTGTATAACGGGCGGGTGTATAACGGGCGGGTGTGTAACGGGTTGGTGTATAACGGGCGGGTGTGTAACGGGCGGGTGTGTAACGGGCGGGTGTATAACGGGCGGGTTGTATAACGGGCGGGTGTATAACGGGCGGGTGTGTAACGGGTTGGTGTATAACGGGCGGGTGTGTAACGGGCGGGTGTGTAACAGGCGGGTGTATAACGGGCGGGTGTGTAACGGGCGGGTGTGTAACGGGCGGGTGTGTAATGGGCGGGTGTGTAACGGGTTGGTGTATAACGGGCGGGTGTGTAACGGGCGGGTGTGTAACGGGCGAGTGTGTAACGGTCGGGTGTATAACCGGCGGGTTGTATAACGGGCGGGTGTATAACTGGCGGGTGTGTAACGGGTTGGTGTATAACGGGCGGGTGTGTAACGGGCGGGTGTGTAACAGGCGGGTGTATAACGGGCGGGTGTGTAACGGGCGGGTGTGTAATGGGCGGGTGTGTAACTGGCGGGTGTATAACGGGTGGGCGTATAATGGGCGGGTGTATAACGGCTGGGTGTATAACGGGCAGGTATGTAACGTGCGGGTGTATAACGGGCGGGTGTGTAACGGGCGGGTTGTATAATGGGCGGGTGTGTAATGGGCGGGTGTATAACGGGCGGGTGTATAACGGGCGGGTTGTATAATGGGCGGGTGTGTAATGGGCGGGTGTATAATGGGCGGGTGTATAATGGGCGGGTGTATAACGGGCGGGTGTATAACGGGCAATCGATGCAATACCGCCTGTTTCGCGCTTCTGCACAAGGTAATTTTCTACACTTCAGTGTTCTTACAAGCTGCCGCTCCCAATGGCCCATCAGGTATGGACACATTTCTATTCTGTCTTCATTTGGCGGTAGTCATGACGTGGAATTGCCTGGGACCCTGAAAATTGGGGAAGTCATCGTGGGAACTCACCAGCTGTTGCAAAGGGCCTTGGTTCTATGAGGTCAACAGAACCAGTTCTGAAACAAGAATCTCAAACCATCACAAGCCGCTTGTCTGTGAAATGAACAGCAGATTCATTGAATGTTCTTCTTCTGTTCCCACTCTGATCCTATCGTTTCCTTCCTCCCTATAGGCCCTCAGGTTGACGTCAATGGAGATCAGCTTCGAGATGCCTTCTGGGGTGACATCAGCCAATTGACCAACGATGCCAAGGACGGCGTAGATCAGATCCAGGGCTCGGAAATCGGCCAACGACTCAAGTGAGTAACGGGTGTGAGGTGGCTCCGTCACTACTGGTCAGGCTCCTGGGGCATTGCATGAAATGGCGGCTCAGGAAAATATTAAATGAAGAAAGGTCATTGAAAGGTTAATTCCTAATGCTATTGGGCTGGGATCGACACGAATCAATCGGACTTTGCGGAGTGCTTGAACTGAATCGGGGGAGGGGGTATTGAGTGGCAGGTGAGGAACTATAGGGAGCACCACTACATCAATGGTCAGCCAGTGGACAGTGACCCACGAGTCAGTGGCTGTCGACCCGTTCAACTTCAAACAAGAGCATAAAATAATTACAGAAATGAAGGGAATCACATGACCAAAAAATGTCCACAGCAGCGGTGTGACTGGGTATGTCTGATTAACCCATTCCTGGAACTAGAGGCCAATATTACACGAGCCCACTCTAACTTTTTTTTAATTCGTTTATGGGATGTCGGCGTCGCTGCAAAGCCAGCATTTATTGCCCATCCCTAATTGCCCTTGAGAAGGAGGTGGTGAGCCGCCTTCTTGAACCGCTGCAGTCCGTGTGGTGAAGCTGCTCCCACAGTGCTGTTAGGGAGGGAGTTCCAGGATTTTGACCCAGCGACGATGAAGGATCGACGATATATTTCTAAGTCAGGATGGTGTGTGACTTGGAGGGGAACTTGGAGGTGGTGGTGTTCCCATGCGCCTGCTGCCCTTGTCCTTCTAGGTGGAAGAGGTCGCGGGTTTGGGAGGTGCTGCTGAAGAATCCTTGGCGAGTTGCTGCAGTGCATCTTGTAGATGGTACACACTGCGGCCACGGTACGCCGGTGGTGGAGGGAGTGAATGTTTAAGGTGGTGGATGGGGTGGCCAATCAAGCAGGCTGCTTTGTCCTGGATGGTGTCGAGCTTCTTGAGTGTTGTTGGAGCTGCACTCATCCAGGCAAGTGGAGAGTATTCCATCACACTCCTTACTTGTGCCTTGTAAATGGTGGAAAGGCTTTGGGGAGTCAGGAGGTGAGACATTCGCTGTAGAATACCCAGCCTCAGACCTGCTCTTGTTGCCACAGTATTTATGTGGCTAGTCCAGTTAAGTTTCTGGTTAATGGTGACCCCCAGGATGTTGATGATGGGTGATTCAGTGATGGTAATGCCGTTGAATGTCAAGGGGAGGTGGTTAGACTCTAGCTTGTTGGAGATAGTCATTGCCTGGCACTTCTCTGGCGCGAATGTTACCTGCCACTGATCAGCCCAAGCCTGAATGTCTTCCAGGTCTTGTTGCATGCGGGCATGGACGGCTTCATTATCTGAGGAGTTGTGAATGGCGCTGAACACTGTGCAGCCATCAGCGAACATCTCCATTTCTGACCTTATGTTGGAGAGAAGGTCATTGATGAAGCAGGGCCTAGGACACTGCCCTGAGGAACTCCTGCAGCGATGCCCTGGGGCTGTGATGATTGACCTTCAACCACCACAACCATCTTCCTTTATGCTAGGTATGACTCCAGCCAGTGGAGAGTTTTCCCCCAGTTTCCCATTGACTTCAGTTTTACTAGGGCTCCTTGATGCCACACGCGGTCAAATGCTGCCTTGATGTCAAGGGCAGTCACTCTCACCTCACCTCTGGAATTCAGCTCCTTTTCCATGTTTGGACCAAGGCTGTAATGAGGTCGGGAGCTATGTCTGGTCCACTGTCCTCATCGTTTCTCGCCCCTTCACTGTGCTCTGCTTCTTCACCAATCTTCGCCAAGAATCCATTCGCCAAAAAGCTCTCAAACAAAATGTTTTTTCCTATTCTGTCTATGTAATAAATCACTTTTTCTCTATTTGCACTTCCAGTTATCTTATAAAGGACAATCTGCAGCAGCTGACTCCCGTCCCAGACGACTAGCCTGTGAAGGTGACAGAATACGTTGAGATCCTTCGCCAGCAGATCAAGCAGGAGCTGGAGACCTGAGGGCGAAACTTTCTCCTTTTGCTGATGGGGTCCACCAGAAGGTCAACAGGAACATTGAAGAATTTCATCAGAAGCTGACACCTTACGCCGAAGAACTCCGCCACCAGCTGAACAACAACGCTGAGGAACTTCGCCAGACGTTGACTCCCTACACCAAAGAGTTTCAGGCCAAACTCGAAGACAACACGAGGAGCCCGAGGGATGTTCTGACTCCACTCACTGATAAAATCCATCTCCAGATCTATGAAAATGTGGTTAATGTCAACCAGAATATATCTGAGGAGATCCGCAGCAGGCTTGACCAGAAAATCAAGGAGCGGCTCAATAGGGTGATTCCCACTTTCTCAGATGCCACGGTCAAGTTGATCCAACAGCTTGGTGTAACGAGCCAGAAGGCTGTGCCATATGGTGAGGTGATACAGGCAAAGGTTAATGAGAATGTGGAAGTCCTGAAGCAAAAGCTGGTCCCTTACATCAAAAGACTGAAAGAAAAGCTCATCGAGAAACTGGGACGCGTGAACCAAGGTCTGGACCAATACAGCAAAGATCTCTACAGCAAAATCAACCAGATAATCAAGGCGTTCAATCAGAGCATGGCTCCCTACAAAGTGAACAAAGTGGTTGGCCAGAATGTGGAGTACATTCGAGGAAGTTTTGGCCCGAATGCAGACAGCATTCAGCAGGAACTTCAATCCCAACTCGCAAATCTGTCGGACTACATCCAGCACAACTTGGAGAACTAAATGAGGAATAGCAAGTTACTCAGCTAAACGATCTCAGGAGTGTGGAGTCCTCTCGGAGCACAGAGCACTGTGTCTTTGATTAGAATTGTTTTCAATGTATTTATTTGTTGTAGAAAGCAATGATTTTAACATCACTAATTAAAATTCTAGAGTGAACTATAGATTATGGACACAATCTCATAAGAACATAAGAGCATAAGAAATAGGAGCAGGAGTAGGCCATTCGGCCCTTCGAGCCTGCTCCGCCATTCAATGAGATCATGGCTGATCCTCTGCCTCAACTCCATTCACCAGCCCTATCGCCATATCCCTTGATGCCCTTACTAGTCAGAAATCTATCGACTTCTGTTTTGAATATACCCAATGACTGAGCCTCCGCAGCCCTCTGGGGTAGAGAATTCCAAAGATTCACCACCCTCTGTGTGAAGAAATTTCTTCTCATCTCAGTCCTGAATGGCCTACCCTTTATCCTGAGGCTGTGGCCTCTGGTTCTAGACTCCCCAGCCAAGGGAAACATTCTCCCAGCATCCATCCTATCAAGCCCTGTAATAATTTTGTATGCTTCAATGAGATCCCCTCTCATTCTTCTGAATTCAAGAGAATACAGGCCTAGTTTACTCAATCTCTTCTCATACGACAGTCCCACCATCCCAGGAATCAATCTCGTGAACCTTCATTGCACTCCCTCTATGGCAAGTATATCCTTCCTTAGGTAAGGAGACCAAAATTGTACAGAGTACTCCAGGTGTGGTCTCACCAAGGCCCTATATAATTGGAGTAAGACTTCTTTACTCCTGTACTCAAATCCTCTTGTAATGAAGGCCAGCAAACCATTTGCCTTCCTAATGGCTTGCTGCACCTGCACATTCACTTTCAGTGACTCATGTACAAGGACACCCAGGTTCCTTTGAGCATCTGCATTCCCCAATCTTTCACCATTTACGAAATACACTGCCTTTCTGTTTTTTCTACCAAAGTGGATAACTTCACATTTATCCACATTATATTCCATCTGCCATGTTCTTGCCCACTCACTGAGCCTGTCGAGATCCCCTTGAAGCCTCTTCACATCCTCTTCGTAACTGACACTGCCACCTAGCTTTGTATCATCAGCAAATTTGGAAATGTTACATTTAGTCCCCTCATCCAAATCATTGATATAGATTGTGAATAGCTGGGGCCCAAGCACCGATCCTTGCGGTACCCCACTAGTCACAGCCTGCCATCCTGAAAAAGACTCGTTTATCCCTACTCTTTGTTTTCTGTCTGTTAACCAATTCTCAATCCATGCTAGTATATTACCCCCAATTCCATGTGCCCTAATTTTGTTCACCAACCTCTTGTGTGGGACCTTATCGAAGGCCTTCTGAAAATCCAGATACACCACATCTACTGGTTCCCCTTTGTCTACTCCACTAGTTACATCCTCAAAGAACTCCAATAGGTTTGTTAAACAGGATTTCCCTTTCATAAATCTCTTCAAATGACTTCAGAATTGACAATGTTTCTGTGTTTTTCACTGTTTGCAAAGTCATCTTCAGTGAATATCAAGTTTCTTTCTTCTCCCTCTGACCGCACAGACCCAGGATCCTGATGTTGGAGTAGGAGGGGGCCAGCTCTTGGATTTTGTTGGTACCAATCCTTAGTCAACAGCCTGCCAACCCGAAAATGACCCATTTACATAAGAACATAAGACATAAGAACATAAGACGTAGGAGCAGGAGTCGGTCATTTGGCCCCTCTAACCTGCTCCGCCATTCAATAAGATCATGACTGATCTGATCTTGGCCTCAACTCCACTTTCCTACTCGCTCCCCATAACCCTTGACTCCCTATCATTCAAAAACCTGTCTATCTCCACCTTAAATATATTCAATGACCCAGACTCCACAGCTCTCTGAGGAAGAGAATTCCAAAGATTCACGACCCTCTGAGAGAAGAAATTCCTCCTCATTTCCGATTTAAAAGGGTGCCCCCTTATTCTGAAATTATGCCCCCTAGTTCTAGATTCCCCCACGAGGGGAAACATCCTCTCTGCATCTACCTTGTCGTGCCCCTTCAGAATCTTATACGTTTCAATAAGATCCCCTTTCATTCTTCTAAACTCCAATGAGTATAGACCCAACCTGCTCAACCTTTCCTCATAAGTTAATGCTCTCATCTCTGGAATTAACCTAGTGAATCGTCTCTGAACTGCCTCCAATGCAAGTATATCCTTCCTTAAATAAGGAGACCAAAACTGTACGCCGTACTCCAGGTGTGGTCTCACCAACGCCCTGTACAGTTGTAACAGGACTTCCCTTCTTTTATACTCCATTCCCTTTGCAATAAAGGCCAACACTCCATTACTTACTGTACCTGCATGCTAACTTTTTGTGATTCATGTACAAGGACCCCCAGATCCCTCTGTACCTCAGCATTTTGTAATCTCTCCCCATTTAAATAATAATTTGCTTTTTTATTTTTCCTACCAAAGTGGATAACCTCGCATTTTCCCACATTAAACTCCATCTGCCAGATTTTTGCCCATTCACTTAGCCTATCCATATCCCTCTGGAGATTCTTTGTGTCCTCCACACAATTTGCTTTCCCACCTATCTTTGTATCATCAGCAAATTTGGCTACATTACACTCAGTCCCTTCATCCAAGTCATTATTATAGATTGTAAATAGTGGAGGCCCCAGCACCGATCACTGTGGCACCCCACTAGTTACAGTTGGTGGTGGACCATTAAACAACTAACGGGAGGAGGAGGTTCCATGAATATCCCCATCCTCAATGATGGTGGAGCCCAGCACATGAGTGCAAAAGACAAGGTTGAAGCATTTGCAACCATCTTCAGCCAGAAGTGCCAAGTGGATGATCCATATCGGCCTACTCCTGAGGTCCCCACCATCACAGAAGCCAGTCTTCAGACAATTCGATTCACTCCATGTGATATCAAGAAATGGCTGAGCGCACTGGATACAGCAAAGGCTATGGGCCCCGACAACATCCCGGCTATCGTGCTGAAGACTTGTGCTCCAGAACTAGCCGCGCCTCTAGCCAAGCTGTTCGAGTACAGTTACAACACTGGCATCTATCCGACAATGTGGAAAACTGCCCAGGTATGTCCTGTCCATTAAAGCAGGACAAATCTAATCCGCCCAATTACCGCCCCATCAGTCTACTCTCAATCATCAGCAAAGTGATGGAAGATGTCATTGACAGTGCTATCAAGTGGCAGTTACTCACCAATAACCTGCTCAACGATGCCCAGTTTGGGTTCCGCCAAGACCACTCTGCTCCCGACCTCATTACAGCCTTGGTCCAAACATGGACAAAGGAGCTGAATTTCAGAGATGAGGTGAGAGTGACTGCCCTTGACATCAAGGCAGTGTTTGACCGAGTGTGGCATCAAGGAGTCCTAGTAAAACTGAAGTCAATGGGAATCGGGGGGAAAACTCTCCACTGGCTGGAGTCATACCTAGCATAAAGGAAGATGGTTGTGGTGGTTGAAGGTCAATCATCACAGCCCCAGGACATCGCTGCAGGAGTTCCTCAGGGCAGTGTCCTAGGCCCAACCATCTTCAGCTGCTTCATCAATGACCTTCCCTCCAACATAAGGTCAGAAATGGGGATGTTCACTGATGACTGCACAGTGTTCAGCGACATTTGCAACTCCTCAGATAATGAAGCCGTCCATGCCCACATGCAACAAGGACTGGACGACGTTCAGGCTTGGACTGATAATTGGCAGCAACTCGCCAAGGCTTCTTCGACAGCACCTCCCAAACCCGCGACAAAGGCAGCAGGCGCATGGGAACACCACCACCTCCAAGTTCCCCTCCAAGTCACACACCATCCTGACTTCGAAGTATATCGCCGATCCTTCATCGTCGCTGGGTCAAAATCCTGGAACTCCCTCCCTAACAGCACTGTGGGAGTGCCTTCACCACACGGACTGCAGCGGTTCAAGGCGGTGGCTCACCGCCACCTTCTCAAGGGCAACTAGGGATGGGCAATAAATGCCGGCCTTGCCAGCGACACCCAGATCCCATGAGCGAATAAAAAAAAGTTTGCCAACCTGAAAATGACCCATTTATCCTGACTCTGTTTTCTGTTAGTTAGCCAATCCTCTATCCATGCTAATATGTTACCCCCAACCCCGTGAGCTCTTATCTTGTGCAGCAACAACAGGAGCGCCAACCTCCTCCTCACCCACCTGATGCTGCACAGGGCAGAGGGCGTCAGCGCAGGCCTGCACCTCGCCGCAGGAGATACCCCCAACACAGGGTTTACAGGCCGAGGATGAGCTTCCTCAACATGACTGAGCAGCAGTGCCAAAGGAGGTTGAGACTTTCGCGAGAGGTAGTCGCTGACATCTGTGCATTGCTGCACCAACACCTGGAGCCCCGAGGAGCGGGTGGACACCCCTTACCAGTGGCTGTCAAAGTCACCACTGCACTCAACTTCTTGGCTTCAGGGTCTTTCCAGGGATCATCAGCGGCATCTCCCACTCGGCCGCACACACTTGTATCATGCAGGTTACCGATGCCCTCTTTGCAAAGGCGCACAATTACATCCACTTCTCCACGGATGAAGCAAGTGTAACCGCGCGTACAATTGGCTGAGCAAATATGGCAGGCTTCCCAAGGATGCAGGGCGTCATAGACTGCACACATG
>CM059445.1:64100184-64425184 GCA_030390025.1 Squalus acanthias | reverse complement strand
ACCCGTCTCTGTACTGACAGTCCTCATAACGGGGACGTCCATGTGCCTCTGGTTCCGCTCCTCAATAGATGCCCATCTATCCTCCATAGCAAACCATCTATTTAGAAGAGTCACCATGTTCATTTGCGTCTGGCTATTTATGTCCTCCATGGAGGTTGCCATTCTTTCCATGGTGGCACCTACATTCACCATTGAGTGCACCACGGCATTGCTCATGTTTGAGATAGACTCCTCCATTCCCTGCACACTCGCAGTTACTGTGGATGCAAACCCAGTCAGAGCCTCCTGCACTTGTTCCTGGAGTTCGAGCCCCGCTCTCTTTCTGGATGGCCCCAGAGGCACAGGGTCCACATGCAGCTGAGCAGAGCTAGGAGCGTCCTGCAACCTCCGACGAGGACTCTCCAGTGCGGTCGCTGTCTCCACCATCTGCTGATGCTCACTTGTGAGCTGTGATACACCAGGTGACAACACTACTCTATGTCGCGAAGGACCCACCGATGTGTGCGTATCTGCGCTGGAGTTGGATGCGCTGATTTCTGGTGACGCTGCTCCCTCAGAGGCTCCAGGTTCCTCTGAGGAGTCATCCGGCTCTTCCTCATGGACAGTGGGAGGGGGGCTCTCGATGGTCCTGTGGGGGAGTAAAGGCATGAGTTAGACATGTGATTTTAGGTAGCAGAAACATCCTATTGTGCAGATGATCAGAACTCAATCTGTATGAACATCAGATACCATATCAGTCAGTCATGAAATCTAAATGAGAGGGTTGCAAATCTATTCTGTCACCAGCTTGCTCTAGTGCGCCCGTCTCTCCATCCCCCACTTCCAGCTCCTCTGCACCTCCGACGATGTCGAGAGCAGCCTCCTCAGCGTTTGTTAAAGTTGCAAGTGATGGTGGGCCTCCTCCTGTCCTCGCTCTCTCCCTCTTATTGTAGGCTCTCTTTTCCTGCAATGAGTGACACAAGTGGAGTTTCAGCGAGATTGATGGAGTGAGTGTAAAGATTCCATAACATAGAAGCTTAGAGGGAGACAAACATGGAGTGAGGAGCCAAAACCAAGGTACCTCCCTGTGCCTTGTTAGTTGTTGTCATTGCATAACAGTGAGAGCGAGTGTGAGGGGTGCATAGTAGGATGGTGAAGTGATTCTGTACATAGAGAGAGAGGGATAGGTAAGGGTGCAAGGGAAGTAAGGGTAAGTTGGGATGTGGAGGAGTAGGTTGACAATGCAGAGTGCTGGTGATGAGAAGAGATGGGGAGCAGATTGAAGGTAGGTGTGATGTGATACTCACGTTTGCGGAGTGTAGCAGATCATTGTACCTTTTTCGGCAATGCACCCAGGTGCATGAGCACAACAACCTGGCGCTTACCTCCTCAGCAATTTGCAGCCAGGCTGCCTTTGTCTGTGGAGGAGACTTCCTCTGGCCACCGAGAGGGAACAGAACATCCCGGCGCCCTCTTACTCACTCCACAAGAGAATGGAGGGAGTCATCATCAAATCTAGGAGCAGCCTTCGATCTTGCAGCAGTCGTTTTCAGAGGACCCGTTTTCAGGAGCAGCAGAAACCAAATGAAATGCAAAGGCTACATGGGCCCCTTAAAAGCTCCTGAATGGAAGACGTCAGCAGAGGCAAGCAGCAAACCCGAACCCACTGATTGGGCCAGGTAGCGCGCACGGCAGGATTAATAAGCCCAGTTAAATTAATATCATGAGTTCAGAACGGCTGAAGCCGACAGCAGGACCGGAAGCTGCCGACCACTCAAACCGACTCCAACCCGCCTCCGCTGGGAAATTCGCAGCCAAAATATTTGTTTGATTTCTCTGTCCCATTCTTTTCTCCAGTACTATTTTTTTCCTACATTACAACAGTGACTCCACTTCAAAAGTACTTCATTGGCTGTGAAGCGCTTTGAGACGTCCGGTGATCATGAAAGGCTCTATAGAAATGCAAGTCTTTCTTTCTTTACTAATACTAATTTCTTTCAGTTCCTCATTCTCGCTCGCGCCTTGGTTCTCCACTATATCCAGGAAGCTTTTTGAGTCTTCTTCCGTGATGACAGAGACAGAGGGCTGGATTTTGAATGACCCATGGAGTCGGGTTTGGAGGCGTGTGGGGGGTTAAATTTGTGGGGTCGGGGGTCCCGACCCCATCCCGACTCCATCCCGCTTCCACGCAATTTTGACAAAATCAGCCGCGGGGTTCCTGACTCCGTCCCACCTCCAAGAGGCGGGAGAGGCCATTGAAGCCCTTAACAAGCTCTAAATTGGCTCTGTAATGCGATTTTCAAACGTTTTAGCTAGTTTAACCCTTTTCTGACGTGAAGCACGCCTGGTGTGAAACACTCCAGTGAAACCTGGCACAAGTGGATAGCTGACTATCGGCTGCAGGTCCACTATTACAACAGAGATGTGATGAAGGCAGTAGTAGTATTAGGTGGTGTGAAAGCCGTGTCTGATGCTGCTGCATTGAATGTGTTCAGAGACTGCATGGCATTTGCTGTGAGAGGAGTTCGATGCAAAAAATCCTCTCTCTCTCTCTCTCTCTCTCTCCTCCCCCCCCCACATCTTGCATCAAGGTCCACTCACATCAAAAGCAAGGCAGGTCCTCTCTCACCAACAGTCTCTCAGACTAGGCAGTCAGCAATGATGACATCATCAGAGGCGACTTTCAGACTCAAACCACTAATTCGTTCATGGGTTCCCACATGCTGGAACTCAATTGACCAATTAAGTGAAAATTGCATCATTCTCCCACATTCAACTGGAGTCGGGGGGGAAACACGAAATGCGGATGACACGACCCCAACCCGACCCCAAGACAAAATCCAGCCCAAAGTATTTGTTTAATTTCTCTGCCATTTCTTTATTCCCCATTATAATTTCTCCTGTCTCAGCCTGTAAGGGACCCAGATTTACTTTTGCTAATCTTTTCCTTTTTACATACCTATAGAGGCTTTTACACTCTGTTTTTATGTCTCTCACTAGTTTACTCTCATATTCTATTTTCCCTTTCTTTATCAATTTCTTGGTCCTCCTTTGCTGAATTCTAAAATCCTCCTTATCCTTAGGCTTGCTACTCTTTTTGACAACATTATAAGCCTCTTCCTTTGATCTAATACGATCTTTAACTTCTCTTGTTAGCCACGGTTGGACCACTTTTCCTGTGGGGCTTTTGAACCTTAAAGGAATGTATATTTGTTGTAAATTATGTATTAATTCTTTAAATGCTAGCCATTGCATGTCTACCATCATACCTTTTAATGTAGTTTCCCAATCTACTGTAGCCAACTCGCCCCTCATACCTACATAGGAAGGAGAGTGGCTAAAGTGATTATCTCCAGGCCAGTTAGTTTAACATCTGTAGTACAAGAAATTTAGATGAAACTACAAAATATCTCGATAAAGAGAAAATAATTAGAAGTGGCTAACATGGATTTCAGAAAGGAAGATCATGCTTGACAAACCTGATTGGCTCCTTACGTGATGGATATGGTGGACCGGAAAATGCAGTGGATGCAGTGTACATGGACTTTCAGAAAGCCTTTGACAAAATACCACACAGGAGACTATTGGAGAAGATTCGGGGGGGGGGGTGGAATTAGGGGGAGTGGAGCAAATTGGATTAAAAACTGTTTGAAGGGAGGAAACAGAGTGTTGGAGTTAAGGGCAGTTTCTCAGAGTGGGTGCAATTGGGTTCTGTTCTGGATCTGCTTTTGTTCACCAGGAATGCCAAGGGCTCGAGGGAGTGGTGTCCAAATTTGCAGATGATACTAAAATAAATGGCTTAGTAAATAATTCTAAGGACCAAAAGAGGATTGATAAGATAGTGGAATGGGCAAAAAAGTTGGAAATCTTTGATGAAGTAACGGAAAGGTTTGATGAGGGTAGTGCAGTGGATGTTGCGTATATGGACTTTCAAACGGTGTTTGTTAAAGTAGCCCAAATAGACTTGTTAGCAAAATTGAAGCCCATGGTATTAAAGGGACAGTGGCAGCATGGATACGAAATCGGCTAATGGACAGAAAGCAGAGAGTAGTGGTGTACGGTTGATTTTCAGACTGGAGTGATGTCCCCCAGGGGTGGGTATTAGGAACACTGCTCTTTTTTAGATATATTAATGACCTGGACTTGGGTATACAGGACATAAATTTAAAGTTTGCAGATGACGCAAAACTTGAAAATGTAGTAAACAGTGAAGAAGATAGTAACCGACTTCAGGAGGACATTGACATTGGCAGACACATGGCAGATTAAATTTAACAGAGAAATATGAAGTGATGCATTTTGGTAGGAAGAATGAGGAGGGCCAATATAAACTAAATGGTACAATTTTAAGGGGGTGCAGGAACAGAGAGACCTGGGGATGGATGTACACAAGTCTTTGAAGGTGGCGGGACAAGTTGAGAAGGCTGTTAAAAAGGCACACAGGATCCTTGGCTTTATAAATATAAAAATGAGAAGTCGCACAACACCAGGTTATAGTCCAACAGCTTTATTTGAAATCACAAGCTTTCGGAGCGCTGCTCCTTCGTCAGGTGACCTGACGAAGGAGCAGCGCTCGAAAGCTTGTGATTTCAAATAAAGCTGTTGGACTTTAACCTGGTGTTGTGCGACTTCTCACTTTTGTCCACCCCAGTCCAACACCGGCATCTCCGCATCATTTATAAATATAGGCATAGAGTATAAAAACAAGGAAGTTATGCTAAACCTTTATAAAGCACTGGTTAGGCCCCAGCTGGAGTCTTGTGTTCAATTCTGGGCGCCACACTTTAGGAAGGATGTCAAGGCCTTGGAGAGGGTGCAGAGGAGATTTACCAGAATGGTTCCAGTGATGAGGAACTTCAGATACATGGAGAGACTGGAGAAGCTGGGGTTGTTCACCTTAGAGCAGAGAAGGTTAAGTGGAGATTTATTAGAGGTGTTCAAAATCATGAAGGATTTTGATAGAGTAAATAAGGAGAATCTGTTTCCAGTGGCAGGAGGGTCGGTAACCAGACGACACAGATTAAAGGTGATTGGCAAAAGAACCAGAGGGGACGTGAGGAAATTTTTTTTTACACAGCAAATTGTGATCTGGAATGCGCTGCCTGAAAGGGCGGTGGAAGCAGAAAAAATAATAACTTTTGAAAGGGAATTGGATAAATACTTGAAGGGGAAAAGTTTGCAGGGCTATGGGGAAAGATCAGGGGAGTGGGACTAATTGGATAGCATCTTTCAAAGAGCCCGGCACAGGCACGATGGGCCGAATGGCCTCCTTCTGTGCTGTATCATTCTATGATGCTATTATTTTATGATTCAATGTCAGTAAATGCAAGTTAGTACATTTTGGTAAAAAGAAAGTTTCCACCTCCTCTTTCTGGCTCTTTAAGGATCTGCACTCTGATATCGAGTACACTCCTGATGTGTGCAGCCAATCAGCAGCCGAGTCCCGCTGGCTGCACGCAGGAATGATTAAAATCAGCAGCAGGATTGATTTTACACGCTGCCCACATCGTAATGCACGGTCGTGGGTTAATCAGGGACCGTAATCCCTGCCCCCCATATTCAGGCAATATCAAATTTCAGCACCAGGATGGGATGTGACAGAATAGATAGAAGCAGACAGCCATGGATAGAAGATTTAATGTAAGAGATTTAGGACAGAGAGCAGGAAAAGCACAGCGGGTTGTGAGGCTGTGGAATTCACTCCAGGAGTCAGTGACTGAAGCAGAGACCGGGGGCAATATTGAAGAATGGGTTAGAGAGGGTGTTGGAGGAAAGGGGGATAAAGGGATCTGGGAATAGGGAGGGTACATGGGATTAGGATACTGTTCATGTGGAGGATAAATTCCAGCACGGACTGGACAGACCCAACGGCCTGTTTGTAATTTTCAATTGAAAACTTGTACATTTTGTGTGGGGACACCTGGAACCACTAGAAATGAGCCAGCAGTTAGTGCGGGGGCAATTGGCTTGGGGAGCTGTTGGGGTGAGAGGTGGTTGAGGCGGTTTGAGGTGGTTGGAGCGGTTTGAGGCGGTTTGAGGTTGTCCTGTTGAGAAGTTAGGGAGTTGGAAACTGTGACTGAGAAATAGGAGTTCGAAACCCAGCTTCCGGTCAGAGTCACACTGAGAATTCATCCTACACCATTAATATCACTGGTGATCGACACGGGGCGAGTGAGAGACAGAAACCATCCCGCGGGGGAGAGAGGATCCTTGTGTCCAATGCTCTAAGTGCATCTTGTTTCATTAACCAAGATTAGGCATTGACAGAACTCATGGGGATATTATGGGCTGAAAACCATCCCACCCTCCAAATTCCGGAATCTGTGCCAGTGGGATAAGATCATTAGAGAAACTGGATATTTACTGACTGACACTTCGCAATGATGAAATAAAACACGGAAACATTATCAGTTCTGAAGTCATTTAAAGATTGCTTGTCCATATTTTACAGTCAACACTCTAGTATTTTAAACAGTGATTTTAAATACATTGAAAACAGTTCTAATCAAAGACACAGTGCTCTGTGCTTCAAGAAGACTCCACACTCCTGGACCACAGTCTGGCTGAGTCACTTTCTATTTCACATTTAGTTCTCCAGGTTCTGACGGAAGTTGTCCCACAAAGTTGCAAGTTGGATCTGAAGATCCTGCTGAATGCTGTCTGCATACGGGGCAAGTCTCTCTCGCATCTCCTCCACATTCTGGCTGACCACTTTGTTCAGCTGCTCAGAGTAAGGAGCCATGTTCTGATGGAACTCCTCGATTCTCTGGTTGATGTTGCTGTTGAGATCTTCGATGTATGGGGCCAGATTTTGGTTCATGCTTCCCACGTTCTCGTTCAGCTTTACTTTCAGTTCGGCGACGTAAGGGATCAGCTTTTGTTTCAGGACTTCCACATTCTCATTCACCTTTGCCTGTAGCTCCTCAGCGTATGGCACGACCCTCTGGGTCATTTCAGCAATCTGTTGGTTCATCTTGACCTGGACGTCTTTGGCATAGGGAGCCAGGCTATTGCGGAGCTCCTGGATTTTCTCATCAAACCTGGTGCGGAACTCCTCAGCATTGGCGGCCACCTTCTGGCTGAGATTGTCAACGTTTTCATTGATCTTCAGCTGCAGTTGTTCAGCGTACGGAGTCAGAACTTCCCTCAGGTTCTCTGCATTCTCTTCGAGTTTGGCCTGAAGCTCTTTGGTGTAGGGAGTCAACGTCTGGCGAAGTTCCTCAGCGTTGTTGTTCAGCTGGTGGCGGAGTTCTTCGGCGTAAGGTGTCAGCTTCTGATGAAATTCGTCAATGTTCCTGATGATCTTCTGGTGGACCCCATCAGCAAAAGGAGAAAGTTTCACCCTCAGGTCTTCCAGCTCCTGCCTGATCTGTTGGCGAAGGTTCTCAGCTTCTATTGTCATCTTCACATGAAGGTCGTCTGTGAGGGGAGTCAGTCTCTGGCGGAGATCCTCAGCATATCCATTGACGCTCTGCAGGTTATCCTTTATAAGATAACTGGAAAACAGGAGACATTAATTTCTTAACCTTATTATAGAATACGGACACATTTATTTAGAAAAGGGGGCATGTCCAAGTGCAATTCTCAGACAAATATTGTACAAAACACAAGAGGAGGAAGGAGAGCACGGAATTAGAAAGGACATTTGAACCATGAAGCCTTTCACGGTAAATTGTACCTGGTCTTTGGGAAGAGACAGCGTGATGCCCCAATATCCTTCGCTCCTTCACTCCTTTCCCACCTGTTACATTTTGGGAGGAAGAATAAGGAGGGGGCACAGGCAGGATGGGCCGAATGGCCTCTTTCCGTGCTGTAGGATTCTATGATTCAATGAGGACATTTACACTGAATGGTAAAACTCAACAAGGAGCAGAGGAGCCGCCAAACAGATCTTCAAAGGTACTGATAACGCTGCAAAGAGTATATGGGTTTAGAAATAGAGGCATTGAGTACAAAAGCAAAGAGGTGATGCTAAACCGTTACAGACCGTTGATTAGAGCGCAGTTAGAATATTGGGGGTGAAATTGGCCTTTGGTGATCGCGAGGCAGTAGCCTGTTTTACAGCACACATGGTTTTCTTTTCTATTCACCTGTACCTGTGCCTTTATCACCTGTACCTTATATCTGCCTCTTCCTGCACCTAAACTAACCTTTGCCTGCACCTTCCCATAGCTATGTCTATATTTAACTTTATCTGTATCTGTGCCTATTCCTCCACTTAGATATACCTACACCTATTCATGTGTGTTCACCTATCCGTTCCTGTATCTACACCTATTCATGTGTGTTCACCTATCATTCCTGTATCTACACCTATTCATGTGTGTTCACCTATCCGTTCCTGTACCTACACCTATTCATGTGTGTTCACCTATCCGTTCCTGTACCTACACCTATTCATGTGTGTTCACCTATCCGTTCCTGTACCTACACCTATTCATGTGTGTTCACCTATCGGTTCCTGTACCTACACCTATTCATGTGCGTTCACCTATCCGTTCCTGTACCTACACCTATTCATGTGTGTTCACCTATCCGTTCCTGTACCTACACCTATTCATGTGTGTTCACCTATCGGTTCCTGTACCTACACCTATTCCTATTGATCAAGTTTTGTTGTTGAACGAGCTTTCAGTTTTGCAGAGAGTCTGTTCCACTGCTCCCTGTGGGTAACGTCCTTTGTTTCAATCTCTAGTCTGGTTCCTGGTTGGTTATAAAGCAGGCGGAGGAAGCTTTAACTTTAACCTCTCAGACTGCTGAGCTGCCATTTCATGCTGTGCCCCAAGAGCCTGACCTGTACCGACAGCGCCACCTCACACCTGCTACTCACTTGAGTAGTTGGCCGATTTCCGAGCCCTGGATCTGATCTACGCCGTCCTTGGCATCGTTGGTCAATTGGCTGATGTAATCCCAGAAGGCATCTCGAAGCTGATCTCGATTGACCTCAGCCTGGGAGCCTACAGGGAGCAAGGAAATGAGAATATCAGAGCAGGACAACAAGAACATTCAATGAATCTACTGTTCATTTCACAGACAAGCGGCTTGTGATGGCCAAGGGAGTCTTCACCAAATCCCATTTGCTGGCTGCCCATCGGTAAGTAAAAGGATAAATCCGAGGCTCCTCTCTGGGGAATCGCTGCTGGATTATTCATTGGGTAAAATCCCTCGTCTTGGAACAATTGGGACCGGGGATTAAAACAAGCCCAGACACAAGGATGAAGCAGGTCGTTCCTCAATGAGGCACTGAATGGTAGAACAGGCAATGTACTGGTCTCTGAGTGCGAGAGCTGAGCTTAAAACTGGCCCAGAGAGCGTGAGGATCTCACGTGTGAGGTCCATGAACAGTTCACAACTAGTCAAAAAACACAGGAAAATGTGAAACACATACCTGAGACCAAGATGGCGGCTACAAGCACGAGGATTGCCCTGGAACACATGGCTGATTTCTCAAACTGCGCAAATTAAATACAGTTTCTGTCTTTCTTTTCAGCGATTCTGTAAAAAGACAAAAATCAGAGTTAGACTGAGATTTAAATCCTTAATCGGCAGTCATTGCTTTCTGAGTGGAACTTTCTCCCCACTGAAAATCATTTTCACTTATTTACAGGACATTCTGAGTAACACTGTCTCCCTCTGAACTCCACTCAATTCTAAACTGTCAGCTGACTGTAAATATTAAACAGTATTCTGGATATCAAGTGTCAGCTTCGAGCAGTTGGCTGGGACACTGCGACCTTACGCTGAGACATCTGGTAAACCCGGGGCCCAGGTGAGTGAGTGAACCCTGCGTGTTCCCCGGGTTGGAGCAGTGTGAGCTACAGTTACTGCACTCAGTGTTCCTCTCACCTGCCTGTGCTCTGGCCCTCCTGAAGCTCAGTGTCCCAGTCCCACAGGCCGGGCTCTATATGAGGGCATCTTATCAGCAGCTGATAAGGAGCTGGCCTGCTCGAGCTCCACTCATGGACTTTCCCTGATGCCCAGAAACAACGTGGAGCTTCCAACAACCCTGTCACGGTGAGCGCTGATGTGTTTCCTCAAATGTGGCTCCAACACCACTGAGAGGGCAAACTCCGATCGAAATTCATCTCTCGGTACAAAGGCCAAAGTTTGATAACATCTGTAACCTTTTTAAAGTTCTTAGGACTTATTATGAAGTATTTTGATCGAGTAGATGGGGAGAAACTGCCTCCAGTGGCAGGAGGGTCGGTAACCAGAGGACACAGATTGAAGATAATTAGCAAAAGAACCAGAGGGGAGATGAGGAGAACTTTTTTAAGCAGCGAGTTGTTGTGATCTGGAATGCGCTGCCTGAAAGGGCAGTGGGAGCAGATTCAATAGTAACTTTCAAAAGGGAATTGGATAAATACTGGAAAATTAAAAATTTGCAGGGCTGTGGGGAAAGATCAGGGGAGTGGGATTAATTGACGAAGGGTCATCGACCTGAAACGTTAACCCTGTTTCTCTCTCTACAGATGCTGTCTGACCTGCTGAGTATTTCCAGCATTTTCTGTCTTTATTATAGTGGGATGAATTGGATCGCTCTTTCAAAGAGCCGGCACAGGCACGATGGGCCGAATGGCCTCCTTCTGTGCTGTATCATTCTATGATGCTATTATTTTATGATTCAATGTCAGTAAATGCAAGTTAGTACATTTTGGTAAAAAGAAAGTTTCCACCTCCTCTTTCTGGCTCTTTAAGGATCTGCACTCTGATATCGAGTACACTCCTGATGTGTGCAGCCAATCAGCAGCCGAGTCCCGCTGGCTGCACGCAGGAATGATTAAAATCAGCAGCAGGATTGATTTTACACGCTGCCCACATCGTAATGCACGGTCGTGGGTTAATCAGGGACCGTAATCCCTGCCCCCCATATTCAGGCAATATCAAATTTCAGAACCAGGATGGGATGTGACAGAATAGATAGAAGCAGACAGCCATGGATAGAAGATTTAATGTAAGAGATTTAGGACAGAGAGCAGGAAAAGCACAGCGGGTTGTGAGGCTGTGGAATTCACTCCAGGAGTCAGTGACTGAAGCAGAGACCGGGGGCAATATTGAAGAATGGGTTAGAGAGGGTGTTGGAGGAAAGGGGGATAAAGGGATCTGGGAATAGGGAGGGTACATGGGATTAGGATACTGCTCATGTGGAGGATAAATTCCAGCACGGACTGGACAGACCCAACGGCCTGTTTGTAATTTTCAATTGAAAACTTGTACATTTTGTGTGGGGACACCTGGAACCACTAGAAATGAGCCAGCAGTTAGTGCGGGGGCAATTGGCTTGGGGAGCTGTTGGGGTGAGAGGTGGTTGAGGCGGTTTGAGGTGGTTGGAGCGGTTTGAGGCGGTTTGAGGTTGTCCTGTTGAGAAGTTAGGGAGTTGGAAACTGTGACTGAGAAATAGGAGTTCGAAACCCAGCTTCCGGTCAGAGTCACACTGAGAATTCATCCTACACCATTAATATCACTGGTGATCGACACGGGGCGAGTGAGAGACAGAAACCATCCCGCGGGGGAGAGAGGATCCTTGTGTCCAATGCTCTAAGTGCATCTTGTTTCATTAACCAAGATTAGGCATTGACAGAACTCATGGGGATATTATGGGCTGAAAACCATCCCACCCTCCAAATTCCGGAATCTGTGCCAGTGGGATAAGATCATTAGAGAAACTGGATATTTACTGACTGACACTTCGCAATGATGAAATAAAACACGGAAACATTATCAGTTCTGAAGTCATTTAAAGATTGCTTGTCCATATTTTACAGTCAACACTCTAGTATTTTAAACAGTGATTTTAAATACATTGAAAACAGTTCTAATCAAAGACACAGTGCTCTGTGCTTCAAGAAGACTCCACACTCCTGGACCACAGTCTGGCTGAGTCACTTTCTATTTCACATTTAGTTCTCCAGGTTCTGACGGAAGTTGTCCCACAAAGTTGCAAGTTGGATCTGAAGATCCTGCTGAATGCTGTCTGCATACGGGGCAAGTCTCTCTCGCATCTCCTCCACATTCTGGCTGACCACTTTGTTCAGCTGCTCAGAGTAAGGAGCCATGTTCTGATGGAACTCCTCGATTCTCTGGTTGATGTTGCTGTTGAGATCTTCGATGTATGGGGCCAGATTTTGGTTCATGCTTCCCACGTTCTCGTTCAGCTTTACTTTCAGTTCGGCGACGTAAGGGATCAGCTTTTGTTTCAGGACTTCCACATTCTCATTCACCTTTGCCTGTAGCTCCTCAGCGTATGGCACGACCCTCTGGGTCATTTCAGCAATCTGTTGGTTCATCTTGACCTGGACGTCTTTGGCATAGGGAGCCAGGCTATTGCGGAGCTCCTGGATTTTCTCATCAAACCTGGTGCGGAACTCCTCAGCATTGGCGGCCACCTTCTGGCTGAGATTGTCAACGTTTTCATTGATCTTCAGCTGCAGTTGTTCAGCGTACGGAGTCAGAACTTCCCTCAGGTTCTCTGCATTCTCTTCGAGTTTGGCCTGAAGCTCTTTGGTGTAGGGAGTCAACGTCTGGCGAAGTTCCTCAGCGTTGTTGTTCAGCTGGTGGCGGAGTTCTTCGGCGTAAGGTGTCAGCTTCTGATGAAATTCGTCAATGTTCCTGATGATCTTCTGGTGGACCCCATCAGCAAAAGGAGAAAGTTTCACCCTCAGGTCTTCCAGCTCCTGCCTGATCTGTTGGCGAAGGTTCTCAGCTTCTATTGTCATCTTCACATGAAGGTCGTCTGTGAGGGGAGTCAGTCTCTGGCGGAGATCCTCAGCATATCCATTGACGCTCTGCAGGTTATCCTTTATAAGATAACTGGAAAACAGGAGACATTAATTTCTTAACCTTATTATAGAATACGGACACATTTATTTAGAAAAGGGGGCATGTCCAAGTGCAATTCTCAGACAAATATTGTACAAAACACAAGAGGAGGAAGGAGAGCACGGAATTAGAAAGGACATTTGAACCATGAAGCCTTTCACGGTAAATTGTACCTGGTCTTTGGGAAGAGACAGCGTGATGCCCCAATATCCTTCGCTCCTTCACTCCTTTCCCACCTGTTACATTTTGGGAGGAAGAATAAGGAGGGGGCACAGGCAGGATGGGCCGAATGGCCTCTTTCCGTGCTGTAGGATTCTATGATTCAATGAGGACATTTACACTGAATGGTAAAACTCAACAAGGAGCAGAGGAGCCGCCAAACAGATCTTCAAAGGTACTGATAACGCTGCAAAGAGTATATGGGTTTAGAAATAGAGGCATTGAGTACAAAAGCAAAGAGGTGATGCTAAACCGTTACAGACCGTTGATTAGAGCGCAGTTAGAATATTGGGGGTGAAATTGGCCTTTGGTGATCGCGAGGCAGTAGCCTGTTTTACAGCACACATGGTTTTCTTTTCTATTCACCTGTACCTGTGCCTTTATCACCTGTACCTTATATCTGCCTCTTCCTGCACCTAAACTAACCTTTGCCTGCACCTTCCCATAGCTATGTCTATATTTAACTTTATCTGTATCTGTGCCTATTCCTCCACTTAGATATACCTACACCTATTCATGTGTGTTCACCTATCCGTTCCTGTATCTACACCTATTCATGTGTGTTCACCTATCATTCCTGTATCTACACCTATTCATGTGTGTTCACCTATCCGTTCCTGTACCTACACCTATTCATGTGTGTTCACCTATCCGTTCCTGTACCTACACCTATTCATGTGTGTTCACCTATCGGTTCCTGTACCTACACCTATTCATGTGCGTTCACCTATCCGTTCCTGTACCTACACCTATTCATGTGTGTTCACCTATCCGTTCCTGTACCTACACCTATTCATGTGTGTTCACCTATCGGTTCCTGTACCTACACCTATTCCTATTGATCAAGTTTTGTTGTTGAACGAGCTTTCAGTTTTGCAGAGAGTCTGTTCCACTGCTCCCTGTGGGTAACGTCCTTTGTTTCAATCTCTAGTCTGGTTCCTGGTTGGTTATAAAGCAGGCGGAGGAAGCTTTAACTTTAACCTCTCAGACTGCTGAGCTGCCATTTCATGCTGTGCCCCAAGAGCCTGACCTGTACCGACAGCGCCACCTCACACCTGCTACTCACTTGAGTAGTTGGCCGATTTCCGAGCCCTGGATCTGATCTACGCCGTCCTTGGCATCGTTGGTCAATTGGCTGATGTAATCCCAGAAGGCATCTCGAAGCTGATCTCGATTGACCTCAGCCTGGGAGCCTACAGGGAGCAAGGAAATGAGAATATCAGAGCAGGACAACAAGAACATTCAATGAATCTACTGTTCATTTCACAGACAAGCGGCTTGTGATGGCCAAGGGAGTCTTCACCAAATCCCATTTGCTGGCTGCCCATCGGTAAGTAAAAGGATAAATCCGAGGCTCCTCTCTGGGGAATCGCTGCTGGATTATTCATTGGGTAAAATCCCTCGTCTTGGAACAATTGGGACCGGGGATTAAAACAAGCCCAGACACAAGGATGAAGCAGGTCGTTCCTCAATGAGGCACTGAATGGTAGAACAGGCAATGTACTGGTCTCTGAGTGCGAGAGCTGAGCTTAAAACTGGCCCAGAGAGCGTGAGGATCTCACGTGTGAGGTCCATGAACAGTTCACAACTAGTCAAAAAACACAGGAAAATGTGAAACACATACCTGAGACCAAGATGGCGGCTACAAGCACGAGGATTGCCCTGGAACACATGGCTGATTTCTCAAACTGCGCAAATTAAATACAGTTTCTGTCTTTCTTTTCAGCGATTCTGTAAAAAGACAAAAATCAGAGTTAGACTGAGATTTAAATCCTTAATCGGCAGTCATTGCTTTCTGAGTGGAACTTTCTCCCCACTGAAAATCATTTTCACTTATTTACAGGACATTCTGAGTAACACTGTCTCCCTCTGAACTCCACTCAATTCTAAACTGTCAGCTGACTGTAAATATTAAACAGTATTCTGGATATCAAGTGTCAGCTTCGAGCAGTTGGCTGGGACACTGCGACCTTACGCTGAGACACCTGGTAAACCCGGGGCCCAGGTGAGTGAGTGAACCCTGCGTGTTCCCCGGGTTGGAGCAGTGTGAGCTACAGTTACTGCACTCAGTGTTCCTCTCACCTGCCTGTGCTCTGGCCCTCCTGAAGCTCAGTGTCCCAGTCCCACAGGCCGGGCTCTATATGAGGGCATCTTATCAGCAGCTGATAAGGAGCTGGCCTGCTCGAGCTCCACTCATGGACTTTCCCTGATGCCCAGAAACAACGTGGAGCTTCCAACAACCCTGTCACGGTGAGCGCTGATGTGTTTCCTCAAATGTGGCTCCAACACCACTGAGAGGGCAAACTCCGATCGAAATTCATCTCTCGGTACAAAGGCCAAAGTTTGATAACATCTGTAACCTTTTTAAAGTTCTTAGGACTTATTATGAAGTATTTTGATCGAGTAGATGGGGAGAAACTGCCTCCAGTGGCAGGAGGGTCGGTAACCAGAGGACACAGATTGAAGATAATTAGCAAAAGAACCAGAGGGGAGATGAGGAGAACTTTTTTAAGCAGCGAGTTGTTGTGATCTGGAATGCGCTGCCTGAAAGGGCAGTGGGAGCAGATTCAATAGTAACTTTCAAAAGGGAATTGGATAAATACTGGAAAATTAAAAATTTGCAGGGCTGTGGGGAAAGATCAGGGGAGTGGGATTAATTGACGAAGGGTCATCGACCTGAAACGTTAACCCTGTTTCTCTCTCTACAGATGCTGTCTGACCTGCTGAGTATTTCCAGCATTTTCTGTCTTTATTATAGTGGGATGAATTGGATCGCTCTTTCAAAGAGCCGGCACAGGCACGATGGGCCGAATGGCCTCCTTCTGTGCTGTATCATTCTATGATGCTATTATTTTATGATTCAATGTCAGTAAATGCAAGTTAGTACATTTTGGTAAAAAGAAAGTTTCCACCTCCTCTTTCTGGCTCTTTAAGGATCTGCACTCTGATATCGAGTACACTCCTGATGTGTGCAGCCAATCAGCAGCCGAGTCCCGCTGGCTGCACGCAGGAATGATTAAAATCAGCAGCAGGATTGATTTTACACGCTGCCCACATCGTAATGCACGGTCGTGGGTTAATCAGGGACCGTAATCCCTGCCCCCCATATTCAGGCAATATCAAATTTCAGAACCAGGATGGGATGTGACAGAATAGATAGAAGCAGACAGCCATGGATAGAAGATTTAATGTAAGAGATTTAGGACAGAGAGCAGGAAAAGCACAGCGGGTTGTGAGGCTGTGGAATTCACTCCAGGAGTCAGTGACTGAAGCAGAGACCGGGGGCAATATTGAAGAATGGGTTAGAGAGGGTGTTGGAGGAAAGGGGGATAAAGGGATCTGGGAATAGGGAGGGTACATGGGATTAGGATACTGCTCATGTGGAGGATAAATTCCAGCACGGACTGGACAGACCCAACGGCCTGTTTGTAATTTTCAATTGAAAACTTGTACATTTTGTGTGGGGACACCTGGAACCACTAGAAATGAGCCAGCAGTTAGTGCGGGGGCAATTGGCTTGGGGAGCTGTTGGGGTGAGAGGTGGTTGAGGCGGTTTGAGGTGGTTGGAGCGGTTTGAGGCGGTTTGAGGTTGTCCTGTTGAGAAGTTAGGGAGTTGGAAACTGTGACTGAGAAATAGGAGTTCGAAACCCAGCTTCCGGTCAGAGTCACACTGAGAATTCATCCTACACCATTAATATCACTGGTGATCGACACGGGGCGAGTGAGAGACAGAAACCATCCCGCGGGGGAGAGAGGATCCTTGTGTCCAATGCTCTAAGTGCATCTTGTTTCATTAACCAAGATTAGGCATTGACAGAACTCATGGGGATATTATGGGCTGAAAACCATCCCACCCTCCAAATTCCGGAATCTGTGCCAGTGGGATAAGATCATTAGAGAAACTGGATATTTACTGACTGACACTTCGCAATGATGAAATAAAACACGGAAACATTATCAGTTCTGAAGTCATTTAAAGATTGCTTGTCCATATTTTACAGTCAACACTCTAGTATTTTAAACAGTGATTTTAAATACATTGAAAACAGTTCTAATCAAAGACACAGTGCTCTGTGCTTCAAGAAGACTCCACACTCCTGGACCACAGTCTGGCTGAGTCACTTTCTATTTCACATTTAGTTCTCCAGGTTCTGACGGAAGTTGTCCCACAAAGTTGCAAGTTGGATCTGAAGATCCTGCTGAATGCTGTCTGCATACGGGGCAAGTCTCTCTCGCATCTCCTCCACATTCTGGCTGACCACTTTGTTCAGCTGCTCAGAGTAAGGAGCCATGTTCTGATGGAACTCCTCGATTCTCTGGTTGATGTTGCTGTTGAGATCTTCGATGTATGGGGCCAGATTTTGGTTCATGCTTCCCACGTTCTCGTTCAGCTTTACTTTCAGTTCGGCGACGTAAGGGATCAGCTTTTGTTTCAGGACTTCCACATTCTCATTCACCTTTGCCTGTAGCTCCTCAGCGTATGGCACGACCCTCTGGGTCATTTCAGCAATCTGTTGGTTCATCTTGACCTGGACGTCTTTGGCATAGGGAGCCAGGCTATTGCGGAGCTCCTGGATTTTCTCATCAAACCTGGTGCGGAACTCCTCAGCATTGGCGGCCACCTTCTGGCTGAGATTGTCAACGTTTTCATTGATCTTCAGCTGCAGTTGTTCAGCGTACGGAGTCAGAACTTCCCTCAGGTTCTCTGCATTCTCTTCGAGTTTGGCCTGAAGCTCTTTGGTGTAGGGAGTCAACGTCTGGCGAAGTTCCTCAGCGTTGTTGTTCAGCTGGTGGCGGAGTTCTTCGGCGTAAGGTGTCAGCTTCTGATGAAATTCGTCAATGTTCCTGATGATCTTCTGGTGGACCCCATCAGCAAAAGGAGAAAGTTTCACCCTCAGGTCTTCCAGCTCCTGCCTGATCTGTTGGCGAAGGTTCTCAGCTTCTATTGTCATCTTCACATGAAGGTCGTCTGTGAGGGGAGTCAGTCTCTGGCGGAGATCCTCAGCATATCCATTGACGCTCTGCAGGTTATCCTTTATAAGATAACTGGAAAACAGGAGACATTAATTTCTTAACCTTATTATAGAATACGGACACATTTATTTAGAAAAGGGAGCATGTCCAAGTGCAATTCTCAGACAAATATTGTACAAAACACAAGAGGAGGAAGGAGAGCACGGAATTAGAAAGGACATTTGAACCATGAAGCCTTTCACGGTAAATTGTACCTGGTCTTTGGGAAGAGACAGCGTGATGCCCCAATATCCTTCGCTCCTTCACTCCTTTCCCACCTGTTACATTTTGGGAGGAAGAATAAGGAGGGGTCACAGGCAGGATGGGCCGAATGGCCTCTTTCCGTGCTGTAGGATTCTATGATTCAATGAGGACATTTACACTGAATGGTAAAACTCAACAAGGAGCAGAGGAGCCGCCAAACAGATCTTCAAAGGTACTGATAACGCAGCAAAGAGTATATGGGTTTAGAAATAGAGGCATTGAGTACAAAAGCAAAGAGGTGATGCTAAACCGTTACAGACCGTTGATTAGAGCGCAGTTAGAATATTGGGGGTGAAATTGGCCTTTGGTGATCGCGAGGCAGTAGCCTGTTTTACAGCACACATGGTTTTCTTTTCTATTCACCTGTACCTGTGCCTTTATCACCTGTACCTTATATCTGCCTCTTCCTGCACCTAAACTAACCTTTGCCTGCACCTTCCCATAGCTATCTCTATATTTAACTTTATCTGCATCTGTGCCTATTCCTCCACTTAGGTATACCTACACCTATTCATGTGTGTTCACCTATCCGTTCCTGTGCCTACACCTATTAATGTGTGTTCACCTATCGGTTCCTGTACCTACACCTATTCATGTGTGTTCACCTATCCGTTCCTGTACCTACACCTATTCATGTGTGTTCACCTATCCGTTCCTGTACCTACACCTATTCATGTGTGTTCACCTATCCGTTCCTGTACCTACACCTATTCATGTGTGTTCACCTATCCGTTCCTGTACCTACACCTATTCATGTGTGTTCACCTATCCGTTCCTGTACCTACACCTATTCATGTGTGTTCACCTATCCGTTCCTGTGCCTACACCTATTAATGTGTGTTCACCTATCGGTTCCTGTACCTACACCTATTCATGTGTGTTCACCTATCGGTTCCTGTACCTACACCTATTCATGTGTGTTCACCTATCATTCCTGTATCTACACCTATTCATGTGTGTTCACCTATCCGTTCCTGTACCTACACCTATTCATGTGTGTTCACCTATCCGTTCCTGTACCTACACCTATTCATGTGTGTTCACCTATCCGTTCCTGTGCCTACACCTATTAATGTGTGTTCACCTATCGGTTCCTGTACCTACACCTATTCATGTGTGTTCACCTATCGGTTCCTGTGCCTACAACTATTCATGTGTGTTCACCTATCGGTTCCTGTACCTACACCTATTCATGTGTGTTCACCTATCGGTTCCTGTACCTACACCTATTCCTATTGATCAAGTTTTGTTGCTGAAGGAGCTTTCAGTTTTGCAGAGAGTCTGTTCCACTGCTCCCTGTGGGTAACGTCCTTTGTTTCAATCTCTAGTCTGGTTCCTGGTTGGTTATAAAGCAGGCAGAGGAAGCTTTAACTTTAACCTCTCAGACTGCTGAGCTGCCATTTCATGCTGTGCCCCAAGAGCCTGACCTGTACCGACAGCGCCACCTCACACCTGCTACTCACTTGAGTAGTTGGCCGATTTCCGAGCCCTGGATCTGATCTACGCCGTCCTTGGCATCGTTGGTCAATTGGCTGATGTAATCCCAGAAGGCATCTCGAAGCTGATCTCGATTGACCTCAGCCTGGGAGCCTACAGGGAGCAAGGAAATGAGAATATCAGAGCAGGACAACAAGAACATTCAATGAATCTACTGTTCATTTCACAGACAAGCGGCTTGTGATGGCCAAGGGAGTCTTCACCAAATCCCATTTGCTGGCTGCCCATCGGTAAGTAAAAGGATAAATCCGAGGCTCCTCTCTGGGGAATCGCTGCTGGATTATTCATTGGGTAAAATCCCTCGTCTTGGAACAATTGGGACCGGGGATTAAAACAAGCCCAGACACAAGGATGAAGCAGGTCGTTCCTCAATGAGGCACTGAATGGTAGAACAGGCAATGTACTGGTCTCTGAGTGCGAGAGCTGAGCTTAAAACTGGCCCAGAGAGCGTGAGGATCTCACGTGTGAGGTCCATGAACAGTTCACAACTAGTCAAAAAACACAGGAAAATGTGAAACACATACCTGAGACCAAGATGGCGGCTACAAGCACGAGGATTGCCCTGGAACACATGGCTGATTTCTCAAACTGCGCAAATTAAATACAGTTTCTGTCTTTCTTTTCAGCGATTCTGTAAAAAGACAAAAATCAGAGTTAGACTGAGATTTAAATCCTTAATCGGCAGTCATTGCTTTCTGAGTGGAACTTTCTCCCCACTGAAAATCATTTTCACTTATTTACAGGACATTCTGAGTAACACTGTCTCCCTCTGAACTCCACTCAATTCTAAACTGTCAGCTGACTGTAAATATTAAACAGTATTCTGGATATCAAGTGTCAGCTTCGAGCAGTTGGCTGGGACACTGCGACCTTACGCTGAGACATCTGGTAAACCCGGGGCCCAGGTGAGTGAGTGAACCCTGCGTGTTCCCCGGGTTGGAGCAGTGTGAGCTACAGTTACTGCACTCAGTGTTCCTCTCACCTGCCTGTGCTCTGGCCCTCCTGAAGCTCAGTGTCCCAGTCCCACAGGCCGGGCTCTATATGAGGGCATCTTATCAGCAGCTGATAAGGAGCTGGCCTGCTCGAGCTCCACTCATGGACTTTCCCTGATGCCCAGAAACAACGTGGAGCTTCCAACAACCCTGTCACGGTGAGCGCTGATGTGTTTCCTCAAATGTGGCTCCAACACCACTGAGAGGGCAAACTCCGATCGAAATTCATCTCTCGGTACAAAGGCCAAAGTTTGATAACATCTGTAACCTTTTTAAAGTTCTTAGGACTTATTATGAAGTATTTTGATCGAGTAGATGGGGAGAAACTGCCTCCAGTGGCAGGAGGGTCGGTAACCAGAGGACACAGATTGAAGATAATTAGCAAAAGAACCAGAGGGGAGATGAGGAGAACTTTTTTAAGCAGCGAGTTGTTGTGATCTGGAATGCGCTGCCTGAAAGGGCAGTGGGAGCAGATTCAATAGTAACTTTCAAAAGGGAATTGGATAAATACTGGAAAATTAAAAATTTGCAGGGCTGTGGGGAAAGATCAGGGGAGTGGGATTAATTGACGAAGGGTCATCGACCTGAAACGTTAACCCTGTTTCTCTCTCTACAGATGCTGTCTGACCTGCTGAGTATTTCCAGCATTTTCTGTCTTTATTATAGTGGGATGAATTGGATCGCTCTTTCAAAGAGCCGGCACAGGCACGATGGGCCGAATGGCCTCCTTCTGTGCTGTATCATTCTATGATGCTATTATTTTATGATTCAATGTCAGTAAATGCAAGTTAGTACATTTTGGTAAAAAGAAAGTTTCCACCTCCTCTTTCTGGCTCTTTAAGGATCTGCACTCTGATATCGAGTACACTCCTGATGTGTGCAGCCAATCAGCAGCCGAGTCCCGCTGGCTGCACGCAGGAATGATTAAAATCAGCAGCAGGATTGATTTTACACGCTGCCCACATCGTAATGCACGGTCGTGGGTTAATCAGGGACCGTAATCCCTGCCCCCCATATTCAGGCAATATCAAATTTCAGAACCAGGATGGGATGTGACAGAATAGATAGAAGCAGACAGCCATGGATAGAAGATTTAATGTAAGAGATTTAGGACAGAGAGCAGGAAAAGCACAGCGGGTTGTGAGGCTGTGGAATTCACTCCAGGAGTCAGTGACTGAAGCAGAGACCGGGGGCAATATTGAAGAATGGGTTAGAGAGGGTGTTGGAGGAAAGGGGGATAAAGGGATCTGGGAATAGGGAGGGTACATGGGATTAGGATACTGCTCATGTGGAGGATAAATTCCAGCACGGACTGGACAGACCCAACGGCCTGTTTGTAATTTTCAATTGAAAACTTGTACATTTTGTGTGGGGACACCTGGAACCACTAGAAATGAGCCAGCAGTTAGTGCGGGGGCAATTGGCTTGGGGAGCTGTTGGGGTGAGAGGTGGTTGAGGCGGTTTGAGGTGGTTGGAGCGGTTTGAGGCGGTTTGAGGTTGTCCTGTTGAGAAGTTAGGGAGTTGGAAACTGTGACTGAGAAATAGGAGTTCGAAACCCAGCTTCCGGTCAGAGTCACACTGAGAATTCATCCTACACCATTAATATCACTGGTGATCGACACGGGGCGAGTGAGAGACAGAAACCATCCCGCGGGGGAGAGAGGATCCTTGTGTCCAATGCTCTAAGTGCATCTTGTTTCATTAACCAAGATTAGGCATTGACAGAACTCATGGGGATATTATGGGCTGAAAACCATCCCACCCTCCAAATTCCGGAATCTGTGCCAGTGGGATAAGATCATTAGAGAAACTGGATATTTACTGACTGACACTTCGCAATGATGAAATAAAACACGGAAACATTATCAGTTCTGAAGTCATTTAAAGATTGCTTGTCCATATTTTACAGTCAACACTCTAGTATTTTAAACAGTGATTTTAAATACATTGAAAACAGTTCTAATCAAAGACACAGTGCTCTGTGCTTCAAGAAGACTCCACACTCCTGGACCACAGTCTGGCTGAGTCACTTTCTATTTCACATTTAGTTCTCCAGGTTCTGACGGAAGTTGTCCCACAAAGTTGCAAGTTGGATCTGAAGATCCTGCTGAATGCTGTCTGCATACGGGGCAAGTCTCTCTCGCATCTCCTCCACATTCTGGCTGACCACTTTGTTCAGCTGCTCAGAGTAAGGAGCCATGTTCTGATGGAACTCCTCGATTCTCTGGTTGATGTTGCTGTTGAGATCTTCGATGTATGGGGCCAGATTTTGGTTCATGCTTCCCACGTTCTCGTTCAGCTTTACTTTCAGTTCGGCGACGTAAGGGATCAGCTTTTGTTTCAGGACTTCCACATTCTCATTCACCTTTGCCTGTAGCTCCTCAGCGTATGGCACGACCCTCTGGGTCATTTCAGCAATCTGTTGGTTCATCTTGACCTGGACGTCTTTGGCATAGGGAGCCAGGCTATTGCGGAGCTCCTGGATTTTCTCATCAAACCTGGTGCGGAACTCCTCAGCATTGGCGGCCACCTTCTGGCTGAGATTGTCAACGTTTTCATTGATCTTCAGCTGCAGTTGTTCAGCGTACGGAGTCAGAACTTCCCTCAGGTTCTCTGCATTCTCTTCGAGTTTGGCCTGAAGCTCTTTGGTGTAGGGAGTCAACGTCTGGCGAAGTTCCTCCGCGTTGTTGTTCAGCTGGTGGCGGAGTTCTTCGGCGTAAGGTGTCAGCTTCTGATGAAATTCGTCAATGTTCCTGATGATCTTCTGGTGGACCCCATCAGCAAAAGGAGAAAGTTTCACCCTCAGGTCTTCCAGCTCCTGCCTGATCTGTTGGCGAAGGTTCTCAGCTTCTATTGTCATCTTCACATGAAGGTCGTCTGTGAGGGGAGTCAGTCTCTGGCGGAGATCCTCAGCATATCCATTGACGCTCTGCAGGTTATCCTTTATAAGATAACTGGAAAACAGGAGACATTAATTTCTTAACCTTATTATAGAATACGGACACATTTATTTAGAAAAGGGAGCATGTCCAAGTGCAATTCTCAGACAAATATTGTACAAAACACAAGAGGAGGAAGGAGAGCACGGAATTAGAAAGGACATTTGAACCATGAAGCCTTTCACGGTAAATTGTACCTGGTCTTTGGGAAGAGACAGCGTGATGCCCCAATATCCTTCGCTCCTTCACTCCTTTCCCACCTGTTACATTTTGGGAGGAAGAATAAGGAGGGGTCACAGGCAGGATGGGCCGAATGGCCTCTTTCCGTGCTGTAGGATTCTATGATTCAATGAGGACATTTACACTGAATGGTAAAACTCAACAAGGAGCAGAGGAGCCGCCAAACAGATCTTCAAAGGTACTGATAACGCAGCAAAGAGTATATGGGTTTAGAAATAGAGGCATTGAGTACAAAAGCAAAGAGGTGATGCTAAACCGTTACAGACCGTTGATTAGAGCGCAGTTAGAATATTGGGGGTGAAATTGGCCTTTGGTGATCGCGAGGCAGTAGCCTGTTTTACAGCACACATGGTTTTCTTTTCTATTCACCTGTACCTGTGCCTTTATCACCTGTACCTTATATCTGCCTCTTCCTGCACCTAAACTAACCTTTGCCTGCACCTTCCCATAGCTATCTCTATATTTAACTTTATCTGCATCTGTGCCTATTCCTCCACTTAGGTATACCTACACCTATTCATGTGTGTTCACCTATCCGTTCCTGTACCTACAACTATTCATGTGTGTTCACCTATCCGTTCCTGTACCTACACCTATTCATGTGTGTTCACCTATCCGTTCCTGTGCCTACACCTATTAATGTGTGTTCACCTATCGGTTCCTGTACCTACACCTATTCATGTGTGTTCACCTATCGGTTCCTGTGCCTACACCTATTCATGTGTGTTCACCTATCCGTTCCTGTGCCTACACCTATTAATGTGTGTTCACCTATCGGTTCCTGTACCTACACCTATTCATGTGTGTTCACCTATCGGTTCCTGTGCCTACAACTATTCATGTGTGTTCACCTATCGGTTCCTGTACCTACACCTATTCATGTGTGTTCACCTATCGGTTCCTGTACCTACACCTATTCCTATTGATCAAGTTTTGTTGCTGAAGGAGCTTTCAGTTTTGCAGAGAGTCTGTTCCACTGCTCCCTGTGGGTAACGTCCTTTGTTTCAATCTCTAGTCTGGCTCCTGGTTGGTTATAAAGCAGGCGGAGGAAACTTTAACATTAACCTCTCAGACTGCTGAGCTGCCATTTCATGCTGTGCCCCAAGAGCCTGACCTGTACCGACAGCGCCACCTCACACCTGCTACTCACTTGAGTAGTTGGCCGATTTCCGAGCCCTGGATCTGATCTACGCCGTCCTTGGCATCGTTGGTCAATTGGCTGATGTAATCCCAGAAGGCATCTCGAAGCTGATCTCGATTGACCTCAGCCTGGGAGCCTACAGGGAGCAAGGAAATGAGAATATCAGAGCAGGACAACAAGAACATTCAATGAATCTACTGTTCATTTCACAGACAAGCGGCTTGTGATGGCCAAGGGAGTCTTCACCAAATCCCATTTGCTGGCTGCCCATCGGTAAGTAAAAGGATAAATCCGAGGCTCCTCTCTGGGGAATCGCTGCTGGATTATTCATTGGGTAAAATCCCTCGTCTTGGAACAATTGGGACCGGGGATTAAAACAAGCCCAGACACAAGGATGAAGCAGGTCGTTCCTCAATGAGGCACTGAATGGTAGAACAGGCAATGTACTGGTCTCTGAGTGCGAGAGCTGAGCTTAAAACTGGCCCAGAGAGCGTGAGGATCTCACGTGTGAGGTCCATGAACAGTTCACAACTAGTCAAAAAACACAGGAAAATGTGAAACACATACCTGAGACCAAGATGGCGGCTACAAGCACGAGGATTGCCCTGGAACACATGGCTGATTTCTCAAACTGCGCAAATTAAATACAGTTTCTGTCTTTCTTTTCAGCGATTCTGTAAAAAGACAAAAATCAGAGTTAGACTGAGATTTAAATCCTTAATCGGCAGTCATTGCTTTCTGAGTGGAACTTTCTCCCCACTGAAAATCATTTTCACTTATTTACAGGACATTCTGAGTAACACTGTCTCCCTCTGAACTCCACTCAATTCTAAACTGTCAGCTGACTGTAAATATTAAACAGTATTCTGGATATCAAGTGTCAGCTTCGAGCAGTTGGCTGGGACACTGCGACCTTACGCTGAGACATCTGGTAAACCCGGGGCCCAGGTGAGTGAGTGAACCCTGCGTGTTCCCCGGGTTGGAGCAGTGTGAGCTACAGTTACTGCACTCAGTGTTCCTCTCACCTGCCTGTGCTCTGGCCCTCCTGAAGCTCAGTGTCCCAGTCCCACAGGCCGGGCTCTATATGAGGGCATCTTATCAGCAGCTGATAAGGAGCTGGCCTGCTCGAGCTCCACTCATGGACTTTCCCTGATGCCCAGAAACAACGTGGAGCTTCCAACAACCCTGTCACGGTGAGCGCTGATGTGTTTCCTCAAATGTGGCTCCAACACCACTGAGAGGGCAAACTCCGATCGAAATTCATCTCTCGGTACAAAGGCCAAAGTTTGATAACATCTGTAACCTTTTTAAAGTTCTTAGGACTTATTATGAAGTATTTTGATCGAGTAGATGGGGAGAAACTGCCTCCAGTGGCAGGAGGGTCGGTAACCAGAGGACACAGATTGAAGATAATTAGCAAAAGAACCAGAGGGGAGATGAGGAGAACTTTTTTAAGCAGCGAGTTGTTGTGATCTGGAATGCGCTGCCTGAAAGGGCAGTGGGAGCAGATTCAATAGTAACTTTCAAAAGGGAATTGGATAAATACTGGAAAATTAAAAATTTGCAGGGCTGTGGGGAAAGATCAGGGGAGTGGGATTAATTGACGAAGGGTCATCGACCTGAAACGTTAACCCTGTTTCTCTCTCTACAGATGCTGTCTGACCTGCTGAGTATTTCCAGCATTTTCTGTCTTTATTATAGTGGGATGAATTGGATCGCTCTTTCAAAGAGCCGGCACAGGCACGATGGGCCGAATGGCCTCCTTCTGTGCTGTATCATTCTATGATGCTATTATTTTATGATTCAATGTCAGTAAATGCAAGTTAGTACATTTTGGTAAAAAGAAAGTTTCCACCTCCTCTTTCTGGCTCTTTAAGGATCTGCACTCTGATATCGAGTACACTCCTGATGTGTGCAGCCAATCAGCAGCCGAGTCCCGCTGGCTGCACGCAGGAATGATTAAAATCAGCAGCAGGATTGATTTTACACGCTGCCCACATCGTAATGCACGGTCGTGGGTTAATCAGGGACCGTAATCCCTGCCCCCCATATTCAGGCAATATCAAATTTCAGAACCAGGATGGGATGTGACAGAATAGATAGAAGCAGACAGCCATGGATAGAAGATTTAATGTAAGAGATTTAGGACAGAGAGCAGGAAAAGCACAGCGGGTTGTGAGGCTGTGGAATTCACTCCAGGAGTCAGTGACTGAAGCAGAGACCGGGGGCAATATTGAAGAATGGGTTAGAGAGGGTGTTGGAGGAAAGGGGGATAAAGGGATCTGGGAATAGGGAGGGTACATGGGATTAGGATACTGCTCATGTGGAGGATAAATTCCAGCACGGACTGGACAGACCCAACGGCCTGTTTGTAATTTTCAATTGAAAACTTGTACATTTTGTGTGGGGACACCTGGAACCACTAGAAATGAGCCAGCAGTTAGTGCGGGGGCAATTGGCTTGGGGAGCTGTTGGGGTGAGAGGTGGTTGAGGCGGTTTGAGGTGGTTGGAGCGGTTTGAGGCGGTTTGAGGTTGTCCTGTTGAGAAGTTAGGGAGTTGGAAACTGTGACTGAGAAATAGGAGTTCGAAACCCAGCTTCCGGTCAGAGTCACACTGAGAATTCATCCTACACCATTAATATCACTGGTGATCGACACGGGGCGAGTGAGAGACAGAAACCATCCCGCGGGGGAGAGAGGATCCTTGTGTCCAATGCTCTAAGTGCATCTTGTTTCATTAACCAAGATTAGGCATTGACAGAACTCATGGGGATATTATGGGCTGAAAACCATCCCACCCTCCAAATTCCGGAATCTGTGCCAGTGGGATAAGATCATTAGAGAAACTGGATATTTACTGACTGACACTTCGCAATGATGAAATAAAACACGGAAACATTATCAGTTCTGAAGTCATTTAAAGATTGCTTGTCCATATTTTACAGTCAACACTCTAGTATTTTAAACAGTGATTTTAAATACATTGAAAACAGTTCTAATCAAAGACACAGTGCTCTGTGCTTCAAGAAGACTCCACACTCCTGGACCACAGTCTGGCTGAGTCACTTTCTATTTCACATTTAGTTCTCCAGGTTCTGACGGAAGTTGTCCCACAAAGTTGCAAGTTGGATCTGAAGATCCTGCTGAATGCTGTCTGCATACGGGGCAAGTCTCTCTCGCATCTCCTCCACATTCTGGCTGACCACTTTGTTCAGCTGCTCAGAGTAAGGAGCCATGTTCTGATGGAACTCCTCGATTCTCTGGTTGATGTTGCTGTTGAGATCTTCGATGTATGGGGCCAGATTTTGGTTCATGCTTCCCACGTTCTCGTTCAGCTTTACTTTCAGTTCGGCGACGTAAGGGATCAGCTTTTGTTTCAGGACTTCCACATTCTCATTCACCTTTGCCTGTAGCTCCTCAGCGTATGGCACGACCCTCTGGGTCATTTCAGCAATCTGTTGGTTCATCTTGACCTGGACGTCTTTGGCATAGGGAGCCAGGCTATTGCGGAGCTCCTGGATTTTCTCATCAAACCTGGTGCGGAACTCCTCAGCATTGGCGGCCACCTTCTGGCTGAGATTGTCAACGTTTTCATTGATCTTCAGCTGCAGTTGTTCAGCGTACGGAGTCAGAACTTCCCTCAGGTTCTCTGCATTCTCTTCGAGTTTGGCCTGAAGCTCTTTGGTGTAGGGAGTCAACGTCTGGCGAAGTTCCTCAGCGTTGTTGTTCAGCTGGTGGCGGAGTTCTTCGGCGTAAGGTGTCAGCTTCTGATGAAATTCGTCAATGTTCCTGATGATCTTCTGGTGGACCCCATCAGCAAAAGGAGAAAGTTTCACCCTCAGGTCTTCCAGCTCCTGCCTGATCTGTTGGCGAAGGTTCTCAGCTTCTATTGTCATCTTCACATGAAGGTCGTCTGTGAGGGGAGTCAGTCTCTGGCGGAGATCCTCAGCATATCCATTGACGCTCTGCAGGTTATCCTTTATAAGATAACTGGAAAACAGGAGACATTAATTTCTTAACCTTATTATAGAATACGGACACATTTATTTAGAAAAGGGGGCATGTCCAAGTGCAATTCTCAGACAAATATTGTACAAAACACAAGAGGAGGAAGGAGAGCACGGAATTAGAAAGGACATTTGAACCATGAAGCCTTTCACGGTAAATTGTACCTGGTCTTTGGGAAGAGACAGCGTGATGCCCCAATATCCTTCGCTCCTTCACTCCTTTCCCACCTGTTACATTTTGGGAGGAAGAATAAGGAGGGGGCACAGGCAGGATGGGCCGAATGGCCTCTTTCCGTGCTGTAGGATTCTATGATTCAATGAGGACATTTACACTGAATGGTAAAACTCAACAAGGAGCAGAGGAGCCGCCAAACAGATCTTCAAAGGTACTGATAACGCTGCAAAGAGTATATGGGTTTAGAAATAGAGGCATTGAGTACAAAAGCAAAGAGGTGATGCTAAACCGTTACAGACCGTTGATTAGAGCGCAGTTAGAATATTGGGGGTGAAATTGGCCTTTGGTGATCGCGAGGCAGTAGCCTGTTTTACAGCACACATGGTTTTCTTTTCTATTCACCTGTACCTGTGCCTTTATCACCTGTACCTTATATCTGCCTCTTCCTGCACCTAAACTAACCTTTGCCTGCACCTTCCCATAGCTATGTCTATATTTAACTTTATCTGTATCTGTGCCTATTCCTCCACTTAGATATACCTACACCTATTCATGTGTGTTCACCTATCCGTTCCTGTATCTACACCTATTCATGTGTGTTCACCTATCATTCCTGTATCTACACCTATTCATGTGTGTTCACCTATCCGTTCCTGTACCTACACCTATTCATGTGTGTTCACCTATCCGTTCCTGTACCTACACCTATTCATGTGTGTTCACCTATCCGTTCCTGTACCTACACCTATTCATGTGTGTTCACCTATCGGTTCCTGTACCTACACCTATTCATGTGCGTTCACCTATCCGTTCCTGTACCTACACCTATTCATGTGTGTTCACCTATCGGTTCCTGTACCTACACCTATTCATGTGTGTTCACCTATCGGTTCCTGTACCTACACCTATTCCTATTGATCAAGTTTTGTTGTTGAACGAGCTTTCAGTTTTGCAGAGAGTCTGTTCCACTGCTCCCTGTGGGTAACGTCCTTTGTTTCAATCTCTAGTCTGGTTCCTGGTTGGTTATAAAGCAGGCGGAGGAAGCTTTAACTTTAACCTCTCAGACTGCTGAGCTGCCATTTCATGCTGTGCCCCAAGAGCCTGACCTGTACCGACAGCGCCACCTCACACCTGCTACTCACTTGAGTAGTTGGCCGATTTCCGAGCCCTGGATCTGATCTACGCCGTCCTTGGCATCGTTGGTCAATTGGCTGATGTAATCCCAGAAGGCATCTCGAAGCTGATCTCGATTGACCTCAGCCTGGGAGCCTACAGGGAGCAAGGAAATGAGAATATCAGAGCAGGACAACAAGAACATTCAATGAATCTACTGTTCATTTCACAGACAAGCGGCTTGTGATGGCCAAGGGAGTCTTCACCAAATCCCATTTGCTGGCTGCCCATCGGTAAGTAAAAGGATAAATCCGAGGCTCCTCTCTGGGGAATCGCTGCTGGATTATTCATTGGGTAAAATCCCTCGTCTTGGAACAATTGGGACCGGGGATTAAAACAAGCCCAGACACAAGGATGAAGCAGGTCGTTCCTCAATGAGGCACTGAATGGTAGAACAGGCAATGTACTGGTCTCTGAGTGCGAGAGCTGAGCTTAAAACTGGCCCAGAGAGCGTGAGGATCTCACGTGTGAGGTCCATGAACAGTTCACAACTAGTCAAAAAACACAGGAAAATGTGAAACACATACCTGAGACCAAGATGGCGGCTACAAGCACGAGGATTGCCCTGGAACACATGGCTGATTTCTCAAACTGCGCAAATTAAATACAGTTTCTGTCTTTCTTTTCAGCGATTCTGTAAAAAGACAAAAATCAGAGTTAGACTGAGATTTAAATCCTTAATCGGCAGTCATTGCTTTCTGAGTGGAACTTTCTCCCCACTGAAAATCATTTTCACTTATTTACAGGACATTCTGAGTAACACTGTCTCCCTCTGAACTCCACTCAATTCTAAACTGTCAGCTGACTGTAAATATTAAACAGTATTCTGGATATCAAGTGTCAGCTTCGAGCAGTTGGCTGGGACACTGCGACCTTACGCTGAGACATCTGGTAAACCCGGGGCCCAGGTGAGTGAGTGAACCCTGCGTGTTCCCCGGGTTGGAGCAGTGTGAGCTACAGTTACTGCACTCAGTGTTCCTCTCACCTGCCTGTGCTCTGGCCCTCCTGAAGCTCAGTGTCCCAGTCCCACAGGCCGGGCTCTATATGAGGGCATCTTATCAGCAGCTGATAAGGAGCTGGCCTGCTCGAGCTCCACTCATGGACTTTCCCTGATGCCCAGAAACAACGTGGAGCTTCCAACAACCCTGTCACGGTGAGCGCTGATGTGTTTCCTCAAATGTGGCTCCAACACCACTGAGAGGGCAAACTCCGATCGAAATTCATCTCTCGGTACAAAGGCCAAAGTTTGATAACATCTGTAACCTTTTTAAAGTTCTTAGGACTTATTATGAAGTATTTTGATCGAGTAGATGGGGAGAAACTGCCTCCAGTGGCAGGAGGGTCGGTAACCAGAGGACACAGATTGAAGATAATTAGCAAAAGAACCAGAGGGGAGATGAGGAGAACTTTTTTAAGCAGCGAGTTGTTGTGATCTGGAATGCGCTGCCTGAAAGGGCAGTGGGAGCAGATTCAATAGTAACTTTCAAAAGGGAATTGGATAAATACTGGAAAATTAAAAATTTGCAGGGCTGTGGGGAAAGATCAGGGGAGTGGGATTAATTGACGAAGGGTCATCGACCTGAAACGTTAACCCTGTTTCTCTCTCTACAGATGCTGTCTGACCTGCTGAGTATTTCCAGCATTTTCTGTCTTTATTATAGTGGGATGAATTGGATCGCTCTTTCAAAGAGCCGGCACAGGCACGATGGGCCGAATGGCCTCCTTCTGTGCTGTATCATTCTATGATGCTATTATTTTATGATTCAATGTCAGTAAATGCAAGTTAGTACATTTTGGTAAAAAGAAAGTTTCCACCTCCTCTTTCTGGCTCTTTAAGGATCTGCACTCTGATATCGAGTACACTCCTGATGTGTGCAGCCAATCAGCAGCCGAGTCCCGCTGGCTGCACGCAGGAATGATTAAAATCAGCAGCAGGATTGATTTTACACGCTGCCCACATCGTAATGCACGGTCGTGGGTTAATCAGGGACCGTAATCCCTGCCCCCCATATTCAGGCAATATCAAATTTCAGAACCAGGATGGGATGTGACAGAATAGATAGAAGCAGACAGCCATGGATAGAAGATTTAATGTAAGAGATTTAGGACAGAGAGCAGGAAAAGCACAGCGGGTTGTGAGGCTGTGGAATTCACTCCAGGAGTCAGTGACTGAAGCAGAGACCGGGGGCAATATTGAAGAATGGGTTAGAGAGGGTGTTGGAGGAAAGGGGGATAAAGGGATCTGGGAATAGGGAGGGTACATGGGATTAGGATACTGCTCATGTGGAGGATAAATTCCAGCACGGACTGGACAGACCCAACGGCCTGTTTGTAATTTTCAATTGAAAACTTGTACATTTTGTGTGGGGACACCTGGAACCACTAGAAATGAGCCAGCAGTTAGTGCGGGGGCAATTGGCTTGGGGAGCTGTTGGGGTGAGAGGTGGTTGAGGCGGTTTGAGGTGGTTGGAGCGGTTTGAGGCGGTTTGAGGTTGTCCTGTTGAGAAGTTAGGGAGTTGGAAACTGTGACTGAGAAATAGGAGTTCGAAACCCAGCTTCCGGTCAGAGTCACACTGAGAATTCATCCTACACCATTAATATCACTGGTGATCGACACGGGGCGAGTGAGAGACAGAAACCATCCCGCGGGGGAGAGAGGATCCTTGTGTCCAATGCTCTAAGTGCATCTTGTTTCATTAACCAAGATTAGGCATTGACAGAACTCATGGGGATATTATGGGCTGAAAACCATCCCACCCTCCAAATTCCGGAATCTGTGCCAGTGGGATAAGATCATTAGAGAAACTGGATATTTACTGACTGACACTTCGCAATGATGAAATAAAACACGGAAACATTATCAGTTCTGAAGTCATTTAAAGATTGCTTGTCCATATTTTACAGTCAACACTCTAGTATTTTAAACAGTGATTTTAAATACATTGAAAACAGTTCTAATCAAAGACACAGTGCTCTGTGCTTCAAGAAGACTCCACACTCCTGGACCACAGTCTGGCTGAGTCACTTTCTATTTCACATTTAGTTCTCCAGGTTCTGACGGAAGTTGTCCCACAAAGTTGCAAGTTGGATCTGAAGATCCTGCTGAATGCTGTCTGCATACGGGGCAAGTCTCTCTCGCATCTCCTCCACATTCTGGCTGACCACTTTGTTCAGCTGCTCAGAGTAAGGAGCCATGTTCTGATGGAACTCCTCGATTCTCTGGTTGATGTTGCTGTTGAGATCTTCGATGTATGGGGCCAGATTTTGGTTCATGCTTCCCACGTTCTCGTTCAGCTTTACTTTCAGTTCGGCGACGTAAGGGATCAGCTTTTGTTTCAGGACTTCCACATTCTCATTCACCTTTGCCTGTAGCTCCTCAGCGTATGGCACGACCCTCTGGGTCATTTCAGCAATCTGTTGGTTCATCTTGACCTGGACGTCTTTGGCATAGGGAGCCAGGCTATTGCGGAGCTCCTGGATTTTCTCATCAAACCTGGTGCGGAACTCCTCAGCATTGGCGGCCACCTTCTGGCTGAGATTGTCAACGTTTTCATTGATCTTCAGCTGCAGTTGTTCAGCGTACGGAGTCAGAACTTCCCTCAGGTTCTCTGCATTCTCTTCGAGTTTGGCCTGAAGCTCTTTGGTGTAGGGAGTCAACGTCTGGCGAAGTTCCTCAGCGTTGTTGTTCAGCTGGTGGCGGAGTTCTTCGGCGTAAGGTGTCAGCTTCTGATGAAATTCGTCAATGTTCCTGATGATCTTCTGGTGGACCCCATCAGCAAAAGGAGAAAGTTTCACCCTCAGGTCTTCCAGCTCCTGCCTGATCTGTTGGCGAAGGTTCTCAGCTTCTATTGTCATCTTCACATGAAGGTCGTCTGTGAGGGGAGTCAGTCTCTGGCGGAGATCCTCAGCATATCCATTGACGCTCTGCAGGTTATCCTTTATAAGATAACTGGAAAACAGGAGACATTAATTTCTTAACCTTATTATAGAATACGGACACATTTATTTAGAAAAGGGGGCATGTCCAAGTGCAATTCTCAGACAAATATTGTACAAAACACAAGAGGAGGAAGGAGAGCACGGAATTAGAAAGGACATTTGAACCATGAAGCCTTTCACGGTAAATTGTACCTGGTCTTTGGGAAGAGACAGCGTGATGCCCCAATATCCTTCGCTCCTTCACTCCTTTCCCACCTGTTACATTTTGGGAGGAAGAATAAGGAGGGGGCACAGGCAGGATGGGCCGAATGGCCTCTTTCCGTGCTGTAGGATTCTATGATTCAATGAGGACATTTACACTGAATGGTAAAACTCAACAAGGAGCAGAGGAGCCGCCAAACAGATCTTCAAAGGTACTGATAACGCTGCAAAGAGTATATGGGTTTAGAAATAGAGGCATTGAGTACAAAAGCAAAGAGGTGATGCTAAACCGTTACAGACCGTTGATTAGAGCGCAGTTAGAATATTGGGGGTGAAATTGGCCTTTGGTGATCGCGAGGCAGTAGCCTGTTTTACAGCACACATGGTTTTCTTTTCTATTCACCTGTACCTGTGCCTTTATCACCTGTACCTTATATCTGCCTCTTCCTGCACCTAAACTAACCTTTGCCTGCACCTTCCCATAGCTATGTCTATATTTAACTTTATCTGTATCTGTGCCTATTCCTCCACTTAGATATACCTACACCTATTCATGTGTGTTCACCTATCCGTTCCTGTATCTACACCTATTCATGTGTGTTCACCTATCATTCCTGTATCTACACCTATTCATGTGTGTTCACCTATCCGTTCCTGTACCTACACCTATTCATGTGTGTTCACCTATCCGTTCCTGTACCTACACCTATTCATGTGTGTTCACCTATCCGTTCCTGTACCTACACCTATTCATGTGTGTTCACCTATCGGTTCCTGTACCTACACCTATTCATGTGCGTTCACCTATCCGTTCCTGTACCTACACCTATTCATGTGTGTTCACCTATCCGTTCCTGTACCTACACCTATTCATGTGTGTTCACCTATCGGTTCCTGTACCTACACCTATTCCTATTGATCAAGTTTTGTTGTTGAACGAGCTTTCAGTTTTGCAGAGAGTCTGTTCCACTGCTCCCTGTGGGTAACGTCCTTTGTTTCAATCTCTAGTCTGGTTCCTGGTTGGTTATAAAGCAGGCGGAGGAAGCTTTAACTTTAACCTCTCAGACTGCTGAGCTGCCATTTCATGCTGTGCCCCAAGAGCCTGACCTGTACCGACAGCGCCACCTCACACCTGCTACTCACTTGAGTAGTTGGCCGATTTCCGAGCCCTGGATCTGATCTACGCCGTCCTTGGCATCGTTGGTCAATTGGCTGATGTAATCCCAGAAGGCATCTCGAAGCTGATCTCGATTGACCTCAGCCTGGGAGCCTACAGGGAGCAAGGAAATGAGAATATCAGAGCAGGACAACAAGAACATTCAATGAATCTACTGTTCATTTCACAGACAAGCGGCTTGTGATGGCCAAGGGAGTCTTCACCAAATCCCATTTGCTGGCTGCCCATCGGTAAGTAAAAGGATAAATCCGAGGCTCCTCTCTGGGGAATCGCTGCTGGATTATTCATTGGGTAAAATCCCTCGTCTTGGAACAATTGGGACCGGGGATTAAAACAAGCCCAGACACAAGGATGAAGCAGGTCGTTCCTCAATGAGGCACTGAATGGTAGAACAGGCAATGTACTGGTCTCTGAGTGCGAGAGCTGAGCTTAAAACTGGCCCAGAGAGCGTGAGGATCTCACGTGTGAGGTCCATGAACAGTTCACAACTAGTCAAAAAACACAGGAAAATGTGAAACACATACCTGAGACCAAGATGGCGGCTACAAGCACGAGGATTGCCCTGGAACACATGGCTGATTTCTCAAACTGCGCAAATTAAATACAGTTTCTGTCTTTCTTTTCAGCGATTCTGTAAAAAGACAAAAATCAGAGTTAGACTGAGATTTAAATCCTTAATCGGCAGTCATTGCTTTCTGAGTGGAACTTTCTCCCCACTGAAAATCATTTTCACTTATTTACAGGACATTCTGAGTAACACTGTCTCCCTCTGAACTCCACTCAATTCTAAACTGTCAGCTGACTGTAAATATTAAACAGTATTCTGGATATCAAGTGTCAGCTTCGAGCAGTTGGCTGGGACACTGCGACCTTACGCTGAGACATCTGGTAAACCCGGGGCCCAGGTGAGTGAGTGAACCCTGCGTGTTCCCCGGGTTGGAGCAGTGTGAGCTACAGTTACTGCACTCAGTGTTCCTCTCACCTGCCTGTGCTCTGGCCCTCCTGAAGCTCAGTGTCCCAGTCCCACAGGCCGGGCTCTATATGAGGGCATCTTATCAGCAGCTGATAAGGAGCTGGCCTGCTCGAGCTCCACTCATGGACTTTCCCTGATGCCCAGAAACAACGTGGAGCTTCCAACAACCCTGTCACGGTGAGCGCTGATGTGTTTCCTCAAATGTGGCTCCAACACCACTGAGAGGGCAAACTCCGATCGAAATTCATCTCTCGGTACAAAGGCCAAAGTTTGATAACATCTGTAACCTTTTTAAAGTTCTTAGGACTTATTATGAAGTATTTTGATCGAGTAGATGGGGAGAAACTGCCTCCAGTGGCAGGAGGGTCGGTAACCAGAGGACACAGATTGAAGATAATTAGCAAAAGAACCAGAGGGGAGATGAGGAGAACTTTTTTAAGCAGCGAGTTGTTGTGATCTGGAATGCGCTGCCTGAAAGGGCAGTGGGAGCAGATTCAATAGTAACTTTCAAAAGGGAATTGGATAAATACTGGAAAATTAAAAATTTGCAGGGCTGTGGGGAAAGATCAGGGGAGTGGGATTAATTGACGAAGGGTCATCGACCTGAAACGTTAACCCTGTTTCTCTCTCTACAGATGCTGTCTGACCTGCTGAGTATTTCCAGCATTTTCTGTCTTTATTATAGTGGGATGAATTGGATCGCTCTTTCAAAGAGCCGGCACAGGCACGATGGGCCGAATGGCCTCCTTCTGTGCTGTATCATTCTATGATGCTATTATTTTATGATTCAATGTCAGTAAATGCAAGTTAGTACATTTTGGTAAAAAGAAAGTTTCCACCTCCTCTTTCTGGCTCTTTAAGGATCTGCACTCTGATATCGAGTACACTCCTGATGTGTGCAGCCAATCAGCAGCCGAGTCCCGCTGGCTGCACGCAGGAATGATTAAAATCAGCAGCAGGATTGATTTTACACGCTGCCCACATCGTAATGCACGGTCGTGGGTTAATCAGGGACCGTAATCCCTGCCCCCCATATTCAGGCAATATCAAATTTCAGAACCAGGATGGGATGTGACAGAATAGATAGAAGCAGACAGCCATGGATAGAAGATTTAATGTAAGAGATTTAGGACAGAGAGCAGGAAAAGCACAGCGGGTTGTGAGGCTGTGGAATTCACTCCAGGAGTCAGTGACTGAAGCAGAGACCGGGGGCAATATTGAAGAATGGGTTAGAGAGGGTGTTGGAGGAAAGGGGGATAAAGGGATCTGGGAATAGGGAGGGTACATGGGATTAGGATACTGCTCATGTGGAGGATAAATTCCAGCACGGACTGGACAGACCCAACGGCCTGTTTGTAATTTTCAATTGAAAACTTGTACATTTTGTGTGGGGACACCTGGAACCACTAGAAATGAGCCAGCAGTTAGTGCGGGGGCAATTGGCTTGGGGAGCTGTTGGGGTGAGAGGTGGTTGAGGCGGTTTGAGGTGGTTGGAGCGGTTTGAGGCGGTTTGAGGTTGTCCTGTTGAGAAGTTAGGGAGTTGGAAACTGTGACTGAGAAATAGGAGTTCGAAACCCAGCTTCCGGTCAGAGTCACACTGAGAATTCATCCTACACCATTAATATCACTGGTGATCGACACGGGGCGAGTGAGAGACAGAAACCATCCCGCGGGGGAGAGAGGATCCTTGTGTCCAATGCTCTAAGTGCATCTTGTTTCATTAACCAAGATTAGGCATTGACAGAACTCATGGGGATATTATGGGCTGAAAACCATCCCACCCTCCAAATTCCGGAATCTGTGCCAGTGGGATAAGATCATTAGAGAAACTGGATATTTACTGACTGACACTTCGCAATGATGAAATAAAACACGGAAACATTATCAGTTCTGAAGTCATTTAAAGATTGCTTGTCCATATTTTACAGTCAACACTCTAGTATTTTAAACAGTGATTTTAAATACATTGAAAACAGTTCTAATCAAAGACACAGTGCTCTGTGCTTCAAGAAGACTCCACACTCCTGGACCACAGTCTGGCTGAGTCACTTTCTATTTCACATTTAGTTCTCCAGGTTCTGACGGAAGTTGTCCCACAAAGTTGCAAGTTGGATCTGAAGATCCTGCTGAATGCTGTCTGCATACGGGGCAAGTCTCTCTCGCATCTCCTCCACATTCTGGCTGACCACTTTGTTCAGCTGCTCAGAGTAAGGAGCCATGTTCTGATGGAACTCCTCGATTCTCTGGTTGATGTTGCTGTTGAGATCTTCGATGTATGGGGCCAGATTTTGGTTCATGCTTCCCACGTTCTCGTTCAGCTTTACTTTCAGTTCGGCGACGTAAGGGATCAGCTTTTGTTTCAGGACTTCCACATTCTCATTCACCTTTGCCTGTAGCTCCTCAGCGTATGGCACGACCCTCTGGGTCATTTCAGCAATCTGTTGGTTCATCTTGACCTGGACGTCTTTGGCATAGGGAGCCAGGCTATTGCGGAGCTCCTGGATTTTCTCATCAAACCTGGTGCGGAACTCCTCAGCATTGGCGGCCACCTTCTGGCTGAGATTGTCAACGTTTTCATTGATCTTCAGCTGCAGTTGTTCAGCGTACGGAGTCAGAACTTCCCTCAGGTTCTCTGCATTCTCTTCGAGTTTGGCCTGAAGCTCTTTGGTGTAGGGAGTCAACGTCTGGCGAAGTTCCTCAGCGTTGTTGTTCAGCTGGTGGCGGAGTTCTTCGGCGTAAGGTGTCAGCTTCTGATGAAATTCGTCAATGTTCCTGATGATCTTCTGGTGGACCCCATCAGCAAAAGGAGAAAGTTTCACCCTCAGGTCTTCCAGCTCCTGCCTGATCTGTTGGCGAAGGTTCTCAGCTTCTATTGTCATCTTCACATGAAGGTCGTCTGTGAGGGGAGTCAGTCTCTGGCGGAGATCCTCAGCATATCCATTGACGCTCTGCAGGTTATCCTTTATAAGATAACTGGAAAACAGGAGACATTAATTTCTTAACCTTATTATAGAATACGGACACATTTATTTAGAAAAGGGGGCATGTCCAAGTGCAATTCTCAGACAAATATTGTACAAAACACAAGAGGAGGAAGGAGAGCACGGAATTAGAAAGGACATTTGAACCATGAAGCCTTTCACGGTAAATTGTACCTGGTCTTTGGGAAGAGACAGCGTGATGCCCCAATATCCTTCGCTCCTTCACTCCTTTCCCACCTGTTACATTTTGGGAGGAAGAATAAGGAGGGGGCACAGGCAGGATGGGCCGAATGGCCTCTTTCCGTGCTGTAGGATTCTATGATTCAATGAGGACATTTACACTGAATGGTAAAACTCAACAAGGAGCAGAGGAGCCGCCAAACAGATCTTCAAAGGTACTGATAACGCTGCAAAGAGTATATGGGTTTAGAAATAGAGGCATTGAGTACAAAAGCAAAGAGGTGATGCTAAACCGTTACAGACCGTTGATTAGAGCGCAGTTAGAATATTGGGGGTGAAATTGGCCTTTGGTGATCGCGAGGCAGTAGCCTGTTTTACAGCACACATGGTTTTCTTTTCTATTCACCTGTACCTGTGCCTTTATCACCTGTACCTTATATCTGCCTCTTCCTGCACCTAAACTAACCTTTGCCTGCACCTTCCCATAGCTATGTCTATATTTAACTTTATCTGTATCTGTGCCTATTCCTCCACTTAGATATACCTACACCTATTCATGTGTGTTCACCTATCCGTTCCTGTATCTACACCTATTCATGTGTGTTCACCTATCATTCCTGTATCTACACCTATTCATGTGTGTTCACCTATCCGTTCCTGTACCTACACCTATTCATGTGTGTTCACCTATCCGTTCCTGTACCTACACCTATTCATGTGTGTTCACCTATCCGTTCCTGTACCTACACCTATTCATGTGTGTTCACCTATCGGTTCCTGTACCTACACCTATTCATGTGCGTTCACCTATCCGTTCCTGTACCTACACCTATTCATGTGTGTTCACCTATCCGTTCCTGTACCTACACCTATTCATGTGTGTTCACCTATCGGTTCCTGTACCTACACCTATTCCTATTGATCAAGTTTTGTTGTTGAACGAGCTTTCAGTTTTGCAGAGAGTCTGTTCCACTGCTCCCTGTGGGTAACGTCCTTTGTTTCAATCTCTAGTCTGGTTCCTGGTTGGTTATAAAGCAGGCGGAGGAAGCTTTAACTTTAACCTCTCAGACTGCTGAGCTGCCATTTCATACTGTGCCCCAAGAGCCTGACCTGTACCGACAGCGCCACCTCACACCTGCTACTCACTTGAGTAGTTGGCCGATTTCCGAGCCCTGGATCTGATCTACGCCGTCCTTGGCATCGTTGGTCAATTGGCTGATGTAATCCCAGAAGGCATCTCGAAGCTGATCTCGATTGACCTCAGCCTGGGAGCCTACAGGGAGCAAGGAAATGAGAATATCAGAGCAGGACAACAAGAACATTCAATGAATCTACTGTTCATTTCACAGACAAGCGGCTTGTGATGGCCAAGGGAGTCTTCACCAAATCCCATTTGCTGGCTGCCCATCGGTAAGTAAAAGGATAAATCCGAGGCTCCTCTCTGGGGAATCGCTGCTGGATTATTCATTGGGTAAAATCCCTCGTCTTGGAACAATTGGGACCGGGGATTAAAACAAGCCCAGACACAAGGATGAAGCAGGTCGTTCCTCAATGAGGCACTGAATGGTAGAACAGGCAATGTACTGGTCTCTGAGTGCGAGAGCTGAGCTTAAAACTGGCCCAGAGAGCGTGAGGATCTCACGTGTGAGGTCCATGAACAGTTCACAACTAGTCAAAAAACACAGGAAAATGTGAAACACATACCTGAGACCAAGATGGCGGCTACAAGCACGAGGATTGCCCTGGAACACATGGCTGATTTCTCAAACTGCGCAAATTAAATACAGTTTCTGTCTTTCTTTTCAGCGATTCTGTAAAAAGACAAAAATCAGAGTTAGACTGAGATTTAAATCCTTAATCGGCAGTCATTGCTTTCTGAGTGGAACTTTCTCCCCACTGAAAATCATTTTCACTTATTTACAGGACATTCTGAGTAACACTGTCTCCCTCTGAACTCCACTCAATTCTAAACTGTCAGCTGACTGTAAATATTAAACAGTATTCTGGATATCAAGTGTCAGCTTCGAGCAGTTGGCTGGGACACTGCGACCTTACGCTGAGACATCTGGTAAACCCGGGGCCCAGGTGAGTGAGTGAACCCTGCGTGTTCCCCGGGTTGGAGCAGTGTGAGCTACAGTTACTGCACTCAGTGTTCCTCTCACCTGCCTGTGCTCTGGCCCTCCTGAAGCTCAGTGTCCCAGTCCCACAGGCCGGGCTCTATATGAGGGCATCTTATCAGCAGCTGATAAGGAGCTGGCCTGCTCGAGCTCCACTCATGGACTTTCCCTGATGCCCAGAAACAACGTGGAGCTTCCAACAACCCTGTCACGGTGAGCGCTGATGTGTTTCCTCAAATGTGGCTCCAACACCACTGAGAGGGCAAACTCCGATCGAAATTCATCTCTCGGTACAAAGGCCAAAGTTTGATAACATCTGTAACCTTTTTAAAGTTCTTAGGACTTATTATGAAGTATTTTGATCGAGTAGATGGGGAGAAACTGCCTCCAGTGGCAGGAGGGTCGGTAACCAGAGGACACAGATTGAAGATAATTAGCAAAAGAACCAGAGGGGAGATGAGGAGAACTTTTTTAAGCAGCGAGTTGTTGTGATCTGGAATGCGCTGCCTGAAAGGGCAGTGGGAGCAGATTCAATAGTAACTTTCAAAAGGGAATTGGATAAATACTGGAAAATTAAAAATTTGCAGGGCTGTGGGGAAAGATCAGGGGAGTGGGATTAATTGACGAAGGGTCATCGACCTGAAACGTTAACCCTGTTTCTCTCTCTACAGATGCTGTCTGACCTGCTGAGTATTTCCAGCATTTTCTGTCTTTATTATAGTGGGATGAATTGGATCGCTCTTTCAAAGAGCCGGCACAGGCACGATGGGCCGAATGGCCTCCTTCTGTGCTGTATCATTCTATGATGCTATTATTTTATGATTCAATGTCAGTAAATGCAAGTTAGTACATTTTGGTAAAAAGAAAGTTTCCACCTCCTCTTTCTGGCTCTTTAAGGATCTGCACTCTGATATCGAGTACACTCCTGATGTGTGCAGCCAATCAGCAGCCGAGTCCCGCTGGCTGCACGCAGGAATGATTAAAATCAGCAGCAGGATTGATTTTACACGCTGCCCACATCGTAATGCACGGTCGTGGGTTAATCAGGGACCGTAATCCCTGCCCCCCATATTCAGGCAATATCAAATTTCAGAACCAGGATGGGATGTGACAGAATAGATAGAAGCAGACAGCCATGGATAGAAGATTTAATGTAAGAGATTTAGGACAGAGAGCAGGAAAAGCACAGCGGGTTGTGAGGCTGTGGAATTCACTCCAGGAGTCAGTGACTGAAGCAGAGACCGGGGGCAATATTGAAGAATGGGTTAGAGAGGGTGTTGGAGGAAAGGGGGATAAAGGGATCTGGGAATAGGGAGGGTACATGGGATTAGGATACTGCTCATGTGGAGGATAAATTCCAGCACGGACTGGACAGACCCAACGGCCTGTTTGTAATTTTCAATTGAAAACTTGTACATTTTGTGTGGGGACACCTGGAACCACTAGAAATGAGCCAGCAGTTAGTGCGGGGGCAATTGGCTTGGGGAGCTGTTGGGGTGAGAGGTGGTTGAGGCGGTTTGAGGTGGTTGGAGCGGTTTGAGGCGGTTTGAGGTTGTCCTGTTGAGAAGTTAGGGAGTTGGAAACTGTGACTGAGAAATAGGAGTTCGAAACCCAGCTTCCGGTCAGAGTCACACTGAGAATTCATCCTACACCATTAATATCACTGGTGATCGACACGGGGCGAGTGAGAGACAGAAACCATCCCGCGGGGGAGAGAGGATCCTTGTGTCCAATGCTCTAAGTGCATCTTGTTTCATTAACCAAGATTAGGCATTGACAGAACTCATGGGGATATTATGGGCTGAAAACCATCCCACCCTCCAAATTCCGGAATCTGTGCCAGTGGGATAAGATCATTAGAGAAACTGGATATTTACTGACTGACACTTCGCAATGATGAAATAAAACACGGAAACATTATCAGTTCTGAAGTCATTTAAAGATTGCTTGTCCATATTTTACAGTCAACACTCTAGTATTTTAAACAGTGATTTTAAATACATTGAAAACAGTTCTAATCAAAGACACAGTGCTCTGTGCTTCAAGAAGACTCCACACTCCTGGACCACAGTCTGGCTGAGTCACTTTCTATTTCACATTTAGTTCTCCAGGTTCTGACGGAAGTTGTCCCACAAAGTTGCAAGTTGGATCTGAAGATCCTGCTGAATGCTGTCTGCATACGGGGCAAGTCTCTCTCGCATCTCCTCCACATTCTGGCTGACCACTTTGTTCAGCTGCTCAGAGTAAGGAGCCATGTTCTGATGGAACTCCTCGATTCTCTGGTTGATGTTGCTGTTGAGATCTTCGATGTATGGGGCCAGATTTTGGTTCATGCTTCCCACGTTCTCGTTCAGCTTTACTTTCAGTTCGGCGACGTAAGGGATCAGCTTTTGTTTCAGGACTTCCACATTCTCATTCACCTTTGCCTGTAGCTCCTCAGCGTATGGCACGACCCTCTGGGTCATTTCAGCAATCTGTTGGTTCATCTTGACCTGGACGTCTTTGGCATAGGGAGCCAGGCTATTGCGGAGCTCCTGGATTTTCTCATCAAACCTGGTGCGGAACTCCTCAGCATTGGCGGCCACCTTCTGGCTGAGATTGTCAACGTTTTCATTGATCTTCAGCTGCAGTTGTTCAGCGTACGGAGTCAGAACTTCCCTCAGGTTCTCTGCATTCTCTTCGAGTTTGGCCTGAAGCTCTTTGGTGTAGGGAGTCAACGTCTGGCGAAGTTCCTCAGCGTTGTTGTTCAGCTGGTGGCGGAGTTCTTCGGCGTAAGGTGTCAGCTTCTGATGAAATTCGTCAATGTTCCTGATGATCTTCTGGTGGACCCCATCAGCAAAAGGAGAAAGTTTCACCCTCAGGTCTTCCAGCTCCTGCCTGATCTGTTGGCGAAGGTTCTCAGCTTCTATTGTCATCTTCACATGAAGGTCGTCTGTGAGGGGAGTCAGTCTCTGGCGGAGATCCTCAGCATATCCATTGACGCTCTGCAGGTTATCCTTTATAAGATAACTGGAAAACAGGAGACATTAATTTCTTAACCTTATTATAGAATACGGACACATTTATTTAGAAAAGGGGGCATGTCCAAGTGCAATTCTCAGACAAATATTGTACAAAACACAAGAGGAGGAAGGAGAGCACGGAATTAGAAAGGACATTTGAACCATGAAGCCTTTCACGGTAAATTGTACCTGGTCTTTGGGAAGAGACAGCGTGATGCCCCCAATATCCTTCGCTCCTTCACTCCTTTCCCACCTGTTACATTTTGGGAGGAAGAATAAGGAGGGGGCACAGGCAGGATGGGCCGAATGGCCTCTTTCCGTGCTGTAGGATTCTATGATTCAATGAGGACATTTACACTGAATGGTAAAACTCAACAAGGAGCAGAGGAGCCGCCAAACAGATCTTCAAAGGTACTGATAACGCTGCAAAGAGTATATGGGTTTAGAAATAGAGGCATTGAGTACAAAAGCAAAGAGGTGATGCTAAACCGTTACAGACCGTTGATTAGAGCGCAGTTAGAATATTGGGGGTGAAATTGGCCTTTGGTGATCGCGAGGCAGTAGCCTGTTTTACAGCACACATGGTTTTCTTTTCTATTCACCTGTACCTGTGCCTTTATCACCTGTACCTTATATCTGCCTCTTCCTGCACCTAAACTAACCTTTGCCTGCACCTTCCCATAGCTATGTCTATATTTAACTTTATCTGTATCTGTGCCTATTCCTCCACTTAGATATACCTACACCTATTCATGTGTGTTCACCTATCCGTTCCTGTATCTACACCTATTCATGTGTGTTCACCTATCCGTTCCTGTATCTACACCTATTCATGTGTGTTCACCTATCATTCCTGTATCTACACCTATTCATGTGTGTTCACCTATCCGTTCCTGTACCTACACCTATTCATGTGTGTTCACCTATCCGTTCCTGTACCTACACCTATTCATGTGCGTTCACCTATCCGTTCCTGTGCCTACACCTATTCATGTGTGTTCACCTATCGGTTCCTGTACCTACACCTATTCATGTGTGTTCACCTATCGGTTCCTGTGCCTACACCTATTCATGTGTGTTCACCTATCGGTTCCTGTGCCTACACCTATTCCTATTGATCAAGTTTTGTTGCTGAAGGAGCTTTCAGTTTTGCAGAGAGTCTGTTCCACTGCTCCCTGTGGGTAACGTCCTTTGTTTCAATCTCTAGTCTGGTTCCTGGTCGGTTATAAAGCAGGCGGAGGAAGCTTTAACATTAACCTCTCAGACTGCTGAGCTGCCATTTCATGCTGTGCCCCAAGAGCCTGACCTGTACCGACAGCGCCACCTCACACCTGCTACTCACTTGAGTAGTTGGCCGATTTCCGAGCCCTGGATCTGATCTACGCCGTCCTTGGCATCGTTGGTCAATTGGCTGATGTAATCCCAGAAGGCATCTCGAAGCTGATCTCGATTGACATCAGCCTGGGAGCCTACAGGGAGCAAGGAAATGAGAATATCAGAGCAGGACAACAAGAACATTCAATGAATCTACTGTTCATTTCACAGACAAGCGGCTTGTGATGGCCAAGGGAGTCTTCACCAAATCCCATTTGCTGGCTGCCCATCGGTAAGTAAAAGGATAAATCCGAGGCTCCTCTCTGGGGAATCGCTGCTGGATTATTCATTGGGTAAAATCCCTCGTCTTGGAACAATTGGGACCGGGGATTAAAACAAGCTCAGACACAAGGATGAAGCCGGTCGTTCCTCAATGAGGCACTGAATGGTAGAACAGGCAATGTACTGGTCTCTGAGCGCGAGAGCTGAGCTTAAAACTGGCCCAGAGAGCGTGAGGATCTCACGTGTGAGGTCCATGAACAGTTCACAACTAGTCAAAAAACACAGGAAAATGTGAAACACATACCTGAGACCAAGATGGCGGCTACAAGCACGAGGATTGCCCTGGAACACATGGCTGATTTCTCAAATTGCGCAAATTAAATACAGTTTCTGTCTTTCTTTTCAGCGATTCTGTAAAAAGACAAAAATCAGAGTTAGACTGAGATTTAAATCCTTAATCGGCAGTCATTGCTTTCTGAGTGGAACTTTCTCCCCACTGAAAATCATTTTCACTTATTTACAGGACATTCTGAGTATCACTGTCTCCCTCTGAACTCCATTCAATTCTAAACTGTCAGCTGACTGTAAATATTAAACAGTATTCTGGATATCAAGTGTCAGCTTCGAGCAGTTGGCTGGGACACTGCGACCTTACGCTGAGACACCTGGTAAACCCGGGGCCCAGGTGAGTGAGTGAACCCTGCGTGTTCCCCGGGTTGGAGCAGTGTGAGCTACAGTTACTGCACTCAGTGTTCCTCTCACTTGCCTGTGCTCTGGCCCTCCTGAAGCTCAGTGTCCCAGTCCCACAGGCCGGGCTCTATATGAGGGCATCTTATCAGCAGCTGATAAGGAGCTGGCCTGCTCGAGCTCCACTCATGGACTTTCCCTGATGCCCAGAAACAACGTGGAGCTTCCAACAGCCCTGTCACGGTGAGCGCTGATGTGTTTCCTCAAATGTGGCTCCAACACCACTGAGAGGGCAAACTCCGATCGAAATTCATCTCTCGGTACAAAGGCCAAAGTTTGATAACATCTGTAACCTTTTTAAAGTTCTTAGGTCTTATTATGAAGTATTTTGATCGAGTAGATGGGGAGAAACTGCCTCCAGTGGCAGGAGGGTCGGTAACCAGAGGACACAGATTGAAGATAATTAGCAAAAGAACCAGAGGGGAGATGAGGAGAACTTTTTTAAGCAGCGAGTTGTTGTGATCTGGAATGCGCTGCCTGAAAGGGCGGTGGGAGCAGATTCAATAGTAACTTTCAAAAGGGAATTGGATAAATACTGGAAAATTAAAAATTTGCAGGGCTGTGGGGAAAGATCAGGGGAGTGGGATTAATTGACGAAGGGTCATCGACCTGAAACGTTAACCCTGTTTCTCTCTCTACAGATGCTGTCTGACCTGCTGAGTATTTCCAGCATTTTCTGTCTTTATTATAGTGGGATGAATTGGATCGCTCTTTCAAAGAGCCGGCACAGGCACGATGGGCCGAATGGCCTCCTTCTGTGCTGTAAGATTCTATGATGCCACCCGCTCGTGAGGCAAGGCCCCTCGACACTGTCCGATCGAGCAGCTTCATGTAAACCATCTTAAGCAGACAATCCGTTTTTGTGGAAACATCAGATAGTGTCCTGTCAGTAAGAGCCGCAAACGCCCGATTCATTCAATCTCCAGCGTGTAGTGAAATGCATGAACAAATAGCCCAGTGAATGTTTACACACTACGTTAATAACAATATGCTAGGTTTAAATGAATCGATCCCCTGGCTGGTGCCCCTGGGCACAAGCCCAGTGTGTCCATTCACGAATCTGCCCGTTGCCAACCTCGCCCACAATCTCACTCAGTGGGTCGCACTCTCGTCTTTGAGTCAGAAGGTAGTGGGTTCAAATCCAACTCCAGAGACTTGTGCGCAAAAATCAGGCTGACTCTCCAGTGCAGTACTGAGGGAGTGCTGCACTGTCGGAGGGGCAGTACTGAGGGAGAGCCGCACTGTCGGAGGGGCAGTACTGAGGGAGCGCTGCACTGTTAGAGGGGCAGTACTGAGGGAGCGCCGCACTGTTGGAGGGGCAGTACTGAGGGAGCGCTGCACTGTTAGAGGGGCAGTACTGAGGGAGCGCCGCACTGTTGGAGGGGCAGTACTGAGGGAGCGCTGCACTGTTAGAGGGGCAGTACTGAGGGAGCGCTGCACTGTCGGAGGGGCAGTACTGAGGGAGCGCTGCACTGTCGGAGGGGCAGTACTGAGGGAGCGCTGCACTGTTAGAGGGGCAGTACTGAGGGAGCGCCGCACTGTTGGAGGGGCAGTACTGAGGGAGCGCTGCACTGTTAGAGGGGCAGTACTGAGGGAGCGCTGCACTGTCGGAGGGGCAGTACTGAGGGAGCGCCGCACTGTCGGAGGGGCAGTACTGAGGGAGCGCTGCACTGTCGGAGGAGCAGTACTGAGGGAGTGCTGCACTGTCGGAGGGGCAGTACTGAGGGAGCGCTGCACTGTTAGAGGGGCAGTACTGAGGGAGCGCTGCACTGTCGGAGGGGCAGTACTGAGGGAGCGCCGCACTGTCGGAGGGGCAGTACTGAGGGAGCGCTGCACTGTCGGAGGGGCAGTACTGAGGGAGCGCTGCACTGTCGGAGGGGCAGTACTGAGGGAGCGCCGCACTGTCGGAGGGGCAGTACTGAGGGAGCGCCGCAGTGTCGGAGGGGCAGTACTGAGGGAGCGCTGCACTGTCGAAGGGGCAGTACTGAGGGAGCGCTGCACTGTCGGAGGGGCAGTACTGAGGGAGCGCTGCACTGTCGGAGGGGCAGTACTGAGGGAGCGCTGCACTGTCGGAGGGTTTTTTTTTTCCAATTCTTGGGGCACAATCTATTGCAGCCACACATCGTGTGATTCCTCTGCCAATGGTATGGACCAGAACCCGTCCTGTATCCAAGACTGTAAATATTACAAAGTCTGGTTTCAGACCATTAAATATCTTATTCAATGCGGTCTACACAAATTTACACGAACCAGAATTTCACCGTGCACAATGAAAGTCTGGTTTTTAATAGGTTAATTAACCTCAATGACTCCAATTCAATCCAGATCAATTTTTTTTTTTAACTAACCAGTATAACGTGGAAAAGAAAGAAACTATAGTCACATTAACAAAGAAACAATTACCCATGCCTTGTAAACATTCAAATTCATTTTCTTTCCAGGCACATTGGCAACTGTGACTTCAAGGCTGAAGCTTATACCTCTTTTGTAAAACAATTAACAAACTTAAAACAACACACGCGAAAGAAACTATCCTTCAAGACAAGTCTTCAAAGGGTTAAACAGCTTTTAGCTCTCTGTACAAAAGAGTGGGTGGAGCTAAAACATAAACAAAAATGACAGACACCTTTTTTTTTAGACAGATTTTTTCAGACAAAATAAATAATGTAACTTAACAAACTTAAACATTCACAGTCAGGAAAACTTACACACTTTTCACTCACACTTTCACTCAAACTTTCACACAAACTGAGATCCCAGTATTCCTTTTAAGATTCCTTACACTCAGCAAATCCTGGATTTTATTTGTCTCGGCACAGACATTAATAACTTCCATGTCGATAAAACTTTAAAATGGATAAATATGGCTCATCTTTAGAATTTACTGATACTGAAGGTAATTGAAGTATGTGGGTAACGTTTGGAGCTGTGCCTTTGCGTCACGCTGAATAATTTTGCTCTGGGGGTGGGAGGGATCCAATTTGTCCTTCCATATTTTGACCTCCCCAAGGGTTCCCTGTTGTTAAACCTGCCTGTGGACGAGTGTTAGCCTGGGCTTGGGTATTTACATTGTTTGGTGCACCTCCCCAGCCTTGATGTTGCTGCTTGGGGAACGGGCAGTTAGCCTTCCCGTGTCCGATCTGGCCACAGTTAAAACATGGAGAGTTTGCGCCTCTTCCATTCCACTGGCCTCTGCCCGTCTCTCCTCTACCTCTTCCTTTAAATCTACCTCTGTTATACCCTCTGCCTCGTCCTCCGTATTGACCCTGATAATAAATGATATTCTGGGCCGTCGGTATTGCGGAAGCTGCTTGCTCCATTAAGAGGGAAACTTTATTCTTTTGGTCCCTATTTCTCTCCTGAATTCCTTTCAGAATTTGTGTCAATTCAGGAGTTGTTTTATGTCTCCAATCTAGGCAGACTAAAGTCAATGGTTCTTTAATTAAAGGAATCTGGTAATTTTCTTTGGTCATCCCAGAATGCTGCCCCATAATTGCTTCTATTCTTAAAGTCATTTGTCTAACTTCATCTTGTTTAGCCAATTTACTCACGGGGTCTTTTCTCTTATTTTTAATGCTCGATCTACTGGCTTGTATACTACACCTTTCTGCTTCCTTTTTCCAGTCTGAAAAGGCTGACCAATTTACTGACTTTTTACCTTTTCTTTGTGGGTCTCTATTTGCGAGACAGTCCTCTAGACATGTAATTCTGTCTAGGTTAAAGGTTCCATCAATAGGGAACAGGTGTTTGTCATTCTTGGTCCATTTAGACCAATCAGACAAATCCCTTGTGGATGTCCGACCACAGTTCTGGAAGATGTAAAAAGCTGGAGTTCCTTTTTCTGGGAACTTACTCTGTGAAGCTCCCATCTTAGTAAAGTTTTAATTATACTAGGCACTCTTCTTCGAAATCACAAGTTTCACCCTTTACCCCCTTACGTTTATATTTGACCGTTCAAAGTTCTACAAGCGATGAACAATAACAAAAACTAACAATAATCAAGACAATTATAAGTAATGCAAAAGCCCAAACAGGCAAACAAATCAAGTAATCAAACATTTAACCTTATACTTTAAACTAAACAAATAGTCAATTCTCAGTTTTGCATTGTTCTCCACTACAAACTGAGTCCTTAACATTTAACTTATACTCTATATGAAGGTTTCTTATCTAAACCTTTCTGCCGCGAGATTCTCAGTTTTCTTTTCACGGCTCAAGGGACCCACCCTTGATACTGCAGTTTTAATTTCACGGCTCAAGGGACCCACCCTTGATACTGCAGTTTTAATCTTTTAGCGCTTTCTCATAACCTGCTACCTTTATCAGTCCGGGATACAACCCTGTCGACTTTTCCCTTGCCTCCTTTGCCCGATAGTTTTGAAACTTGAGCCGTCAGTATCCTCCTCCTTTTTTTTTAACGTTAAAAAAGCAAAAGTTACAGGATTCAACTCAAATCTAAAACACGAGTCTTAACAATCGCAGTGCTCCTGTCGGAAGAAACAGATTCCACCAATTCAGTATCTAATGAGAAATCCTTGTTTGTGATAAAACATCACTGTGGCCATTCAGGATTTGTCACTAGAAATTCATGGTGTCTTTTGTCCGTGACTTACCGAAAGGTAGCAAGCGATCTTGGTGGGACCTCCAAGAAATATTGTCGAAGTTTCGACTTCCGAGTAAGACTCTTGAAACATAAAGTATCGTCAAGGCAGGCTTTATTATTTACTTGCTTGCAAGGAGAATGCAACCGTAGTCAAATAGCTACAATGACACACTGAAGAATCACAGAAAATGGAAGATCTTATAAACTGAAAGCACAAGCTTCCATATCACATGACATGTTGTTTAAGGTAATCTAAGTTAAAAATTAAAAAAATAGAAATGCCTTATGAAGAGACTAGCTAATCTTTACAGTAATTGGCGTCTGTCTGTCTGTTCTTCTTCTCCCACCAAGGCCAAGGCATCTGGCTGTTTACTTCACTAGTCCTTGGTTATCTCAAGTTGATTAGAAGAAGCCTTTTTGTTCTCTGTACTAGCAGACTTTGCAGACCGCATAGTCTGCAAAGTTTAAATTCATCTCCATGAGAAACATAACAACTTTATCTTTTCCCAAACAAGTCAGAGTCGGCCATTTTGTATCACTCTTTGTCTCTGGGAAGCCATTTTGTGTCCGAGACAAAAAATACACTTCCACAGGGAGCGCTGCACTGTCAGAGGGGCAGTACTGAGGGAGTGCTGCACTGCCGGAGGGGCAGTACTGAGAGAGTGCTGCACTGTCGGAGGGGCAGTACTGTAGGAGCGCTGCACTGTCAGAGGGGCAGTAGTGAGGGAGCGCTGCACTGTCGGAGGGGCAGTACTGAGGGAGCGCTGCACTGTCGGAGGGTCAGTACTGAGGGAGCGCTGCACTCTCGGAGGGTCAGTACAGAGGGAGCGCTGCACTGTCGGAGGGGCAATACTGAGGGAGCGCTGCACTGTCGGAGGGGCAGTACTCGGAGCGCCGCACTGTCGGTGGGGCAGTACTGAGGGAGCGCTGCACTGTCGGTGGGTCAGTACTGAGAGAGCGCTGCACTGTCGGAGGGGCAGTACTGAGGGAGTACTGCACTGTTGGAGGGGCAGTACTGAGGAAGTGCTGCACTGACGGAGGGGCAGTGATGAGGGAACGCCGCACTCTCGGAGGGGCAGTGATAAGGGAATGCTGCACTGTAGGAGAAGCAGAACAGCGCTCCCTCAGAGCATCCACTCCGACAGTGCAGCACTTCCTCAGTACTGCCCCTCCGACAGTGCAGCGCTCCCCCAGTACTGCCCCTCCGACAGTGTAGCGCTCCCTCAGTACTTCCCCTCTGACAGTGCAGCACTCCCTCAGTACCGCACTGGAGTGTCAGCCAGATTTTTGCGCACAAGTCTCTGGAGTTGGATTTGAACCCACTACCTTCTGACTCAGAGGCGAGAGTGCGACCCACTGAGTGAGATTGTGGGCGAGATTGGCAACGGGCGGATTCGTGCATTGACACACTGGGCTTGTGCCCAGGGGCACCAGCCAGGGGATAGATTCATTTAAACCTAGCATATTGTTATTAACGTAGTGTGTAAACATTCACTGGGGCTATTTGTTCATGCATTTCACTACACGCTGGAGATTGAATGGATCGGGCGTTTGCGGCTCTTACTGACAGGACACTATCTGTTGTTTCCACAGAAACTGATTGTCTGCTTAAGCTGGTTTATATGAAGCTGCGCGATCGGACAGTGTCGAGGGACCTTGCCTCACGAGCGGGTGGCATCATAGAATCTTACAGCACAGAAGGAGGCCATTCGGCCCATCGTGCCTGCGCTGGCTCTTTGAAAGAGCTCTCCAATTAATCCCACTATAATAAAGACAGAAAATGCTGGACATACTCAGCAGGTCAGGCAGCATCTGCAGAGAGAGAAACAGGGTTAACGTTTCAGGTCGATGACGCTTCGTCAATTAATCCCACTCCCCTGATCTTTCCCCACAGCCCTTCAAATTTTTAATTTTCCAGTATTTATCCAATTCCCTTTTGAAAGTTACTATTGAATCTGCTCCCACCGCCCTTTCAGGCAGCGCATTCCAGATCACAACAACTCGCTGCATAAAAAAGTTCTCCTCATCTCCCCTCTGGTTCATTTGCTAATTATCTTCAATCTGTGTCCTCTGGTTACCGACCCTCCTGCCACTGGAAGCAGTTTCTCCCCACCTACTTGATCAAAATACTTCATAATAAGTCCTAAGAACTTTAAAAAGGTTACAGATGTTATCAAACTTTGGCCTTTGTACCGAGAGATGAATTTCGATCGGAGTTTGCCCTCTCAGTGGTGTTGGAGCCACATTTGAGGAAACACATCAGCGCTCACCGTGACAGGGTTGTTGGAAGCTCCACGTTGTTTCTGGGCATCAGGGAAAGTCCATGAGTGGAGCTCGAGCAGGCCAGCTCCTTATCAGCTGCTGATAAGATGCCCTCATATAGAGCCCGGCCTGTGGGACTGGGACACTGAGCTTCAGGAGGGCCAGAGCACAGGCAGGTGAGAGGAACACTGAGTGCAGTAACTGTAGCTCACACTGCTCCAACCCGGGGAACACGCAGGGTTCACTCACTCACCTGGGCCCCGGGTTTACCAGGTGTCTCAGCGTAAGGTCGCAGTGTCCCAGCCAACTGCTCGAAGCTGACACTTGATATCCAGAATACTGTTTAATATTTACAGTCAGCTGACAGTTTAGAATTGAGTGGAGTTCAGAGGGAGACAGTGATACTCAGAATGTCCTGTAAATAAGTGAAAATGATTTTCAGTGGGGAGAAAGTTCCACTCAGAAAGCAATGACTGCCGATTAAGGATTTAAATCTCAGTCTAACTCTGATTTTTGTCTTTTTACAGAATCGCTGAAAAGAAAGACAGAAACTGTATTTAATTTGCGCAGTTTGAGAAATCAGCCATGTGTTCCAGGGCAATCCTCGTGCTTGTAGCCGCCATCTTGGTCTCAGGTATGTGTTTCACATTTTCCTGTGTTTTTTGACTAGTTGTGAACTGTTCATGGACCTCACACGTGAGATCCTCACGCTCTCTGGGCCAGTTTTAAGCTCAGCTCTCGCGCTCAGAGACCAGTACATTGCCTGTTCTACCATTCAGTGCCTCATTGAGGAACGACCTGCTTCATCCTTGTGTCTGAGCTTGTTTTAATCCCCGGTCCCAATTGTTCCAAGACGAGGGATTTTACCCAATGAATAATCCAGCAGCGATTCCCCAGAGAGGAGCCCCGGATTTATCCTTTTACTTACCGATGGGCAGCCAGCAAATGGGATTTGGTGAAGTCTCCGTTGGACCATCACAAGCCGCTTGTCTGTGAAATGAACAGTAGATTCATTGAATGTTCTTGTTGTCCTGCTCTGATATTCTCATTTCCTTGCTCCCTGTAGGCTCCCAGGCTGAGGTCAATCGAGATCAGCTTCGAGATGCCTTCTGGGATTACATCAGCCAATTGACCAACGATGCCAAGGACGGCGTAGATCAGATCCAGGGCTCGGAAATCGGCCAACGACTCAAGTGAGTAGCAGGTGTGAGGTGGCGCTGTCGGTACAGGTCAGGCTCTTGGGGCACAGTATGAAATGGCAGCTCAGCAGTCTGAGAGGTTAAACTTAAAGCTTCCTCTGCCTGCTTTATAACCAACCAGGAACCAGACTAGAGATTGAAACAAAGGACGTTATCCACAGGGAGCAGTGGAACAGACTCTCTGCAAAACTGAAAGCTCGTTCAGCAACAAAACTTGATCAATAGGAATAGGTGTAGGTACAGGAACCGATAGGTGAACACACATGAATAGGTGTAGGTACAGGAACGGATAGGTGAACACACATGAATAGGTGTAGGTACAGGAACGGATAGGTGAACACACATGAATAGGTGTAGGTACAGGAACGGATAGCTGAACACACATGAATAGGTGTAGGTACAGGAATGATAGGTGAACACACATGAATAGGTGTAGGTATACCTAAGTGGAGGAATAGGCACAGATGCAGATAAAGTTAAATATAGACATAGCTATGGGAAGGTGCAGGCAAAGGTTAGTTTAGGTGCAGGAAGAGGCAGATATAAGGTACAGGTGATAAAGGCACAGGTACAGGTGAATAGAAATGAAAACCATGTGTGCTGTAAAACAGGCTACTGCCTCGCGATCACCAAAGGCCAATTTCACCCCCAATATTCTAACTGCGCTCTAATCAACGGTCTGTAACGGTTTAGCATCACCTCTTTGCTTTTGTACTCAATGCCTCTATTTCTAAACCCATATACTCTTTGCAGCGTTATCAGTACCTGTAAAGATCTGTTTTGCGGCTCCTCTGCTCCTTGTTGAGTTTTACCATTCAGTGTAAATGTCCTCATTGAATCATAGAATCCTACAGCACGGAAAGAGGCCATTCGGCCCATCCTGCCTGTGCCCCCTCCTTATTCTTCCTCCCAAAATGTAACAGTTAGGAAAGGAGGGAAGGAGCGAAGGATATTGGGGGCATCACGCTCTCTCTTCCCAAAGACCAGGTACAATTTACCGTGAAAGGCTTCATGGTTCAAATGTCCTTTCTAATTCCGTGCTCTCCTTCCTCCTCTTGTGTTTTGTACAATATTTGTCTGAGAATTGCACTTGGACTTGGCCCCTTTTCTAAATAAATGTGTCCGTATTCTATAATAAGGTTAAGAAATTAATGTCTCCTGTTTTCCAGTTATCTTATAAAGGATAACCTGCAGAGCGTCAATGACTATGCTGAGGATCTCCGCCAGAAACTGACTCCCCTCACAGACGACCTTCGTGTGAAGATGACAATAGAAGCTGAGAACCTTCGTCAACAGATCAGGCAGGAGCTGGAAGACCTGAGGGTGAAACTTTCTCCTTTTGCTGATGGGGTCCACCAGAAGATGATCAGGAACATTGACGAATTTCATCAGAAGCTGACACCTTACGCCGAAGAACTCCGCCACCAGCTGAACAACAACGCTGAGGAACTTCGCCAGACGTTGACTCCCTACACCAAAGAGCTTCAGGCCAAACTCGAAGAGAATGCAGAGAACCTGAGGGAAGTTCTGACTCCATACGCTGAACAACTGCAGCTGAAGATCAATGAAAACGTTGACAATCTCAGCCAGAAGGTGGCCGCCAATGCTGAGGAGTTCCGCACCAGGTTTGATGAGAAAATCCAGGAGCTCCGCAATAGCCTGGCTCCCTATGCCAAAGACGTCCAGGTCAAGATGAACCAACAGATTGCTGAAATGACCCAGAGGGTCGTGCCATATGCTGAGGAGCTACAGGCAAAGGTGAATGAGAATGTGGAAGTTCTGAAACAAAGGCTGGTCCCTTACGTCTCCGAACTGAAAGTAAAGCTCAACGAGAACGTGGGAAGCATGAACCAAAATCTGGCCCCATACATCGAAGATCTCAACAGCAACATCAACCAGAGAATCGAGGAGTTCCATCAGAACATGGCTCCTTACTCTGAGCAGCTGAACAAAGTGGTCAGCCAGAATGTGGAGGAGATGCGAGAGAGACTTGCCCCGTATGCAGACAGCATTCAGCAGGATCTTCAGATCCAACTTGCAACTTTGTGGGACAACTTCCATCAGAACCTGGAGAACTAAATGTGAAATCGAAAGTGACTCAGCCAGACTGTGGTCCAGGAGTGTGGAGTCTTCTTGAAGCACAGAGCACTGTGTCTTTGATTAGAACTGTTTTCAATGTATTTAAAATCACCGTGTTGACTGTAAAATATGGACAAGCAATCTTTAAATGACTTCAGAACTGATAATGTTTCCGTGTTTTATTGCATCATCGCGAAGTGTCAGTCAGTAAATATCAAGTTTCTCTAATGATCTTATCCCACTGGCACAGACTCCTGAATTTGGAGGGTGGGATGGTTTTTCGGCCCATAATATCCCCATGAGTTCTGTCAATGCCTAATCTTGGTCAATGAAACAAGGTGCACTAAGAGCACTGGACACAAGGATCCTCTCTCCCCCGCGGGATGGTTTCTGTCTCTCACTCGCCCCGTGTCGATCACCAGTGATATTAATGGTGTAGGATGAGTTCTCAGTGTGAATCTGACCTGAAGCTGGGTTTCGAACTCCTGTTTCTCAGTCACAGTTTCCAACTCCCTAACTTCTCAACAGGACAACCTCAAACCGACTCAAACCGCCCCAACCGCCTCAAACCGCCCCAACCACCTCTTACCCCAACAGCTCCCCAAGCCAATTGCCCCCGCACTAACTGCTGGCTCATTTCTAGTGGTTCCAGGTGTCCCCAAACAAAATGTACAAGTTTTCAATTGGAAATTACAAACAGGCCGTTGGGTCTGTCCAGTCCGTGCTGGAATTTATCCTCCACATGAGCAATATCCCAATCCCATGTACCCTCCCTGTTCCCAGATCCCTTTATCCCCCTTTCCTCCAACACCCTCTCTAACCCATTCTTCAATATTGCCCCCGGTCTCTGCTTCAGTCACTGACTCCTGGAGTGAATTCCACAGCCTCACAACCCGCTGTGCTTTTCCTGCTCTCTGTCCTAAATCTCTTACATTAAATCTTCTATCCATGGCTGTCTGTTTCTATCTGCTCTGTCCCATCCCATCCTGGTGCTGAAATTTGATATTGCCTGAATATGGGGGGCAGGGATTACGGTCCCCGATTAACCCACGACCGTGCATTACGATGTGGGCAGCGTGTAAAATCAATCCTGCTGCTGATTTTAATCATTCCTGCGTGCAGCCAGCGGGACTCGGCTGCTGATTGGCTGCACACATCAGGAGCGTACTCGATATCAGAGTGCAGATCCTTAAAGAGCCAGAAAGAGGAGGTGGAAACTTTCTTTTTACTAAACTGTACTAACTTGCATTTACTGACATTGAATCATAAGATAATAGCATCATGTAGCATCTTATAATACTCCTGTGAAGCACCTTGGGACGTTTTACTGCGTTAAAGGCGCTATATAAAAACAAGTTGTTGTTGTTAAAATCAGTACCTGTGGCGACAACAGCGTCGCAGTAGCCTCACCAGCGGCGATTTCTATTGGCTGACACTGGACCACAGCACTGTACATGTTAAATCGGATAAATAGTTTTAACGCTTTTTCTATCATTGACACAGAGGCATCGCCCAGTTAGGGTCATAGAGTTATACAGCACAGAAAGAGGCCCTTTGGCCCATCGTGTCTGCGCCGGCCATCAAGCCCTGTCTGCACAGGAGGGGAGGAAAAAGAGTGGGAGAGCAATAGTGATAGGGCATTCTATCGTCAGGGGAACAGAGACGTTTCTGTGGCAGCAGATGTGACTCCTGCATGGAATGTTGCCTCCCTGGTGCCAGGATCAAGGATGTCACTGAAGGGCTGCAGGGCATTCTGAAGGGGGAGGGCGAACAGTCAGAGGTCGTGGTTCACATTGGTACCAACGACATGGGTAGAAAGAGGGATGAGGTCTGCAACAAGAATTTAGGGAGCTAGGTAGCAGATTAAAAAGCAGGACCTCAAAGGTTGTAATCTCTGGATTACTCCCGGTGCCACGTGCTCGTGAGTATAGAAATAGGAGGATAGAGCAAATGAATGCGTGGCTAAAGAGTTGGTGCAGGATGAAGGGCTTTAGTTTTCTGGATCACTGGGCCTGCTTCTGGGGAAGGTGGGACCTGTACAAGTCGGACGGGTTGCACCTGAACCGGAACGGGACCAACTTCCTTGCGGGGAGGTTTGCTATTGCTGTTGGGGGGATTTAAACTATCTTGGCAGGGGGAAGGGATGCAGAGTGGAGCTATAGTAGGGGGTGATGCACAGCCAAATATAGAGGAAAAAACAAGGCAGCCTGGAAGGCAGAGCAAATATGTAACGGCACAAGGGAGTATGGCAAGGCTGGATGGCATTTATTTTAATGCAAGGAGTCTTGCGAGTAAGGCAGATGAATTGAAGGTGTTGATGAACACATGGGAATATGATATTGTTGTTATCACAGAGACATGGTTGAGGGAGGGGCAGGACTGGCAGCTCAATATTCCGGGGTATAGAATCTTCAGGCAAGACAGAGGGGGGTGTAAAAGAGGAGGGGGGGTCGCAATATTAATCAAGGAGTCAATTACTGCTGTAAGGAGGGATGATATCTTAGCAGTTTCCTCTAATGAGGCAATATGGGTAGAACTTAAAAACTAAAAGGGGTCAAGCACTTTGCTGGGAGTGTACTATAGGCCCCCAAACAGTCAGGGGGAGATAGAGGAACAGATATGTAGGCAAATCTCAGAGAAGTGTAGAAATAATAGGGTAATAATAGTAGGGGATTTCAACTTCCCCAATATTAACTGGGATAGTCAGAGTGTGAAAGGCTTAGAGGGTGCGGAATTCTTAAAGTGCATCCAGGAGAGCTTTTTGAGCCAGCATGTAGAAAGTCCTACAAGAGAGGGGGCGGTACTGGACCTAATTCTAGGGAATGTAGCCGGGCAAGTGGTAGAAGTGTCAGTAGGAGAGCATTTTGGTGACAGTGACCATAATTCGGTGAGATTTAAGGTAGTCATGGAAAAGGACAAAGATGGACCAGAAATAAAGGTTCTAAATTGGGGGAAGGCCGATTTTAATATGATGAGGCAGGATCCAGCCAAAGTGGACTGGGATCAGCTACTTGTAGGAAAATCCACATCAGAGCAGTGAAAGTCTTTCAGAAAGGAAATAGAGAGAGTACAGCGCCAACATGTTCCCATAAAGGTCAAGGGTGGGACCAACAAGCCCAGGGAACCCTGGATGTCAAGGGATATACAAGAATGGATTAGGAAAAAAAGGAAGGCTTTTGGCAGATACAAAGGACTAAAAACAGTGGAAGCCCTAGAGGAGTATAGAAAGTGCAGGGGGGTACTTAAAAAAGAAATTAGGAGAGCGAAGAGGGGGCATGAAAAAACACTGGCGGGCAAAATAAAGGAAAATCCCAAGGTGTTTTATAAGTATATTAAGAGCAAGAGGATAACCATGGAAAGAGTAGGGCCCATTAGGGACCAAAGTGGCAATCTGTGTGCAGAGCCGGAAGATGTGGGTGAGGTTTTAAATGAATATTTTGCATCTGTGTTCACTATGGAGAAGGACGATGTAGGCATAGAAATCAGGCAGGGGGATTGTGATATACTTGAACAAATTAGTATTGAGAGGGAGGAGGAACTAGTGGTTTTAGCGGGCTTAAAAGTGGATAAATCCCCAGGCCCTGACGGGATGTATCCCAGGCTGCTGTGTGAGGCAAGGGAGGAGATTGCAGGGGCTCTGACACAAATTTTCAGAACCTCTCTGGCCACAGGGGAGGTGCCAGAGGACTGGAGAACAGCTAACGTAGTACCATTGTTCAAGAAGGGTAGTAGGGATAAACCAGGGAATTACAGGCCAGTGAGCCTAATATCAGTGGTAGGGAAATTATTGGAAAAACTTCTGAGGGACAGAATTAGTCTCCACTTGGAGAGGCAGGGATTAATCAGGGATAGTCAGCATGGCTTTGTCAGGGGGAGATCATGTCTGACCAATTTGATTGAATTTTTCGAGGGGGTGAGGGTAGTGCAGTTGATGTAGTCTACATGGACTTCAGTAAGGCTTTTGACAAAGCCCCACATGGGAGACTGGTCGAGAAGGTGAGAGCCCATGGGATCCAAGGCAATTTGGCACATTGGATCCAAAATTGGCTTGGTGGCAGGAGGCAGAAGGTGATGGTCAAAGGTTGTTTTTGTGACTGGAAGCCTATGACCAGTGGTGTACCGCAGGGATCGGTGCTGGGTCCTTTGCTGTTTGTAGTGTACATTAATGATTTAGATATGAATGTAGGAGGTATGATCAGTAAGTTCACAGATGACACGAAAATTGGTAGAGTGGTAAATAGCGAGGAGGGAAGCCTCAGGCTACAGGATGATATATACGGGATGGTTAGAAGGGCAGAACAGTGGCAAATGGAATTTAACCCTGAAAAGTGTGAGGTGATGCATTTTGGCAGGACTAACAAGGCAAGGGAATACACAATGAATGGTAGGACCCTAGGAAGGACAGAGGATCAGAGGGACCTTGGTGTGCATGTACATAGATCCCTGAAGGCAGCAGGACAGGTAGATAAGGTGGTTAAAAAGGCATATGGGATACTTGCCTTCAGTAGCCGAGGCATAGAATATAAGGTCGCACAACACCAGGTTATAGTCCAACAGTTTTATTTGAAATCACAAGCTTTCGGAGCTATCGATCGCCCCTTCCTCAGGTGAAGTAGTGACTACTTCACCTGAGGAAGGGGCGATCGATAGCTCCGAAAGCTTGTGATTTAAAATAAAACTGTTGGACTATAACCTGGTGTTGTGCGACCTCTCAATTTTATCCACCCCAGTCCAACACCGGCATCTCCGCATCATAGAATATAAGAGCAGGGAGGTTATGATGGAGCTGTACAAAACGCTAGTTAGGCCACAGCTGGAATACTGTGTGCAGTTCTGGTCGCCACACTATAGGAAGGATGTGATTGCATTGGAGAGGGTGCAGAGGAGATTCACCAGGATGTTACCTGGGTTGGAGCGCTTCAGCTATGAAGAGAGACTGGACAGGCTGGGGTTGTTTTCCTTAGAGCAGAGAAGGCTGAGGGGGGACCTGATTTAGGTGTACAAAATTATGAGGGGCATAGATAGGGTAGATAGAAAGGAACTTTTCCCCTTAGTAGAGGGTAAATAACCAGGGTGCATAGTTTCAAGGTAAGGGGCAGGAGGTTTAGAGGGGATTTGAGGAAAAACTTTTTCACTCAGAGGGTGGTTGGAATCTGGAACTCACTGCCTGAAAGGGTGGTAGAGGCAGGAACCCTCACAACATTCAAGAAGCATTTAGATGAGCACTTGAAACGCCATAGCATACAAGGCTACGGACCAAGTGCTGGAAAATGGGATTAGAATAGACAGGGCTTGATGGCCGGCGCAGACACGATGGGCCGAAGGGCCTCTTTCTGTGCTGTATGACTCTATGACTGAAGCAGAGACCGGGGGCAATATTGAAGAATGGGTTAGAGAGGGTGTTGGAGGAAAGGGGGATAAAGGGATCTGGGAACAGGGAGGGTACATGGGATTAGGATACTGCTCATGTGGAGGATAAATTCCAGCACGGACTGGACAGACCCAACGGCCTGTTTGTAATTTTCAATTGAAAACTTGTACATTTTGTGTGGGGACACCTGGAACCCACTAGAAATGAGCCAGCAGTTAGTGCGGGGGCAATTGGCTTGGGGAGCTGTTGGGGTGAGAGGTGGTTGAGGCGGTTTGAGGTGGTTGGGGCGGTTTGAGGCGGTTTGAGGTTGTCCTGTTGAGAAGTTAGGGAGTTGGAAACTGTGACTGGGAAACAGGAGTTAGAAACCCAGCTTCAGGTCAGATTCACACTGAGAACTCATCCTACACCATTAATATCACTGGTGATCGACACGGGGCTAGTGAGAGACAGAAACCATCCCGCGGGGGAGAGAGGATCCTTGTGTCCAATGCTCTAAGTGCATCTTGTTTCATTGACCAAGATTAGGCATTGACAGAACTCATGGGGATATTATGGGCCGAAAAACCATCCCACCCTCCAAATTCAGGAATCTGTGCCAGTGGGATAAGATCATTAGAGAAACTTGGTATTTACTGACTGACACTTCGCAATGATGCAATAAAACACGGAAACATTATCTGTTCTGAAGTCATTTAAAGATTGCTTGTCCATATTTTACAGTCAACACAGTGATTTTAAATACATTGAAAACAGTTCTAATCAAAGACACAGTGCCCTGTGCTTCAAGAAGACTCCACACTCCTGGACCACAGTCTGGCTGAGTCACTTTCTATTTCACATTTAATTCTCCAGGTTCTGACGGAAGTTGTCCCACAAAGTTGCAAGTTGGATCTGAAGATCCTGCTGAATGCTGTCTGCATACGGGGCAAGTCTCTCTCGCATCTCCTCCACATTCTGGCTGACCACTTTGTTCAGCTGCTCAGAGTAAGGAGCCATGTTCTGATGGAACTCCTCGATTCTCTGGTTGATGTTGCTGTTGAGATCTTCGATGTATGGGGCCAGATTTTGGTTCATGCTTCCCACGTTCTCGTTGAGCTTTACTTTCAGTTCGGAGACGTAAGGGACCAGCCTTTGTTTCAGGACTTCCACATTCTCATTCACCTTTGCCTGTAGCTCCTCAGCATATGGCACGACCCTCTGGGTCATTTCAGCAATCTGTTGGTTCATCTTGACCTGGACGTCTTTGGCATAGGGAGCCAGGCTATTGCGGAGCTCCTGGATTTTCTCATCAAACCTGGTGCGGAACTCCTCAGCATTGGCGGCCACCTTCTGGCTGAGATTGTCAACGTTTTCATTGATCTTCAGCTGCAGTTGTTCAGCGTACGGAGTCAGAACTTCCCTCAGGTTCTCTGCATTCTCTTCGAGTTTGGCCTGAAGCTCTTTGGTGTAGGGAGTCAACGTCTGGCGAAGTTCCTCAGCGTTGTTGTTCAGCTGGTGGCGGAGTTCTTCGGCGTAAGGTGTCAGCTTCTGATGAAATTCGTCAATGTTCCTGATCATCTTCTGGTGGACCCCATCAGCAAAAGGAGAAAGTTTCACCCTCAGGTCTTCCAGCTCCTGCCTGATCTGTTGACGAAGGTTCTCAGCTTCTATTGTCATCTTCACACGAAGGTCGTCTGTGAGGGGAGTCAGTTTCTGGCGGAGATCATCAGCATATCCATTGACGCTCTGCAGGTTATCCTTTATAAGATAACTGGAAAACAGGAGACATTAATTTCTTAACCTTATTATAGAATACGGACACATTTATTTAGAAAAGGGGCCATGACCAAGTGCAATTCTCAGACAAATATTGTACAAAACACAAGAGGAGGAAGGAGAGCACGGAATTAGAAAGGACATTTGAACCATGAAGCCTTTCACGGTAAATTGTACCTGGTCTTTGGGAAGAGAGAGCGTGATGCCCCCAATATCCTTCGCTCCTTCACTCCTTTCCTAACTGTTACATTTTGGGAGGAAGAATAAGGAGGGGGCACCGGCAGGATGGGCCGAATGGCCTCTTTCCGTGCTGTAGGATTCTATGATTCAATGAGGACATTTACACTGAATGGTAAAACTCAACAAGGAGCAGAGGAGCCGCCAAACAGATCTTCAAAGGTACTGATAACGCTGCAAAGAGTATATGGGTTTAGAAATAGAGGCATTGAGTACAAAAGCAAAGAGGTGATGCTAAACCGTTACAGACCGTTGATTAGAGCGCAGTTAGAATATTGGGGGTGAAATTGGCCTTTGGTGATCGCGAGGCAGCAGCCTGTTTTACAGCACACATGGTTTTCTTTTCTATTCACCTGTACCTGTGCCTTTATCACCTGTACCTTATATCTGCCTCTTCCTGCACCTAAACTAACATTTGCTGCACCTTCCCATAGCTATGTCTATATTTAACTTTATCTGCATCTGTGCCTATTCCTACACTTAGGTATACCTACACCTATTCATGTGTGTTCACCTATCATTCCTGTATCTACACCTATTCATGTGTGTTCACCTATCCGTTCCTGTACCTACACCTATTCATGTGTGTTCACCTATCCGTTCCTGTATCTACACCTATTCATGTGTGTTCACCTATCCGTTCCTGTACCTACACCTATTCATGTGTGTTCACCTATCCGTTCCTGTGCCTACACCTATTCATGTGTGTTCACCTATCCGTTCCTGTACCTACACCTATTCATGTGTGTTCACCTATCGGTTCCTGTACCTACACCTATTCATGTGTGTTCACCTATCGGTTCCTGTGCCTACACCTATTCCTATTGATCAAGTTTTGTTGCTGAAGGAGCTTTCAGTTTTGCAGAGAGTCTGTTCCACTGCTCCCTGTGGATAACGTCCTTTGTTTCAATCTCTAGTCTGGTTCCTCGTTGGTTTTAAGCAGGCGGAGGATACTTTAACATTAACCTCTCAGACTGCTGAGCTGCCATTTCATACTGTGCCCCAAGAGCCTGACCTGTACCGACAGCGCCACCTCACACCTGCTACTCACTTGAGTCGTTGGCCGATTTCCGAGCCCTGGATCTGATCTACGCCGTCCTTGGCATCGTTGGTCAATTGGCTGATGTAATCCCAGAAGGCATCTCGAAGCTGATCTCGATTGACCTCAGCCTGGGAGCCTACAGGGAGCAAGGAAATGAGAATATCAGAGCAGGACAACAAGAACATTCAATGAATCTACTGTTCATTTCACAGACAAGCGGCTTGTGATGGTCCAAGGGAGACTTCACCAAATCCCATTTGCTGGCTGCCCATCGGTAAGTAAAAGGATAAATCCGGTGCTCCTCTCTGGGGAATCGCTGCTGGATTATTCATTGGGTAAAATCCCTCATCTTGGAACAATTGGGACCGGGGATTAAAACAAGCCCAGACACAATGAGGCACTGAATGGTAGAACAGGCAATGTACTGGTCTCTGGGCGCGAGAGCTGAGCTTAAAACTGGCCCAGAGAGCGTGAGGATCTCACGTGTGAGGTCCATGAACAGTTCACAACTAGTCAAAAAACACAGGAAAATGTGAAACACATACCTGAGACCAAGATGGCGGCTACAAGCACGAGGATTGCCCTGGAACACATGGCTGATTTCTCAAACTGCGCAAATTAAATACAGTTTCTGTCTTTCTTTTCAGCGATTCTGTAAAAAGACAAAAATCAGAGTTAGGCTGAGATTTAAATCCTTAATCGGCAGTCATTGCTTTCTGAGTGGAACTTTCTCCCCACTGAAAATCATTTTCACTTATTTACAGGACATTCTGAGTATCACTGTCTCCCTCTGAACTCCACTCAATTCTAAACTGTCAGCTGACTGTAAATATTAAACAGTATTCTGGATATCAAGTGTCAGCTTCGAGCAGTTGGCTGGGACACTGCGACCTTACGCTGAGACACCTGGTAAACCCGGGGCCCAGGTGAGTGAGTGAACCCTGCGTGTTCCCCGGGTTGGAGCAGTGTGAGCTACAGTTACTGCACTCAGTGTTCCTCTCACCTGCCTGTGCTCTGGCCCTCCTGAAGCTCAGTGTCCCAGTCCCACAGGCCGGGCTCTATATGAGGGCATCTTATCAGCAGCTGATAAGGAGCTGGCCTGCTCGAGCTCCACTCATGGACTTTCCCTGATGCCCAGAAACAACGTGGAGCTTCCAACAGCCCTGTCACGGTGAGCGCTGATGTGTTTCCTCAAATGTGGCTCCAACACCACTGAGAGGGCAAACTCCGATCGAAATTCATCTCTCGGTACAAAGGCCAAAGTTTGATAACATCTGTAACCTTTTTAAAGTTCTTAGGACTTATTATGAAGTATTTTGATCGAGTAGCTGGGGAGAAACTGCTTCCAGTGGCAGGAGGGTCGGTAACCAGAGGACACAGATTGAAGATAATTAGCAAAAGAACCAGAGGGGGAGATGAGGAGAACTTTTTTACGCAGCGAGTTGTTGTGATCTGGAATGCGCTGCCTGAAAGGGCGGTGGGAGCAGATTCAATAGTAACTTTCAAAAGGGATTGGAAAAAATCCTTGAAAATTAAAAATTTGCAGGGCTGTGGGGAAAGATCAGGGGAGTGGGATTAATTGACAAAGGGTCATTGACCTGAAACGTTAACCCTGTTTCTCTCTCTACAGATGCTGCCTGACCTGCTGAGTATTTCCAGCATTTTCTGTCTTTATTATAGTGGGATTAATTGGAGAGCTCTTTCAAAGAGCCAGCGCAGGCACGATGGGCCGAATGGCCTCCTTCTGTGCTGTAAGATTCTATGATGCCACCCGCTCGTGAGGCAAGGTCCCTCGACACTGTCCGATCGAGCAGCTTCATATAAACCAGCTTAAGCAGACAATCAGTTTTTGTGGAAACAACAGATAGTGTCCTGTCAGTAAGAGCCGCAAACGCCCGATCCATTCAATCTCCAGCGTGTAGTGAAATGCATGAACAAATAGCCCCAGTGAATGTTTACACACTACGTTAATAACAATATGCTAGGTTTAAATGAATCTATCCCCTGGCTGGTGCCCCTGGGCACAAGCCCAGTGTGTCCATGCACGAATCCGCCCGTTGCCAACCTCGCCCACAATCTCACTCAGTGGGTCGCACTCTCGCCTCTGAGTCAGAAGGTAGTGGGTTCAAATCCAACTCCAGAGACTTGTGCGCAAAAATCAGGCTGACACTCCAGTGCAGTCCTGAGGGATTGCTGCACTGTCAGAGGTGCAGTACTGAGGGAGCGCTGCACTGTCGGAGGGGCAGTACTGAGGGAGCGCTGCACTGTCGGAGGGGCAGTACTGAGGGAGCGCTGCACTGTCGGAGTGGCAGTACTGGGGGAGTGCTGCACTGTCAGAGGGGCAGTACTGAGGGGGCGCTGCACTGTCAGAGTGGCAGTACTGAGGGAGTGCTGCACTGTCAGGTGGGCAGTACTGAGGGAGCGCTGCACTGTCGGAGGGGCAGTACTGAGGGAGCGCCGCACTGTCGGAGGGGCAGTACTGAGGGAGCACTGCACTGTCGGAGGGGTAGTACTGAGGGAGCGCTGCACTGTCGGAGGGGCAGTATTGAGGGAGCGCCGCACTGTCGGAGGGGCAGTACTGAGGGAGCGCTGGAATGTCGGAGCGGCAGTACTGAGAGAACGCCGCACTGTCGGAGGGGCAGTACTGAGGGAGAGCCGCACTGTATGTGCGGCAGTACTGAGAGAGCGCCGCACTGTCGGAGGGTCAGTACTGAGGGAGCGCTGCACTGTCGGAGTGGCAGTACTGGGGGAGTGCTGCACTGTCAGAGGGGCAGTACTGAGGGAGCGCTGCACTGTCGGAGGGGCAGTACTGAGGGAGTGCTGCACTGTCAGGTGGGCAGTACTGAGGGAGCGCTGCAGTGTCGGAGGGGCGGTACTGAGGGAGCGCTGCACTGTCGGAGGGGCAGTACTGAGGGAGCGCTGCACTGTTGGAGGCTCAGTACTGAGGGAGCGCTGCACTGTCGGAGGGGCAGTACTGAGGGAGCGCTGCACTGTCGGAGGGGCAGTACTGAGGGAGCGCCGCACTGTCGGAGGGGCAGTACTGAGGGAGCGCTGCACTGTCGGAGGGGCAGTACTGAGGGAGCGCCGCACTGTCGGAGGGGCAGTACTGAGGGAGCGCTGCACTGTCGGAGCGGCAGTACTGAGAGAGCGCCGCACTGTCGGTGGGGCAGTACTGAGGGAGCGCCGCACTGTCGGTGCGGCAGTACTGAGAGAGCGCCGCACTGTCGGAGCGTCAGTACTGAGGGAGCGCCGCATTGTCGGAGGGGCAGTACTGAGGGCGTGCCACACTGCCGGAGGGTCAGTACTGAGGGAGAGCTGCACTATCGGAGGGTCAGTACTGAGGGAGCGCCGCACTGTCGGAGGGTCAGTACTGAGGGAAAGCTGCACTGTTGGAGGGGCAGCGATGAGGGTGCGCCGCTCTCTCGGAGGGGCAGTGATAAGGGAATGCTGCACTTTAGGAGAAGCAGAACAGCGCTCCCTCAGAGCATCCCCTCCGACAGTGCAGCGCTCCCTCAGAACTGCCCCTCCGAAAGTGCCGCACTTCCTCAGTACTGCCCCTCCGACAGAGCAGCGCTCCCTCTGTACAGCCCCTCCGACAGTGCAGTGCTCCCCCAGTACTGCTTCCCCTAGATGTCAACGCTCCCTCAGTTCTGCTTCTCCTACAGTGCAGCATTCCCTTATCACTGCCCCTCCGATAGAGCGGCGATCCCTCATCACTGCCCCTCCGTCAGTGCAGCACTACCTCAGTACTGCCCCTCCAACAGTGCAGCGCTCCTTCAGTACTGAACCTCCGACAGTGCAGCACTCCCACAGTACTGAACCTCCGACAGTGCAGCGCTCCTTCAGTACTGCCCCACCGACAGTGCGGCGCTCCCTTAGTACTGACCCTCCGACAGTGTGGCGCTCCCTCAGTTATGACCCTCCGATAGTGCAGCTCTCCCTTAGTACTGCTCCTCCAACAGTGTGGCACTCCCTCAGTACTGACCCTCTAACAGTGCATCACTCCCTCAGTACTGCCCCTCCAACAGTGCAGCGCTCTCCCAGTACTGCCCCTCTAACAGTGCAGCACTCCCTCAGTACTGCCCCTCCGACAGTGCAGCACTCCTTCAGTGCTGACCTTCCGACAGTGTGGCACTCCCTCAGTGCTGACCCTCCGACAGTGTGGCACTCCCTCAGTACTGACCCTCTAACAGTGCAGCGCCCCCTCAGTACTGCCTCTCCAACAGTGCAGCGCTCTCTCAGTACTACCCCTCTAACAGTGCAGCGCTCTCTCAGTACTGCCCCTCTAACAGTGCAGCGCTCCCTCAGTACTGCCTCTCCGACAGTGCAGCGCTCCCTCAGTACTGCCCCTCCGACAGTGCAGCGCTCCCTCAGTACTGCCCCTCTAACAGTGCAGCGCTCCCTCAGTACTGCCTCTCCGACACTGCAGCGCTCCCTCAGTACTGCCCCTCCGATAGTGCAGCGCTCCCTCAGTACTGCCCCGTCCGACAGTGCAGCGCTCCCTCAGTACTGCCCGTCCGACAGTGCAGCACTCCCTCAGTACTGCACTGGAGTGTCAGCCTGATTTTTGCGCACAAGTCTCTGGAGTTGGATTTGAACCCACTACCTTCTGACTCAGAGGCGAGAGTGCGACCCATTGAGTGAGATTGTGGGCGAGGTTGGCAACGAGCGGATTCATGCATGGACACACTGGGCTTGTGCCCAGGGGCACCGGCGAGGGGGTAGATTCATTTAAACCTAGCATATTGTTATTAACGTAGTGTGTAAACATTCACTGGGGCTATTTGTTCATGCATTTCACTACACGCTGGAGATTGAATGGATTGGGCGTTTGCGGCTCTTACTGACAGGACACTATCTGTTGTTTCCACAAAAACTGATTGTCTGCTTAAGCTGGTTTATTTGAAGCTGCACGATCGGACAGTGTTGAGGGACCTTGCCTCACAAGCGGGTGGCATCATAGAATCTTACAGCACAGAAGGAGGCCATTCGGCCCATCGTGCCTGCGCTGGCTCTTTGAAAGAGCTCTCCAATAAATCTCACTATAATAAAGACAGAAAATGCTGGAAATACTCAGCAGGTCAGGCAGCATCTGTAGAGAGAGAAACAGGGTTAACGTTTCAGGTCGATGACCCTTCGTCAATTAATCCCACTCCCCTGATCTTTCCCCACAGCCCTGGAAATTTTTAATTTTCCAGTATTTATCCAATTCCCTTTTGAAAGTTACTATTGAATCTGCTCCCACCGCCCTTTCAGGCAGCGCATTCCAGATCACAACAACTCGCTGCGTAAAAAAAGTTCTCCTCATCTCCCCTCTGGTTCTTTTGCTAATTATCTTCAATCTGTGTCCTCTGGTTACCGACCCTCCTGCCACTGGAGGCAGTTTCTCCCCACCTACTCGATCAAAATACTTCATAATAAGTCCTAAGAACTTTAAAAAGGTTACAGATGTTATCAAACTTTGGCCTTTGTACCGAGAGATGAATTTCGATCGGAGTTTGCCCTCTCAGTGGTGTTGGAGCCACATTTGAGGAAACACATCAGCGCTCACCGTGACAGGGCTGTTGGAAGCTCCACGTTGTTTCTGGGCATCAGGGAAAGTCCATGAGTGGAGCTCGAGCAGGCCAGCTCCTTATCAGCTGCTGATAAGATGCCCTCATATAGAGCCCGGCCTGTGGGACTGGGACACTGAGCTTCAGGAGGGCCAGAGCACAGGCAGGTGAGAGGAACACTGAGTGCAGTAACTGTAGCTCACACTGCTCCAACCCGGGGAACACGCAGGGTTCACTCACTCACCTGGGCCCCGGGTTTACCAGGTGTCTCAGCGTAAGGTCACAGTGTCCCAACCAACTGCTCGAAGCTGACACTTGATATCCAGAATACTGTTTAATATTTACAGTCAGCTGACAGTTTAGAATTGAGTGGAGTTCAGAGGGAGACAGTGATATTCAGAATGTCCTGTAAATAAGTGAAAACGATTTTCAGTGGGGAGAAAGTTCCACTCAGAAAGCAATGACTGCCGATTAAGGATTTAAATCTCAGCCTAACTCTGATTTTTGTCTTTTTACAGAATCGCTGAAAAGAAAGACAGAAACTGTATTTAATTTGCGCAGTTTGAGAAATCAGCCATGTGTTCCAGGGCAATCCTCGTGCTTGTAGCCGCCATCTTGGTCTCAGGTATGTGTTTCACATTTTCCTGTGTTTTTTGACTAGTTGTGAACTGTTCATGGACCTCACACGTGAGATCCTCACGCTCTCTGGGCCAGTTTTAAGCTCAGCTCTCGCGCTCAGAGACCAGTACATTGCCTGTTCTACCATTCAGTGCCTCATTGAGGAACGACCTGCTTCATCCTTGTGTCTGGGCTTGTTTTAATCCCCGGTCCCAATTGTTCCAAGACGAGGGATTTTACCCAATGAATAATCCAGCAGCGATTCCCCAGAGAGGAGCCCCGGATTTATCCTTTTACTTACCGATGGGCAGCCAGCAAATGGGATTTGGTGAAGTCTCCCTTGGACCATCACAAGCCGCTTGTCTGTGAAATGAACAGTAGATTCATTGAATGTTCTTGTTGTCCTGCTCTGATATTCTCATTTCCTTGCTCCCTGTAGGCTCCCAGGCTGAGGTCAATCGAGATCAACTTCGAGATGCCTTCTGGGATTACATCAGCCAATTGACCAACGATGCCAAGGACAGCGTAGATCAGATCCAGGGCTCGGAAATCGGCCAACGACTCAAGTGAGTAGCAGGTGTGAGGTGGCGCTGTCGGTACAGGTCAGGCTCTTGGGGCACAGTATGAAATGGCAGCTCAGCAGTCTGAGAGGTTAAAGTTAAAGCTTCCTCCGCCTGCTTTATAACCAACCAGGAACCAGACTAGAGATTGAAACAAAGGACGTTACCCACAGGGAGCAGTGGAACAGACTCTCTGCAAAACTGAAAGCTCCTTCAGCAACAAAACTTGATCAATAGGAATAGGTGTAGGTACAGGAACCGATAGGTGAACACACATGAATAGGTGTAGGTACAGGAACCGATAGGTGAACACACATGAATAGGTGTAGGTACAGGAACCGATAGGTGAACACACATGAATAGGTGTAGGTACAGGAACGGATAGGTGAACACACATGAATAGGTGTAGGTACAGGAACGGATAGGTGAACACACATGAATAGGTGTAGGTACAGGAACGGATAGGTGAACACACATGAATAGGTGTAGGTACAGGAACGGATAGGTGAACACACATGAATAGGTGTAGGTACAGGAACGGATAGGTGAGCACACGTGAATAGGTGTAGGTACAGGAACGGATAGGTGAACGCACATGAATAGGTGTAGGTACAGGAATGATAGGTGAACACACATGAATAGGTGTAGGTACAGGAACGGATAGGTGAACACACATGAATAGGTGTAGGTACAGGAATGATAGGTGAACACACATGAATAGGTGTAGGTACAGGAACGGATAGGTGAACACACATGAATAGGTGTAGGTATACCTAAGTGGAGGAATAGGCACAGATACAGATAAAGTTAAATATAGACATAGCTATGGGAAGGTGCAGGCAAAGGTTAGTTTAGGTGCAGGAAGAGGCAGATATAAGGTACAGGTGATAAAGGCACAGGTACAGGTGAATAGAAAAGAAAACCATGTGTGCTGTAAAACAGGCTACGGCCTCGCGATCACCAAAGGCCAATTTCATCCCCAATATTCTAACTGCGCTCTAATCAACGGTCTGTAACGGTTTAGCATCACCTCTTTGCTTTTGTACTCAATGCACCTATTTCTAAACCCATATACACTTTGCAGCGTTATCAGTACCTTTGAAGATCTGTTTGGCGGCTCCTCTGCTCCTTGTTGAGTTTTACCATTCAGTGTAAATGTCCTCATTGAATCATAGAATCCTACAGCACGGAAAGAGGCCATTCGGCCCATCCTGCCTGTGACCCTCCTTATTCTTCCTCCCAAAATGTAACAGTTAGGAAAGGAGTGAAGGAGCGAAGGATATTGGGAGCATCACGCTGTCTCTTCCCAAAGACCAGGTACAATTTACCGTGAAAGGCTTCATGGTTCAAATGTCCTTTCTAATTCCGTGCTCTCCTTCCTCCTCTTGTGTTTTGTACAATATTTGTCTGAGAATTGCACTTGGACATGGCCCCTTTTCTAAATAAATGTGTCCGTATTCTATAATAAGGTTAAGAAATTAATGTCTCCTGTTTTCCAGTTATCTTATAAAGGATAACCTGCAGAGCGTCAATGGATATGCTGAGGATCTCCGCCAGAAACTGACTCCCCTCACAGACGACCTTCGTGTGAAGATGACAATAGAAGCTGAGAACCTTCGTCAACAGATCAGGCAGGAGCTGGAAGACCTGAGGGTGAAACTTTCTCCTTTTGCTGATGGGGTCCACCAGAAGATGATCAGGAACATTGAAGAATTTCATCGGAAGTTGACACCTTACGCCGAAGAACTCCGCCACCAGCTGAACAACAACGCTGAGGAACTTCGCCAGACGTTGACTCCCTACACCAAAGAGCTTCAGGCCAAACTCGAAGAGAATGCAGAGAACCTGAGGGAAGTTCTGACTCCGTACGCTGAACAACTGCAGCTGAAGATCAATGAAAACGTTGACAATCTCAGCCAGAAGGTGGCCGCCAATGCTGAGGAGTTCCGCACCAGGTTTGATGAGAAAATCCAGGAGCTCCGCAATAGCCTGGCTCCCTATGCCAAAGACGTCCAGGTCAAGATGAACCAACAGATTGCTGAAATGACCCAGAGGGTTGTGCCATACGCTGAGGAGCTACAGGCAAAGGTGAATGAGAATGTGGAAGTTCTGAAACAAAGGCTGGTCCCTTACGTCTCCGAACTGAAAGTAAAGCTCAACGAGAACGTGGGAAGCATGAACCAAAATCTGGCCCCATACATCGAAGATCTCAACAGCAACATCAACCAGAGAATCAAGGAGTTCCATCAGAACATGGCTCCTTACTCTGAGCAGCTGAACAAAGTGGTCAGCCAGAATGTGGAGGAGATGCGAGAGAGACTTGCCCCGTATGCAGACAGCATTCAGCAGGATCTTCAGATCCAACTTGCAACTTTGTGGGACAACTTCCGTCAGAACCTGGAGAACTAAATATGAAATCGAAAGTGACTCAGCCAGACTGTGGTCCAGGAGTGTGGAGTCTTCTTGAAGCACAGAGCACTGTGTCTTTGATTAGAACTGTTTTCAATGTATTTAAAATCACCGTGTTGACTGTAAAATATGGACAAGCAATCTTTAAATGACTTCAGAACAAATAATGTTTCCGTGTTTTATTGCATCATTGCGAAGTGTCAGTCAGTAAATACCAAGTTTCTCTAATGATCTTATCCCACTGGCACAGATTCCTGAATTTGGAGGGTGGGATGGTTTTTCGGCCCATAATATCCCCATGAGTTCTGTCAATGCCTAATCTTGGTCAATGAAACAAGGTGCACTTAGAGCATTGGACACAAGGATCCTCTCTCCCCCGCGGGAAGGTTTCTGTCTCTCACTAGCCCCGTGTCGATCACCAGTGATATTAATGGTGTAGGATGAGTTCTCAGTGTGAATCTGACCTGAAGCTGGGTTTCTAACTCCTGTTTCCCAGTCACAGTTTCCAACTCCCTAACTTCTCAACAGGACAACCTCAAACCGCCCCAACCACCTCAAACCGCCTCAACCACCTCTTACCCCAACAGCTCCCCAAGCCAATTGCCCCCGCACTAACTGCTGGCTCATTTCTAGTGGGTTCCAGGTGTCCCCACACAAAATGTACAAGTTTTCAATTGAAAATTACAAACAGGCCGTTGGGTCTGTCCAGTCCGTGCTGGAATTTATCCTCCACATGAGCAGTATCCTAATCCCATGTACCCTCCCTGTTCCCGGATCCCTTTATCCCCCTTTCCTCCAACACCCTCTCTAACCCATTCTTCAATATTGCCCCCGGTCTCTGCTTCAGTCACTGACTCCTGGAGTGAATTCCACAGCCTCACAACCCGCTGTGCTTTTCCTGCTCTCTGTCCTAAATCTCTTACATTAAATCTTCTATCCATGGCTGTCTGTTTCTATCTGCTCTGTCCCATCCCATCCTGGTGCTGAAATTTGATATTGCCTGAATATGGGGGGCAGGGATTACGGTCCCCGATTAACCCACGACCGTGCATTACGATGTGGGCAGCGTGTAAAATCAATCCTGCTGCTGATTTTAATCATTCCTGCGTGCAGCCAGCGGGACTCGGCTGCTAATTGGCTGCACACATCAGGAGCGTACTCGATATCAGAGTGCAGATCCTTAAAGAGCCAGAAAGAGGAGGTGGAAACTTTCTTTTTACTAAACTGTACTAACTTGCATTTACTGACATTGAATCATAAGATAATAGCATCATGTAGCATCTTATAATACTCCTGTGAAGCACCTTGGGACGTTTTACTGCGTTAAAGGCGCTATATAAAAACAAGTTGTTGTTGTTAAAATCAGTACCTGTGGCGACAACAGTGTCGCAGTAGCCTCACCGGCGGCGATTTCTATTGGCTGACACTGGACCACAGCACTGTACATGTTAAATCGGATAAATAGTTTTAACGCTTTTTCTATAATTGACACAGAGGCATCGCCCAGTTAGTGTCATAGAGTTATACAGCACAGAAAGAGGCCCTTTGGCCCATCGTGTCTGCGCCGGCCATCAAGCCCTGTCTGCACAGGAGGGGAGGAAAAAGAGTGGGAGAGCAATAGTGATAGGGCATTCTATCGTCAGGGGAACAGAGACGTTTCTGTGGCAGCAGACGTGACTCCTGCATGGAATGTTGCCTCCCTGGTGCCAGGATCAAGGATGTCACTGAAGGGCTGCAGGGCATTCTGAAGGGGGAGGGCGAACAGTCAGAGGTCGTGGTTCACATTGGTACCAACGACATGGGTAGAAAGAGGGATGAGGTCCTGCAACAAGAATTTAGGGAGCTAGGTAGTGTAGAGTTTCGCAATTATCGCGATTCTAATAATATGCGAGAAGCAGGTTCAATTGAACATTTTTATTGAACGGAAAGCTGCTTTTAAAATAAAGGGTACAGAAGCCTGTAAAATGGCCGCCGAGCATCATGGCAGAAGTTTCCAGAGACACAGTGGGCAGACAAGATGGCGTTGAATATACATTCAGTATGAGACCATACCCGGTACAAATTGAAAAGGCAGGATGCAACCCATTTGCATTTTGGACAAAAACAATGATATAAGTGCTTGAATCGTTTCATACGCACAGTAAGAATCATTGAACTGGACAATCGGGGGCCCATCCAGACACATCAATACACAAATACCCCCCCCGGCTCAACAATGAGAGAGACATTGGAGGGTGATTAAGCCAGTATTCGGGGGGGCCCCAAAACCAGTCGAGGAGACGATTCAAACACGCCCTGGCTGGCTCAACAATGGAGAAGGCATTAACGGATAGTTGGCCAGTTTCGGGTGATACTGAAACCCGTTAAGAAGATAATCGCCCCATGCTGGGAGTTTTGGGCGCCAAAATCACACAAAGAATAAACGTTTAGATTTGAGCGGGAGATAAGGCCGACAAAACAGTATAACTATAGGGGACAAATGTCCATCGGCCTCTTGGCTCTTGACTCTTGGCTCTTGGCTCTCTTGACTTTTCGCTCTTCGCCCTTGTCGTGCGCTGGTTCCTTCGGCGGTGCTCTGCTGGTCGGTTATTCGAGTGTTGGGTGGAGCTCAATCAGAACGAGCCACCTCGACACGGCAGGCAGCAGGGTACACCATCCCAATCGTCGGTAAACGGTGTCCGGACCCATCAGGGCAACACAGCGGTGTGTTCCCGAGCGAGGCCCGAGTGACGAGAAGAAAGACGAGAAGAAATTCCACGTGCCGCCACGGTCAGTAAACCCCGACCGCGCCCGAAGATAAACGGTAGAGTCCACCAGTTCGAATTCTACAGACTACTTCATGACCCGGTTGGAATTCCACAAACTACTTCATGACATCAGGGAGTCTGGCTTACCCTCCGGCTCTTTGAGCGGGTAGCCCGAGCCATCCGCGACGAACTTTACCGGGGCCGTCTCAAGTGGACCCATTCGCGGCAGCGAGAGTAAACAAGTCGGGTGCAGAAGCCCTTACAGCCACGTGACAGCCAGGTGCTGCAGCGAATCGAGCTGAGAGCCTCATTTTAAGTTTCCGAAGTGAGCCGAGTGGTGAGCATGTTTCCCGATCCTACAAATCCAGACGTAGTTTAGGTACATTAAGGGAGGGTGGTTCCTAAGGTTAATGTATAATGTGTTCCCCCTTTTACGATGTGTCGTGTGTTCCCCATTTCCATAGACCAAGTTTTATAAACGTGTGTATACTGGTACTCTCTTTGATCTGCGCCTATGACATGTATTTCATTATTTTGGACACCATGCAATAAAGGCATTCATTTCGTGCTATTCAACCAGGTCTATTTGAGTCTTTCTCTGCATTACTGCTCCTTGCATCTAAGTCCAGGTGTCAGAACCGTAAGGGCGAGTGGGTCGAACCACTCACAGGTGCTTATTGCAAAAGTCTGGCCGGAGACCAGAGCAAGCAATAGTACAGGCAACGAAAGCCTCACCTTGCACCAGTCCGAACCCTTACAGTAGCAGATTAAAAAGCAGGACCTCAAAGGTTGCAATCTCTGGATTACTCCCGGTGCCACGTGCTCGTGAGTATAGGAATAGGAGGATAGAGCAGATGAATGCGTGGCTAAAGAGTTGGTGCAGGATGAAGGGCTTTAGTTTTCTGGATCACTGGGTCTGCTTCTGGGGAAGGTGGGACCTGTACAAGTCGGATGGGTTGCACCTGAACCGGAACGGGACCAACATCCTTGCGGGGAGGTTTGCTATTGCTGTTGGGGGGATTTAAACTATCTTGGCAGGGGGAAGGGATACGGAGTGGAGCTATAGTAGGGGGTGATGCACAGCCAAATATAGAGGAAAAAACAAGGCAGCCTGGAAGGCAGAGCAAATATGTAATGGCACAAGGGAGTATGGCAAGGCTGGATGGCATTTATTTTAATGCAAGGAGTCTTGCGAGTAAGGCAGATGAATTGAAGGTGTTGATGAACACATGGGAGTATGATATTGTTGCTATCACAGAGACATGGTTGAGGGAGGGGCAGGACTGGCAGCTCAATATTCCGGGGTATAGAATCTTCAGGCGAGACAGAGGGGGGTGTAAAAGAGGACGGGGGGGGTCGCAATATTAATCAAGGAGTCAATTACTGCTGTAAGGAGGGATGATATCTTAGCAGTTTCCTCTAATGAGGCAATATGGGTAGAACTTAAAAACTAAAAGGGGTCAAGCACTTTGCTGGGAGTGTACTATAGGCCCCCAAACAGTCAGGGAGATAGAGGAACAGATATGTAGGCAAATCTCAGAGAAGTGTAGAAATAATAGGATAATAATAGTAGGGGATTTCAACTTCCCCAATATTAATTGGGATAGTCAGAGTGTGAAAGGCTTAGAGGGTGCGGAATTCTTAAAGTGCATCCAGGAGAGCTTTTTGAGCCAGCATGTAGAAAGTCCTACAAGAGAGGGGGCGGTACTGGACCTAATTCTAGGGAATGTAGCCGGGCAAGTGGTAGAAGTGTCAGTAGGAGAGCATTTTGGTGACAGTGACCATAATTCGGTGAGATTTAAGGTAGTCATGGAAAAGGACAAAGATGGACCAGAAATAAAGGTTCTAAATTGGGGGAAGGCCGATTTTAATATGATGAGGCAGGATCTGGCCAAAGTGGACTGGGATCAGCTACTTGTAGGAAAATCCACATCAGAGCAGTGGAAGTCTTTCAGAAAGGAAATAGAGAGAGTACAGCGCCAACATGTTCCCATAAAGGTCAAGGGTGGGACCAACAATCCCAGGGAACCCTGGATGTCAAGGGATATACAAGAATGGATTAGGAAAAAAAGGAAGGCTTTTGGCAGATACAAAGGACTAAAAACAGTGGAAGCCCTAGAGGAGTATAGAAAGTGCAGGGGGGTACTTAAAAAAGAAATTAGGAGAGCGAAGAGGGGGCATGAAAAAACACTGGCGGGCAAAATAAAGGAAAATCCCAAGGTGTTTTATAAGTATATTAAGGGCAAGAAGATAACCATGGAAAGAGAGGGCCCATTAGGGACCAAAGTGGCAATCTGTGTGCAGAGCCAGAAGAAGTAGGTGAGGTTTTAAATGAATATTTTGCATCTGTGTTCACTATGGAGAAGGGCAATGTAGGCATAGAAATCAAGCAGGGGGATTGTGATATACTTGAACAAATTAGTATTGAGAGGGAGGAGGTACTAGTGGTTTTAGCGGGCTTAAAAGTGGATAAATCCCCAGGCCCTGACGGGATGTATCCCAGGCTGCTGTGTGAGGCAAGGGAGGAGATTGCAGGGGCTCTGACACAAATTTTCAGAACCTCCCTGGCCACAGGGGAGGTGCCAGAGGACTGGAGAACAGCTAACGTAGTACCATTGTTCAAGAAGGGTAGCAGGGATAAACCAGGGAATTACAGGCCAGTGAGCCTAATATCAGTGGTAGGGAAATTATTGGAAAAACTTCTGAGGGACAGAATTAGTCTCCACTTGGAGAGGCAGGGATTAATCAGGGATAGTCAGCATGGCTTTGTCAGGGGGAGATCATGTCTGACCAATTTGATTGAATTTTTCGAGGGGGTGAGGGTAGTGCAGTTGATGTAGTCTACATGGACTTCAGTAAGGCTTTTGACAAAGTCCCGCATGGGAGACTGGTCAAGAAGGTGAGAGCCCATGGGATCCAGGGCAATTTGGCACATTGGATCCAAAATTGGCTTGGTGGCAGGAGGCAGAAGGTGATGGTCGAAGGTTGTTTTTGTGACTGGAAGCCAGTGGCCAGTGGTGTACCGCAGGGATCGGTGCTGGGTCCTTTGCTATTTGTAGTGTACATTAATGATTTAGATATGAATGTAGGAGGTATGATCAGTAAGTTCACAGATGACACGAAAATTGGTAGAGTGGTAAATAGCGAGGAGGGAAGCCTCAGGCTACAGGATGATATATACGGGATGGTTAGATGGGCAGAACAGTGGCAAATGGAATTTAACCCTGAAAAGTGTGAGGTGATGCATTTTGGCAGGACTAACAAGGCAAGGGAATACACAATGAATGGTAGGACCCTAGGAAGGACAGAGGATCAGAGGGACCTTGGTGTGCATGTACATAGATCCCTGAAGGCAGCAAGACAGGTAGATAAGGTGGTTAAAAAGGCATATGGGATACTTGCCTTCATTAGACGAGGCATAGAATATAAGAGCAGGGAGGTTATGATGGAGCTGTACAAAACGCTAGTTAGGCCACAGCTGGAATACTGTGTGCAGTTCTGGTCGCCACACTATAGGAGGGATGTGATTGCATTGGAGAGGGTGCAGAGGAGATTCACCAGGATGTTACCTGGGTTGGAGCGCTTCAGCTATGAAGAGAGACTGGACAGGCTGGGGTTGTATTCCTTAGAGCAGAGAAGGCTGAGGGGGGACCTGATTGAGGTGTACAAAATTATGAGGGGCATAGATAGGGTAGATAGAAAGGAACTTTTCCCCTTAGTAGAGGGTAAATAACCAGGGTGCATAGTTTCAAGGTAAGGGGCAGGAGGTTTAGAGGGGATTTGAGGAAAAACTTTTTCACTCAGAGGGTGGTTGGAATCTGGAACTCACTGCCTGAAAGGGTGGTAGAGGCAGGAACCCTCACAACATTCAAGAAGCATTTAGATAAACACTTGAAACGCCATAGCATACAAGGCTACGGACCAAGTGCTGGAAAATGGGATTAGAATAGACAGGGCTTGATGGCCGGCGCAGACACGAGGGGCCGAAGGGCCTCTTTCTGTGCTGTATGACTCTATGACTGAAGCAGAGACCGGGGGCAATTTTGAAGAATGGGTTAGAGAGGGTGTTGGAGGAAAGGGGGATAAAGGGATCTGGGAACAGGGAGGGTACATGGGATTAGGATACTGCTCATGTGGAGGATAAATTCCAGCACGGACTGGACAGACCCAACGGCCTGTTTGTAATTTTCAATTGAAAACTTGTACATTTTGTGTGGGGACACCTGGAACCCACTAGAAATGAGCCAGCAGTTAGTGCGGGGGCAATTGGCTTGGGGAGCTGTTGGGGTGAGAGGTGGTTGAGGCGGTTTGAGGTGGTTGGGGCGGTTTGAGGCGGTTTGAGGTTGTCCTGTTGAGAAGTTAGGGAGTTGGAAACTGTGACTGGGAAATAGGAGTTCGAAACCCAGCTTCAGGTCAGATTCACACTGAGAACTCATCCTACACCATTAATATCACTGGTGATCGACACGGGGCTAGTGAGAGACAGAAACCATCCCGCGGGGGAGAGAGGATCCTTGTGTCCAGTGCTCTAAGTGCATCTTGTTTCATTGACCAAGATTAGGCATTGACAGAACTCATGGGGATATTATGGGCTGAAAACCATCCCACCCTCCAAATTCAGGAATCTGTGCCAGTGGGATAAGATCATTAGAGAAACTGGATATTTACTGACTGACACTTCGCAATGATGCAATAAAACACGGAAACATTTTCTGTTCTGAAGTCATTTAAAGATTGCTTGTCCATATTTTACAGTCAACACGGTGATTTTAAATACATTGAAAACAGTTCTAATCAAAGACACAGTGCTCTGTGCTTCAAGAAGACTCCACACTCCTGGACCACAGTCTGGCTGAGTCACTTTCTATTTCACATTTAGTTCTCCAGGTTCTGACGGAAGTTGTCCCACAAAGTTGCAAGTTGGATCTGAAGATCCTGCTGAATGCTGTCTGCATACGGGGCAAGTCTCTCTCGCATCTCCTCCACATTCTGGCTGACCACTTTGTTCAGCTGCTCAGAGTAAGGAGCCATGTTCTGATGGAACTCCTCGATTCTCTGGTTGATGTTGCTGTTGAGATCTTCGATGTATGGGGCCAGATTTTGGTTCATGCTTCCCACGTTCTCGTTGAGCTTTACTTTCAGTTCGGCGACGTAAGGGATCAGCTTTTGTTTCAGGACTTCCACATTCTCATTCACCTTTGCCTGTAGCTCCTCAGCATATGGCACGACCCTCTGGGTCATTTCAGCAATCTGTTGGTTCATCTTGACCTGGACGTCTTTGGCATAGGGAGCCAGGCTATTGCGGAGCTCCTGGATTTTCTCATCAAACCTGGTGCGGAACTCCTCAGCATTGGCGGCCACCTTCTGGCTGAGATTGTCAACGTTTTCATTGATCTTCAGCTGCAGTTGTTCAGCGTACGGAGTCAGAACTTCCCTCAGGTTCTCTGCATTCTCTTCGAGTTTGGCCTGAAGCTCTTTGGTGTAGGGAGTCAACGTCTGGCGAAGTTCCTCAGCGTTGTTGTTCAGCTGGTGGCGGAGTTCTTCGGCGTAAGGTGTCAACTTCTGATGAAATTCGTCAATGTTCCTGATGATCTTCTGGTGGACCCCATCAGCAAAAGGAGAAAGTTTCGCCCTCAGGTCTTCCAGCTCCTGCCTGATCTGTTGACGAAGGTTCTCAGCTTCTATTGTCATCTTCACACGAAGGTCGTCTGTGAGGGGAGTCAGTTTCTGGCGGAGATCCTCAGCATAGTCATTGACGCTCTGCAGGTTATCCTTTATAAGATAACTGGAAAACAGGAGACATTAATTTCTTAACCTTATTATAGAATATGGACACATTTATTTAGAAAAGGGGCCATGTCCAAGTGCAATTCTCAGACAAATATTGTACAAAACACAAGAGGAGGAAGGAGAGCACGGAATTAGAAAGGACATTTGAACCATGAAGCCTTTCACGGTAAATTGTACCTGGTCTTTGGGAAGAGACAGCGTGATGCCCCCAATATCCTTCGCTCCTTCCCTCCTTTCCTACCTGTTACATTTTGGGAGGAAGAATAAGGAGGGGGCACAGGCAGGATGGGCCGAATGGCCTCTTTCCATGCTGTAGGATTCTATGATTCAATGAGGACATTTACACTGAATGGTAAAACTCAACAAGGAGCAGAGGAGCCGCCAAACAGATCTTTAAAGGTACTGATAACGCTGCAAAGAGTATATGGGTTTAGAAGTAAAGGCATTGAGTACAAAAGCAAAGAGGTGATGCTAAACCGTTACAGACCGTTGATTAGAGCGCAGTTAGAATATTGGGGGTGAAATTGGCCTTTGGTGATCGCGAGGCAGTAGCCTGTTTTACAGCACACATGGTTTTCTTTTCTATTCACCTGTACCTGTGCCTTTACTCACCTGTACCTTATATCTGCCTCTTCCTGCACCTAAACTAACCTTTGCCTGCACCTTCCCATAGCTATCTCTATATTTAACTTTATCTGCATCTGTGCCTATTCCTCCACTTAGGTATACCTACACCTATTCATGTGTGTTCACCTATCCGTTCCTGTGCCTACACCTATTCATGTGTGTTCACCTATCCGTTCCTGTACCTACACCTATTCATGTGTGTTCACCTATCCGTTCCTGTACCTACACCTATTCATGTGTGTTCACCTATCCGTTCCTGTACCTACACCTATTCATGTGTGTTCACCTATCCGTTCCTGTACCTACACCTATTCATGTGTGTTCACCTATCGGTTCCTGTGCCTACACCTATTCATGTGTGTTCACCTATCGGTTCCTGTGCCTACACCTAATTCCTATTGATCAAGTTTTGTTGCTGAAGGAGCTTTCAGTTTTGCAGAGAGTCTGTTCCACTGCTCCCTGTGGGTAACGTCCTTTGTTTCAATCTCTAGTCTGGTTCCTGGTTGGTTATAAAGCAGGCAGAGGAAGCTTTAACTTTAACCTCTCAGACTGCTGAGCTGCCATTTCATACTGTGCCCCAAGAGCCTGACCTGTACCGACAGCGCCACCTCACACCTGCTACTCACTTGAGTCGTTGGCCGATTTCCGAGCCCTGGATCTGATCTACGCCGTCCTTGGCATCGTTGGTCAATTGGCTGATGTAATCCCAGAAGGCATCTCGAAGCTGATCTCGATTGACCTCAGCCTGGGAGCCTACAGGGAGCAAAGAAATGAGACTATCAGAGCAGGACAACAAGAACATTCAATGAATCTACTGTTCATTTCACAGACAAGCGGCTTGTGATGGTCCAAGGGAGACTTCACCAAATCCCATTTGCTGGCTGCCCATCGGTAAGTAAAAGGATAAATCCGGGGCTCCTCTCTGGGGAATCGCTGCTGGATTATTCATTGGGTAAAATCCCTCGTCTTGGAACAATTGGGACCGGGGATTAAAACAAGCCCAGACACAAGGATGAAGCCGGTCGTTCCTCAATGAGGCATTGAATGGTAGAACAGGCAATGTACTGGTCTCTGAGCGCGAGAGCTGAGCTTAAAACTGGCCCAGAGAGCGTGAGGATCTCACGTGTGAGGTCCATGAACAGTTCACAACTAGTCAAAAAACACAGGAAAATGTGAAACACATACCTGAGACCAAGATGGCGGCTACAAGCACGAGGATTGCCCTGGAACACATGGCTGATTTCTCAAACTGCGCAAATTAAATACAGTTTCTGTCTTTCTTTTCAGCGATTCTGTAAAAAGACAAAAATCAGAGTTAGACTGAGATTTAAATCCTTAATCGGCTGTCATTGCTTTCTGAGTGGAACTTTCTCCCCACTGAAAATCATTTTCACTTATTTACAGGACATTCTGAGTATCACTGTCTCCCTCTGAACTCCACTCAATTCTAAACTGTCAGCTGACTGTAAATATTAAACAGTATTCTGGATATCAAGTGTCAGCTTCGAGCAGTTGGCTGGGACACTGCGACCTTACGCTGAGACACCTGGTAAACCCGGGGCCCAGGTGAGTGAGTGAACCCTGCGTGTTCCCCGGGTTGGAGCAGTGTGAGCTACAGTTACTGCACTCAGTGTTCCTCTCACCTGCCTGTGCTCTGGCCCTCCTGAAGCTCAGTGTCCCAGTCCCACAGGCCGGGCTCTATATGAGGGCATCTTATCAGCAGCTGATAAGGAGCTGGCCTGCTCGAGCTCCACTCATGGACTTTCCCTGATGCCCAGAAACAACGTGGAGCTTCCAACAGCCCTGTCACGGTGAGCGCTGATGTGTTTCCTCAAATGTGGCTCCAACACCACTGAGAGGGCAAACTCCGATCGAAATTCATCTCTCGGTACAAAGGCCAAAGTTTGATAACATCTGTAACCTTTTTAAAGTTCTTAGGACTTATTATGAAGTATTTTGATCGAGTAGCTGGGGAGAAACTGCTTCCAGTGGCAGGAGGGTCGGTAACCAGAGGACACAGATTGAAGATAATTAGCAAAAGAACCAGAGGGGAGATGAGGAGAACTTTTTTACGCAGCGAGTTGTTGTGATCTGGAATGCGCTGCCTGAAAGGGCGGTGGGAGCAGATTCAATAGTAACTTTCAAAAGGGAATTGGATAAATACTGGAAAATTAAAAATTTGCAGGGCTGTGGGGAAAGATCAGGGGAGTGGGATTAATTGACGAAGGGTCATCGACCTGAAACGTTAACCCTGTTTCTCTCTCTACAGATGCTGTCTGACCTGCTGAGTATTTCCAGCATTTTCTGTCTTTATTATAGTGGGATTAATTGGAGAGCTCTTTCAAAGAGCCGGCACAGGCACGATGGGCCGAATGGCCTCCTTCTGTGCTGTAAGATTCTCTGATACCACCCGCTCGTGAGGCAAGGCCCCTCGACACTGTCTGATCGAGCAGCTTCATATAAACCATCTTAAGCAGACAATCAGTTTTTGTGGAAACAACAGATAGTGTCCTGTCAGTAAGAGCCGCAAACGCCCGATCCATTCAATCTCCAGCGTGTAGTGAAATGCATGAACAAATAGCTCAGTGAATGTTTACACACTACGTTAATAACAATATGCTAGGTTTAAATGAATCTATCCCCTGGCTGGTGCCCCTGGGCATAAGCCCAGTGTGTCCATGCACGAATCCGCCCATTGCCAACCTCGCCCACAATCTCACTCAGTGGGTCGCACTCTCGTCTCTGAGTCAAAAGGTAGTGGATTCAAATCCAACTCCAGAGACTTTTGCGCAAAAATCAGGCTGACTCTCCAGTGCAGTACTGAGGGAGCGCTGCACTGTCAGAGGGGCAGTACTGAGGGAGTGCTGCACTGTCGGAGCGGCAGTACTGAGGGAGCGCTGCACTGTTGGAGGGGCAGTACTGAGGGAGCGCCGCACTGTCGGAGGGGCAGTACTGAGGGAGCGCTGCACTGTCGGAGGGGCAGTACTGAGGGAGCGCTGCACTGTCGGAGGGTTTTTTTTTTCCAATTCTTGGGGCACAATCTATTTCAGCCACACATCGTGTGATTCCTCTGCCAATGGTATGGACCAGAACCCGTCCTGTATCCAAGACTGTAAATATTTCAAAGTCTGGTTTCAGACCATTAAATATCTTATTCAATGCGGTCTACACAAATTTACACCAACCAGAATTTCACCGTGCACAATGAAAGTCTGGTTTTTAATAGGTTAATTAACCTCAATGACTCCAATTCAATCCAGATCAATTTTTTTTTAACACTAACCAGTATAACGTGGAAAAGAAAGAAACTATAGTCACATTAACAAAGAAACAATTACCCATGCCTTGTAAACATTCAAATTCATTTTCTTTCCAGGCACATTGGCAACTGTGACTTCAAGGCTGAAGCTTATACCTCTTTTGTAAAACAATTAACAAACTTAAAACAACACACGCGAAAGAAACTATCCTTCAAGACAAGTCTTCAAAGGGTTAAACAGCTTTGAGCTCTCTGTACAAAAGAGTGGGTGGAGCTAAAACATAAACAAAAATGACAGACACCTTTTTTTTTAGACAGATTTTTTCAGACAAAATAAATACTGTAACTTAACAAACTTAAACATTCACAGTCAGGAAACCTTTAACACTTTTCACTCACACTTTCACACAAACTGAGATCCCAGTATTCCTTTTAAGATTCCTTTCACTCAGCAAATCCTGGATTTTATTTGTCTCGGCACAGACATTAATAACTTCCATGTCGATAAAACTTTAAAATGGATAAATATGGCTCATCTTTAGAATTTACTGATACTGAAGGTAATTGAAGTATGTGGGTAACGTTTGGGGCTGTGCCTTTGCGTCACGCTGAATAATTTTGCTCTGGGGGTGGGAGGGATCCAATTTGTCCTTCCATATTTTGACCTCCCCAAGGGTTCCCCGTTGTAAAACCTGCCTGTGGACGAGTGTAAGCCTGGGCTTGGGTATTTACATTGTTTGGTGCACCTCCCCAGCCTTGATGTTGCTGCTTGGGGAACGGGCAGTTAGCCTTCCAGTGTCCGATCTGGCCACAGTTAAAACATGGAGAGTTTGCGCCTCTTCCATTCCACGGGCCTCTGCCCGTCTCTCCTCTACCTCTTCCTTTAAATCTGCCTCTGTTATTCCCTCTGCCTTGTCCTCTGTATTGACCCTGATAATAAATGATATTCTGGGCTGTCGGTGTTGCGGAAGCTGCTTGCTCCATTAAGAGGGAAACTTTATTCTTTTGGTCCCTATTTCTCGCCTGAATTCCTTTCAGAATTTGTGTCAATTCAGGAGTTGTTTTATGTCTCCAATCTAGGCAGACTAAAGTCAATGGTTCTTTAATTAAAGGAATCTGGTAATTTTCTTTGGTCATCCCAGAATGCTGCCCCATAATTGCTTCTATTCTTAAAGTCATTTGTCTAACTTCATCTTGTTTAGCCAATTTACTCACGGGGTCTTTTCTCTTATTTTTAATGCTAGATCTACTGGCTTGTATACTACACCTTTCTGCTTCCTTTTTCCAGTCTGAAAAGGCTGACCAATTTACTGACTTTTTACCTTTTCTTTGTGGGTCTCTATTTGCGAGACAGTCCTCTAGACATGTAATTCTGTCTAGGTTAAAGGTTCCATCAATAGGGAACGGGTGTTTGTCATTCTTGGTCCATTTAGACCAATCAGACAAATCCCTTGTGGATGTCCGACCACAGTTCTGGAAGATGTAAAAAGCTGGAGTTCCTTTTTCTGGGATCTTACTCTGTGAAGCTCCCATCTTAGTAAAGTTTTAATTATACTAGGCACTCTTCTTCGAAATCACAAGTTTCACCCTTTACCCCCTTACGATTATATTTGACCGTTCAAAGTTCTACAAGCGATGAACAATAACAAAAACTAACAATAATCAAGACAATTATAAGTAATGCAAAAGCCCAAGCAGGCAAACAAATCAAGTAATCAAACATTTAACCTTATACTTTAAACTAAACAAATAGTCAATTCTCAGTTTTGCATTGTTCTCCACTACAAACTGAGTCCTTAACATTTAACTTATACTCTGTACAATGGTTTCTTATCTAAACCTTTCTGCTGCGAGATTCTCAGTTTTCTTTTCACGGCTCAAGGGACCCACCCTTGATACTGCAGTTTTAATTTCACGGCTCAAGGGACCCACCCTTGATACTGCAGTTTCAATCTTTTAGCGCTTTCTCATAACCTGCTACCTTTATCAGTCCGGGATACAACCCTGTCGACTTTTCCCTTGCCTCCTTTGCCCGATAGTTTTGAAACTTGAACCGTCAGTATCCTCCTCCTTTTTTTTTAACGTTAAAAAAGCAAAAGTTACAGGATTCAACTCAAATCTAAAACACGAGTCTTAACAATCGCAGTGCTCCTGTCGGAAGAAACAGACTACACCAATTCAGTATCTAATGAGAAATCCTTTTTTGTGATAAAACATCACTGTGGCCATTCAGGATTTGTCACTAGAAATTCATGCTGTCTTTTGTCCGTGACTTACCGAAAGGTAGCAAGCGATCTCGGTGGGACCTCCAAGAAATATTGTCAAAGTTTCGACTTCCGAGTAAGACTCTTGAAACATAAAGTATCGTCAAGGCAGGCTTTATTATTTACTTGCTTGCAAGGAGAATGCAACCGTAGTCAAATAGCTACAAAGACACACTGAAGAATCACAGAAAATGGAAGATCTTATAAACTGAAAACACAAGCTTCCATATCACATGACATGTTGTTTAAGGTAAGCTAAGTTAAAAATTAAAAAAATAGAAATGCCTTACGATGAGACTAGCTAATCTTTACAGTAATTGGCGTCTGTCTGTCTGTTCTTCTTCTCCCACCAAGGCCAAGGCTGTTTACTTCACTAGTCCTTGGTTATCTCAAGTTGATTAGAAGAAGCCTTTTTGTTCTCTGTACTAGCAGACTTTGCAGACCGCATAGTCTGCAAAGTTTAAATTCATCTCCATGAGAAACATAACAACTTTATCTTTTCCCAAACAAGTCAGAGTCGGCCATTTTGTATCACTCTTTGGGGTAAAAATTCACTTGGTTGCGCCTCCCGTTAGCGCCTTAAGAGGGCGCTAATGGGGCGCAAAGCCGCTAACGCCCGGGCGCAGCGATGTTTGCGCCGCTCGAGAACTTAACTTGAGATTGTGCGGCGGCGCTAAAACTTACCGCTGCGACCACCTGCGCGCGCAGATTGTGACGTCATTCCATGGTGCAACGCCCTTGGGGCGCCCCGTAGCGGAAATTGAGTGGCGCCCCCTGCCTTACCGCCTGGCGCTTCCAACGACCAGAAGACTGGAACGCTATCAATCGCTGTGGGGCTGGGGGGGGGCGCTATTTAAAGGGGGCCTCTTCCTGTCTTTTATTGTTGGTGGCATTTTTGAACTACGCATTCTGAGAGAGAGAGGGATAGACTTCTGGAGAGATTCAACGTTGTGTGAAGGAGTTTTGGGTACTGAGCAGCACTTTGCAGGTTCATTTTGATTTGCCATTCCTTGTATCGATTTAGCAGAGAGTGTGGGAGCTGCACTCTGAGCTCTTTGCCTGGTACTTTCCATTGTTCTTTCCAGCACATTTGATGTGCAAGTCTCTCCAGGCCGAGATTCAAGGCAGCAATGAACAGGATGTGGATGGAAAGCAAGATTAACCATCCCCTTTAAGAACTGCCCCGTGCCATTGTGTGTGTGTTCCATTGCTGACTGACATTACATGAGCTTCGCCAGCGCTCCGAGTTAGCGCCTCACTGCTCGGCCTTTGCGCCTTAAGAGAGGTGTGCAGCGCCTGCTTTAGCGCTCCACTCACCTCCCGGGGCGGTAAAAGTGAAGTTTCCTGTCAGTGCCGATAATTAGCGCCAGGCGCTAATATTTGCGTCCGGACGATATTCGCGCCCCAAATGGGGCGCGACCTAATTTTTACCCCTTTGTCTCTGGGAAGCCATTTTGTGTCCAAGACAAAAAATACACTTCCACAGGGAGCGCTGCACTGTCAGAGGGGCAGTACTGAGGGAGTGCTGCACTGCCGGAGGGGCAGTACTGAGAGAGTGCTGCACTGTCAGAGGGGCAGTACTGAGGGAGCGCTGCACTGTCGGAGGGGCAGTACTGAGGGAGCGCTGCACTGTCGGAGGGTCAGTACTGAGGGAGCGCTGCACTGTCGGAGGGTCAGTACTGAGGGAGCGCTGCACTGTCGGAGGGGCAGTACTGAGGGAGCGCTGCACTGTCGGAGGGGCAGTACTGAGGGAGCGCTGCACTGTCGGAGGGGCAGTACTCGGAGCGCCGCACTGTCGGTGGGGCAGTACTGAGGGAGCACTGCACTGTCGGTGGGTCAGTACTGAGAGAGCGCTGCACTGTCGGAGGGGCAGTACTGAGGGAGTGCTGCACTGTTGGAGGGGCAGTACTGAGGAAGTGCTGCACTGACGGAGGGGCAGTGATGAGGGAACGCCGCACTCTCGGAGGGGCAGTGATAAGGGAATGCTGCACTGTAGGAGAAGCAGAACAGCGCTCCCTCAGAGCATCCCCTCCGACAGTGCAGCACTTCCTCAGTACTACCCCTGCGACAGTGCAGCGCTCCCCCAGTACTGCCCCTCCGACAGTGTAGCGCTCCCTCACTACTGCCCCTCCGACAGTGCAGCACTCCCTCAGTTTTGCCCCTCCGACAGTGCAGCGCTCCCTCAGTACCGCACTGGAGTGTCAGCCAGATTTTTGCGCACAAGTCTCTGGAGTTGGATTTGAACCCACTACCTTCTGACTCAGAGAAGAGAGTGCGACCCACTGAGTGAGATTGTGGGCGAGGTTGGCAACGGGCGGATTCGTGCATGGACACACTGGGCTTGTGCCCAGGGGCACCAGCCAGGGGATAGATTCATTTAAACCTAGCATATTGTTATTAACGTAGTGTGTAAACATTCACTGGGCTATTTGTTCATGCATTTCACTACACGCTGGAGATTGAATGGATCGGGCGTTTGCGGCTCTTACTGACAGGACACTATCTGTTGTTTACACAAAAACTGATTGTCTGCTCAAGCTGGTTTACATGAAGCTGCTCGATCGGACAGTGTCGAGGGACCTTGCCTCACGAGCGGGTGGCATCATAGAATCTTACAGCACAGAAGGAGGCCATTCGGCCCATCGTGCCTGCGCTGGCTCTTTGAAAGAGCTCTCCAATTAATCCCACTATAATAAAGACAGAAAATGCTGGAAATACTCAGCAGGTCAGGCAGCATCTGTAGAGAGAGAAACAGGGTTAACGTTTCAGGTCGATGACCCTTCATCAATTAATCCCACTCCCTTGATCTTTCCCCACAGCCCTGCAAATTTTTAATTTTCCAGTATTTATCCAATTCCCTTTTGAAAGTTACTATTGAATCTGCTCCCACCGCCCTTTCAGGCAGCGCATTCCAGATCACAACAACTCGCTGCGTAAAAAAGTTCTCCTCATCTCCCCTCTGGTTCTTTTGCTAATTATCTTCAATCTGTGTCCTCTGGTTACCGACCCTCCTGCCACTGGAGCAGTTTCTCCCCAGCTACTCGATCAAAATACTTCATAATAAGTCCTAAGAACTTTAAAAAGGTTACAGATGTTATCAAACTTTGGCCTTTGTACCGAGAGATGAATTTCGATCGGAGTTTGCCCTCTCAGTGGTGTTGGAGCCACATTTGAGGAAACACATCAGCGCTCACCGTGACAGGGCTGTTGGAAGCTCCACGTTGTTTCTGGGCATCAGGGAAAGTCCATGAGTGGAGCTCGAGCAGGCCAGCTCCTTATCAGCTGCTGATAAGATGCCCTCATATAGAGCCCGGCCTGTGGGACTGGGACACTGAGCTTCAGGAGGGCCAGAGCACAGGCAGGTGAGAGGAACACTGAGTGCAGTAACTGTAGCTCACACTGCTCCAACCCGGGGAACACGCAGGGTTCACTCACTCACCTGGGCCCCGGGTTTACCAGGTGTCTCAGCGTAAGGTCGCAGTGTCCCAGCCAACTGCTCGAAGCTGACACTTGATATCCAGAATACTGTTTAATATTTACAGTCAGCTGACAGTTTAGAATTGAGTGGAGTTCAGAGGGAGACAGTGATACTCAGAATGTCCTGTAAATAAGTGAAAATGATTTTCAGTGGGGAGAAAGTTCCACTCAGAAAGCAATGACTGCCGATTAAGGATTTAAATCTCAGCCTAACTCTGATTTTTGTCTTTTTACAGAATCGCTGAAAAGAAAGACAGAAACTGTATTTAATTTGCGCAGTTTGAGAAATCAGCCATGTGTTCCAGGGCAATCCTCGTGCTTGTAGCCGCCATCTTGGTCTCAGGTATGTGTTTCACATTTTCCTGTGTTTTTTGACTAGTTGTGAACTGTTCATGGACCTCACACGTGAGATCCTCACGCTCTCTGGGCCAGTTTTAAGCTCAGCTCTCGCGCTCAGAGACCAGTACATTGCCTGTTCTACCATTCAGTGCCTCATTGAGAAACGACCGGCTTCATCCTTGTGTCTGGGCTTGTTTTAATCCCCGGTCCCAATTGTTCCAAGACGAGGGATTTTACCCAATGAATAATCCAGCAGCGATTCCCCAGAGAGGAGCCCCGGATTAATCCTTTTACTTACCGATGGGCAGCCAGCAAATGGGATTTGGTGAAGTCTCCCTTGGACCATCACAAGCCGCTTGTCTGTGAAATGAACAGTAGATTCATTGAATGTTCTTGTTGTCCTGCTCTGATAGTCTCATTTCCTTGCTCCCTGTAGGCTCCCAGGCTGAGGTCAATCGAGATCAGCTTCGAGATGCCTTCTGGGATTACATCAGCCAATTGACCAACGATGCCAAGGACGGCGTAGATCAGATCCAGGGCTCGGAAATCGGCCAACGACTCAAGTGAGTAGCAGGTGTGAGGTGGCGCTGTCGGTACAGGTCAGGCTCTTGGGGCACAGTATGAAATGGCAGCTCAGCAGTCTGAGAGGTTAAAGTTAAAGTTTCCTCCGCCTGCTTTATAACCAACCAGGAACCAGACTAGAGATTGAAACAAAGGACGTTACCCACAGGGAGCAGTGGAACAGACTCTCTGCAAAACTGAAAGCTGCTTCAGCAACAAAACTTGATCAATAGGAATAGGTGTAGGTACAGGAACCGATAGGTGAACACACATGAATAGGTGTAGGTACAGGAACGGATAGGTGAACACACATGAATAGGTGTAGGCACAGGAACGGATGGGTGAACACACATGAATAGGTGTAGGCACAGGAACGGATAGGTGAACACACATGAATAGGTGTAGGTACAGGAACGGATAGGTGAACACACATGAATAGGTGTAGGTACAGGAACGGATAGGTGAACACACATGAATAGGTGTAGGTACAGGAACGGATAGGTGAACACACATGAATAGGTGTAGGTACAGGAATGATAGGTGAACACACATGAATAGGTGTAGGTACAGGAATGATAGGTGAACTCACATGAATAGGTGTAGGTATACCTAAGTGGAGGAATAGGCACAGATGCAGATAAAGTTAAATATAGACATAGCTATGGGAAGGTGCAGGCAAAGGTTAGTTTAGGTGCAGGAAGAGGCAGATATAAGGTACAGGTGATAAAGGCACAGGTACAGGTGAATAGAAAAGAAAACCATGTGTGCTGTAAAACAGGCTACTGCCTCGCGATCACCAAAGGCCAATTTCATCCCCAATATTCTAACTGCGCTCTAATCAACAGTCTGTAACGGTTTAGCAACACCTCTTTGCTTTTGTACTCAATGCCTCTATTTCTAAACCCATATACTCTTTGCAGCGTTATCAGTACCTTTACAGATCTGTTTGGCGGCTCCTCTGCTCCTTGTTGAGTTTTACCATTCAGTGTAAATGTCCTCATTGAATCATAGAATCCTACAGCACGGAAAGAGGCCATTCGGCCCATCCTGCCTGTGCCCCCTCCTTATTCTTCCTCCCAAAATGTAACAGGTAGGAAAGGAGGGAAGGAGCGAAGGATATTGGGGGCATCACACTCTCTCTTCCCAAAGACCAGGTACAATTTACCGTGAAAGGCTTCATGGTTCAAATGTCCTTTCTAATTCCGTGCTCTCCTTCCTCCTCTTGTGTTTTGTACAATATTTGTCTGAGAATTGCACTTGGACATGGCCCCTTTTCTAACTAAATGTGTCCATATTGTATAATAAGGTTAAGAAATTAATGTCTCCTGTTTTCCAGTTATCTTATAAAGGATAACCTGCAGAGCGTCAATGACTATGCTGAGGATCTCCGCCAGAAACTGACTCCCCTCACAGACGACCTTCGTGTGAAGATGACAATAGAAGCTGAGAACCTTCGTCAACAGATCAGGCAGGAGCTGGAAGACCTGAGGGTGAAACTTTCTCCTTTTGCTGATGGGGTCCACCAGAAGATCATCAGGAACATTGACGAATTTCATCAGAAGCTGACACCTTACGCCGAAGAACTCCGCCACCAGCTGAACAACAACGCTGAGGAACTTCGCCAGACGTTGACTCCCTACACCAAAGAGCTTCAGGCCAAACTCGAAGAGAATGCAGAGAACCTGAGGGAAGTTCTGACTCCGTACGCTGAACAACTGCAGCTGAAGATCAATGAAAACGTTGACAATCTCAGCCAGAAGGTGGCCGCCAATGCTGAGGAGTTCCGCACCAGGTTTGATGAGAAAATCCAGGAGCTCTGCAATAGCCTGGCTCCCTATGCCAAAGACGTCCAGGTCAAGATGAACCAACAGATTGCTGAAATGACCCAGAGGGTCGTGCCATATGCTGAGGAGCTACAGGCAAAGGTGAATGAGAATGTGGAAGTTCTGAAACAAAGGCTGGTCCCTTACGTCTCCGAACTGAAAGTAAAGCTCAACGAGAACGTGGGAAGCATGAACCAAAATCTGGCCCCATACATCGAAGATCTCAACAGCAACATCAACCAGAGAATCGAGGAGTTCCATCAGAACATGGCTCCTTACTCTGAGCAGCTGAACAAAGTGGTCAGCCAGAATGTGGAGGAGATGCGAGAGAGACTTGCCCCGTATGCAGACAGCATTCAGCAGGATCTTCAGATCCAACTTGCAACTTTGTGGGACAACTTCCATCAGAACCTGGAGAACTAAATGTGAAATCGAAAGTGACTCAGCCAGACTGTGGTCCAGGAGTGTGGAGTCTTCTTGAAGCACAGAGCACTGTGTCTTTGATTAGAACTGTTTTCAATGTATTTAAAATCACCGTGTTGACTGTAAAATATGGACAAGCAATCTTTAAATGACTTCAGAACAAATAATGTTTCCGTGTTTTATTGCATCATTGCGAAGTGTCAGTCAGTAAATACCAAGTTTCTCTAATGATCTTATCCCACTGGCACAGGTTCCTGAATTTGGAGGGTGGGATGGTTTTTCGGCCCATAATATCCCCATGAGTTCTGTCAATGCCTAATCTTGGTCAATGAAACAAGGTGCACTAAGAGCACTGGACACAAGGATCCTCTCTCCCCCGCGGGATGGTTTCTGTCTCTCACTCGCCCCGTGTCTATCACCAGTGATATTAATGGTGTAGGATGAGTTCTCAGTGTGAATCTGACCTGAAGCTGGGTTTCGAACTCCTGTTTCCCAGTCACAGTTTCCAACTCCCTAACTTCTCAACAGGACAACCTCAAACCGCCTCAAACCGCCCCAACCACCTCAAACCGCCCCAACCACCTCAAACCGCCTCAAACCTCCTCAACCACCTGTTACCCCAACAGCTCCCCAAGCCAATTGCCCCCGCACTAACTGCTGGCTCATTTCTATTGGTTCCAGGTGTCCCCACACAAAATGTACAAGTTTTCAATTGAAAATTACAAACAGGCCGTTGGGTCTGTCCAGTCCGTGCTGGAATTTATCCTCCACATGAGCAGTATCCCAATCCCATGTACCCTCCCTGTTCCCAGATCCCTTTATCCCCCTTTCCTCCAACACCTTCTCTAACCCATTCTTCAATATTGCCCCCGGTCTCTGCTTCAGTCACTGACTCCTGGAGTGAATTCCACAGCCTCACAACCCGCTGTGCTTTTCCTGCTCTCTGTCCTAAATCTCTTACATTAAGTCTTCTATCCATGGCTGTCTGTTTCTATCTACTCTGTCCCATCCCATCCTGGTGCTTAAATTTGATATTGCCTGAATATGGGGGGCAGGGATTACGGTCCCCGATTAACCCACGACCGTGCATTACGATGTGGGCAGCGTGTAAAATCAATCCTGCTGCTGATTTTAATCATTCCTGCGTGCAGCCAGCGGGACTCGGCTGCTGATTGGCTGCACACATCAGGAGCGTACTCGATATCAGAGTGCAGATCCTTAAAGAGCCAGAAAGAGGAGGTGGAAACTTTCTTTTTACTAAACTGTACTAACTTGCATTTACTGACATTGAATCATAAGATAATAGCATCATGTAGCATCTTATAATACTCCTGTGAAGCACCTCGGGACGTTTTACTGCGTTAAAGGCGCTATATAAATACAAGTTGTTGTTGTTAAAATCAGTACCTGTGGCGACAACAGCGTCGCAGTAGCCTCACCGGCGGCGATTTCTATTGGCTGACACTGGACCACAGCACTGTACATGTTAAATCGGATAAATCGTTTTAACGTTCTTTCTATCATTGACACAGAGGCATCGCCCAGTTAGTGTCATAGAGTTATACAGCACAGAAAGAGGCCCTTTGGCCCATCGTGTCTGCGCCGGCCATCAAGCCCTGTCTGCACAGGAGGGGAGGAAAAAGAGTGGGAGAGCAATAGTGATAGGGCATTCTATCGTCAGGGGAACAGAGACGTTTCTGTGGCAGCAGACGTGACTCCTGCATGGAATGTTGCCTCCCTGGTGCCAGGATCAAGGATGTCACTGAAGGGCTGCAGGGCATTCTGAAGGGGGAGGGCGAACAGTCAGAGGTCGTGGTTCACATTGGTACCAACGACATGGGTAGAAAGAGGGATGAGGTCTGCAACAAGAATTTAGGGAGCTAGGTAGCAGATTAAAAAGCAGGACCTCAAAGGTTGTAATCTCTGGATTACTCCCGGTGCCACGTGCTCGTGAGTATAGAAATAGGAGGATAGAGCAAATGAATGCGTGGCTAAAGAGTTGGTGCAGGATGAAGGGCTTTAGTTTTCTGGATCACTGGGCCTGCTTCTGGGGAAGGTGGGACTGTACAAGTCGGATGGGTTGCACCTGAACCGGAACGGGACCAACATCCTTGCGGGGAGGTTTGCTATTGCTGTTGGGGGGATTTAAACTATCTTGGCAGGGGGAAGGGATACGGAGTGGAGCTATAGTAGGGGGTGATGCACAGCCAAATATAGAGGAAAAAACAAGGCAGCCTGGAAGGCAGAGCAAATATGTAACGGCACAAGGGAGTATGGCAAGGCTGGATGGCATTTATTTTAATGCAAGGAGTCTTGCGAGTAAGGCAGATGAATTGAAGGTGTTGATGAACACATGGGAGTATGATATTGTTGCTATCACAGAGACATGGTTGAGGGAGGGGCAGGACTGGCAGCTCAATATTCCGGGGTATAGAATCTTCAGGCGAGACAGAGGGGGGTGTAAAAGAGGACGGGGGGGGGTCGCAATATTAATCAAGGAGTCAATTACTGCTGTAAGGAGGGATGATATCTTAGCAGTTTCCTCTAATGAGGCAATATGGGTAGAACTTAAAAACTAAAAGGGGTCAAGCACTTTGCTGGGAGTGTACTATAGACCCCCAAACAGTCAGGTGGAGATAGAGGAACAGATATGTAGGCAAATCTCAGAGAAGTGTAGAAATAATAGGGTAATAATAGTAGGGGATTTCAACTTCCCCAATATTAACTGGGATAGTCAGAGTGTGAAAGGCTTAGAGGGTGCGGAATTCTTAAAGTGCATCCAGGAGAGCTTTTTGAGCCAGCATGTAGAAAGTCCTACAAGAGAGGGGGCGGTACTGGACCTAATTCTCGGGAATGTAGCCGGGCAAGTGGTAGAAGTGTCAGTAGGAGAGCATTTTGGTGACAGTGACCATTATTCGGTGAGATTTAAGGTAGTCATGGAAAAGGACAAAGATGGACCAGAAATAAAGGTTCTAAATTGGGGGAAGGCCGATTTTAATATGATGAGGCAGGATCTGGCCAAAGTGGACTGGGATCAGCTACTTGTAGGAAAATCCACATCAGAGCAGTGGAAGCCTTTCAGAAAGGAAATAGAGAGAGTACAGCGCCAACATGTTCCCATAAAGGTCAAGGGTGGGACCAACAAGCCCAGGGAACCCTGGATGTCAAGGGATATACAAGAATGGATTAGGAAAAAAAGGAAGGCTTTTGGCAGATACAAAGGACTAAAAACAGTGGAAGACCTAGAGGAGTATAGAAAGTGCAGGGGGGTACTTAAAAAAGAAATTAGGAGAGCGAAGAGGGGGCATGAAAAAACACTGGCGGGCAAAATAAAGGAAAATCCCAAGGTGTTTTATAAGTATATTAAGAGCAAGAGGATAACCATGGAAAGAGTAGGGCCCATTAGGGACCAAAGTGGCAATCTGTGTGCAGAGCCGGAAGATGTGGGTGAGGTTTTAAATGAATATTTTGCATCTGTGTTCACTATGGAGAAGGACGATGTAGGCATAGAAATCAGGCAGGGGGATTGTGATATACTTGAACAAATTAGTATTGAGAGGGAAGAGGAACTAGTGGTTTTAGCGGGCTTAAAAGTGGATAAATCCCCAGGGCCTGACAGGATGTATCCCAGGCTGCTGTGTGAGGCAAGGGAGGAGATGGCAGGGGCTCTGACACAAATTTTCAGAACCTCTCTGGCCACAGGGGAGGTGCCAGAGGACTGGAGAACAGCTAACGTAGTACCATTGTTCAAGAAGGGTAGTAGGGATAAACCAGGGAATTACAGGCCAGTGAGCCTAATATCAGTGGTAGGGAAATTATTGGAAAAACTTCTGAGGGACAGAATTAGTCTCCACTTGGAGAGGCAGGGATTAATCAGGGATAGTCAGCATGGCTTTGTCAGGGGGAGATCATGTCTGACCAATTTGATTGAATTTTTCGAGGGGGTGAGGGTAGTGCAGTTGATGTAGTCTACATGGACTTCAGTAAGGCTTTTGACAAAGTCCCACATGGGAGACTGGTCAAGAAGGTGAGAGCCCATGGGATCCAGGGCAATTTGGCACATTGGATCCAAAATTGGCTTGGTGGCAGGAGGCAGAAGGTGATGGTCGAAGGTTGTTTTTGTGACTGGAAGCCTTTGGCCAGTGGTGTACCGCAGGGATCAGTGCTGGGTCCTTTGCTGTTTGTAGTGTACATTAATGATTTAGATATGAATGTAGGAGGTATGATCAGTAAGTTCACAGATGACACGAAAATTGGTAGAGTGGTAAATAGCGAGGAGGGAAGCCTCAGGCTACAGGATGATATATACGGGATGGTTAGAAGGGCAGAACAGTGGCAAATGGAATTTAACCCTGAAAAGTGTGAGGTGATGCATTTTGGCAGGACTAACAAGGCAAGGGAATACACAATGAATGGTAGGACCCTAGGAAGGACAGAGGATCAGAGGGACCTTGGTGTGCATGTACATAGATCCCTGAAGGCAGCAGGACAGGTAGATAAGGTGGTTAAAAAGGCATATGGGATACTTGCCTTCATTAGCCGAGGCATAGAATATAAGGTCGCACAACACCAGGTTATAGTCCAACAGTTTTATTTGAAATCACAAGCTTTCGGAGCTATCGATCGCCCCTTCCTCAGGTGAAGTAGTGACTACTTCACCTGAGGAAGGCGCGATCGATAGCTCCGAAAGCTTGTGATTTCAAATAAAACTGTTGGACTATAACCTGGTGTTGTGCGACCTCTCAATTTTGTCCACCCCAGTCCAACACCGGCATCTCCGCATCATAGAATATAAGAGCAGGGAGGTTATGATGGAGCTGTACAAAACGCTAGTTAGGCCACAGCTGGAATACTGTGTGCAGTTCTGGTCGCCACACTATAGGAAGGATGTGATTGCATTGGAGAGGGTGCAGAGGAGATTCACCAGGATGTTACCTGGGTTGGAGCGCTTCAGCTATGAAGAGAGACTGGACAGGCTGGGGTTGTATTCCTTAGAGCAGAGAAGGCTGAGGGGGGACCTGATTGAGGTGTACAAAATTATGAGGGGCATAGATAGGGTAGATAGAAAGGAACTATTCCCCTTAGTAGAGGGTAAATAACCAGGGTGCATAGTTTCAAGGTAAGGGGCAGGAGGTTTAGAGGGGATTTGAGGAAAAACTTTTTCACTCAGAGGGTGGTTGGAATCTGGAACTCACTGCCTGAAAGGGTGGTAGTGGCAGGAACCCTCACAACATTCAAGAAGCATTTAGATGAGCACTTGAAACGCCATAGCATACAAGGCTACGGACCAAGTGCTGGAAAATGGGATTAGAATAGACAGGGCTTGATGGCCGGCGCAGACACGAGGGGCCGAAGGGCCTCTTTCAGTGCTGTATGACTCTATGACTGAAGCAGAGACCGGGGGCAATATTGAAGAATGGGTTAGAGAGGGTGTTGGAGGAAAGGGGGATAAAGGGATCTGGGAACAGGGAGGGTACATGGGATTAGGATACTGCTCATGTGGAGGATAAATTCCAGCACGGACTGGACAGACCCAACGGCCTGTTTGTAATTTTCAATTGAAAACTTGTACATTTTGTGTGGGGACACCTGGAACCCACTAGAAATGAGCCAGCAGTTAGTGCGGGGGCAATTGGCTTGGGGAGCTGTTGGGGTGAGAGGTGGTTGAGGCGGTTTGAGGTGGTTGGGGCGGTTTGAGGCGGTTTGAGGTTGTCCTGTTGAGAAGTTAGGGAGTTGGAAACTGTGACTGGGAAATAGGAGTTCGAAACCCAGCTTCAGGTCAGAGTCACACTGAGAACTCATCCTAAACCCTTGCACAAAAGGCTGATATTTAAAGATATTTAGTAGATGAGAATCATATATGTATAACTTCAAGTGTAGCCATTGACCAAATAATATTACCCATAATTACTCCTGGGTAACTATAAAGCTAAGTTCAAAATGCAACTGTGAAGGACAGTCAAAAGCAGTTTTGACTAAGCTTTGATAACAAGCAGCCACAGACTGCGAGTGAAGGTTAAATCATTAAATAACATATTATGATGCTGTATCGAACTTAGAATTCACTCAACAAAACTAATTGTAACGATATTTAAAAAATAATTAGTATGAGGACATAAAATGAGAGAGATCATGGAGATAAAGTATTTATCTGGTCGATTAAAGTGAGACAGTTTGGATACCTCAAGACTAGTGAAACAGCGCTGATATGGGCCCTCGGTATAAAGGCCTTGTACCAGGGAAGCTAGAAATGAAAGAGATAAAGTAAATTCTAATGGGGTGAAAAACTATAAACAAGATAACACTGAACATGGCAAAGTTGGTGGAAAAATACTGGAAAGGCGAGATGCTATCTTACTCTGAGTGACAATGGTATTTTGACCATTAGAACCAATTAAAACAGGTGATTTTTTTAAGGCCATATATGGACACTGGCCAAACCAATTGTTGATAAGAAAAGGGTTCAAACCTCGATACTCAAAGAACAACTTCACATAGACTCACTGCGAGGACAAAGGAACCGGCTTAAGACGACATCATCTGTGTCCGAGAGGTTCCAGAGACTCAGGGCTGTGAGCTACTCGTTAAAACTATCGCCGATTATTAAGTATATTACGCTGCAAGCTTAATAAATCTTGATCTATTGCTCAAACACACTGGCTGCTGCCTATTGGTGTCTTGTCCCAGAACTCAGAGATCATTAAGATCTTACACCATTAATATCACTGGTGATAGACACGGGGCTAGTGAGAGACAGAAACCATCCCGCGGGGGAGAGAGGATCCTTGTGTCCAATGCTTTAAGTGCATCTTGTTTCATTGACCAAGATTAGGCATTGACAGAACTCATGGGGATATTATGGGCCGAAAAACCATCCCACCCTCCAAATTCAGGAGTCTGTGCCAGTGGGATAAGATCATTAGAGAAACTGGATATTTACTGACTGACACTTCGCAATGATGAAATAAAACACGGAAACATTATCTGTTCTGAAGTAATTTAAAGATTGCTTGTCCATATTTTACAGTCAACACAGTGATTTTAAATACATTGAAAACAGTTCTAATCAAAGACACAGTGCTCTGTGCTTTATGAAGACTCCACACTCCTGGACCACAGTCTGGCTGAGTTACTTTCTATTCACATTTAATTCTCCAGGTTCTGACGGAAGTTGTCCCACAAAGTTACAAGTTGGATCTGGAGATCCTGCTGAATGCTGTCTGCATACGGGGCAAGTCTCTCTCGCATCTCCTCCACATTCTGGCTGACCACTTTGTTCAGCTGCTCAGAGTAAGGAGCCATGTTCTGATGGAACTCCTCGATTCTCTGGTTGATGTTGCTGTTGAGATCTTCGATGTATGGGGCCAGATTTTGGTTCATGCTTCCCACGTTCTCGTTCAGCTTTACTTTCAGTTCGGCGACGTAAGGGACCAGCTTTTGTTTCAGAACTTCCACATTCTCATTCACCTTTGCCTGTAGCTCCTCAGCATATGGCACAACCCTCTGGGTCATTTCAGCAATCTGTTGGTTCATCTTGACCTGGACGTCTTTGGCATAGGGAGCCAGGCTATTGCGGAGCTCCTGGATTTTCTCATCAAACCTGGTGCGGAACTCCTCAGCATTGGCGGCCACCTTCTGGCTGAGATTGTCAACGTTTTCATTGATCTTCAGCTGCAGTTGTTCAGCGTACGGAGTCAGAACTTCCCTCAGGTTCTCTGCATTCTCTTCGAGTTTGGCCTGAAGCTCTTTGGTGTAGGGAGTCAACGTCTGGCGAAGTTCCTCAGCGTTGTTGTTCAGCTGGTGGCGGAGTTCTTCGGCGTAAGGTGTCAGCTTCTGATGAAATTCGTCAATGTTCCTGATGATCTTCTGGTGGACCCCATCAGCAAAAGGAGAAAGTTTCACCCTCAGGTCTTCCAGCTCCTGCCTGATCTGTTGACGAAGGTTCTCAGCTTCTATTGTCATCTTCACATGAAGGTCGTCTGTGAGGGGAGTCAGTTTCTGGCGGAGATCCTCAGCATAGTCATTGACGCTCTGCAGGTTATCCTTTATAAGATAACTGGAAAACAGGAGACATTAATTTCTTAACCTTATTATAGAATATGGACACATTTATTTAGAAAAGGGGCCAAGTCCAAGTGCAATTCTCAGACAAATATTGTACAAAACACAGGAGGAGGAAGGAGAGCACGGAATTAGAAAGGACATTTGAACCATGAAGCCTTTCACGGTAAATTGTACCTGGTCTTTGGGAAGAGAGAGCGTGATGCCCCCAATATCCTTCGCTCCTTCCCTCCTTTCCTAACTGTTACATTTTGGGAGGAAGAATAAGGAGGGGGCACAGGCAGGATGGGCCGAATGGCCTCTTTGCATGCTGTAGGATTCTATGATTCAATGAGGACATTTACACTGAATGGTAAAACTCAACAAGGAGCAGAGGAGCCGCCAAACAGATCTTTAAAGGTACTGATAACGCTGCAAAGAGTATATGGGTTTAGAAATAGAGGCATTGGGTACAAAAGCAAAGAGGTGATGCTAAACCGTTACAGACCGTTGATTAGAGCGCAGTTAGAATATTGGGGATGAAATTGGCCTTTGGTGATCGCGAGGCAGTAGCCTGTTTTACAGCACACATGGTTTTCTTTTCTATTCACCTGTACCTGTGCCTTTATCACCTGTACCTTATATCTGCCTCTTCCTGCACCTAAACTAACCTTTGCCTGCACCTTCCCATAGCTATGTCTATATTTAACTTTATCTGCATCTGTGCCTATTCCTCCACTTAGGTATACCTACACCTATTCATGTGAGTTCACCTATCCGTTCCTGTACCTACACCTATTCATGTGAGTTCACCTATCATTCCTGTACCTACACCTATTCATGTGTGTTCACCTATCCGTTCCTGTACCTACACCTATTCATGTGTGTTCACCTATCCGTTCCTGTACCTACACCTATTCATGTGTGTTCACCTATCCGTTCCTGTACCTACACCTATTCATGTGTGTTCACCTATCCGTTCCTGTACCTACACCTATTCATGTGTGTTCACCTATCCGTTCCTGTATCTACACCTATTCATGTGTGTTCACCTATCCGTTCCTGTACCTACACCTATTCATGTGTGTTCACCTATCGGTTCCTGTACCTACACCTATTCATGTGTGTTCACCTATCGGTTCCTGTGCCTACACCTATTCCTATTGATCAAGTTTTGTTGCTGAAGCAGCTTTCAGTTTTGCAGAGAGTCTGTTCCACTGCTCCCTGTGGGTAACGTCCTTTGTTTCAATCTCTAGTCTGGTTCCTGGTTGGTTATAAAGCAGGCGGAGGAAACTTTAACTTTAACCTCTCAGACTGCTGAGCTGCCATTTCATACTGTGCCCCAAGAGCCTGACCTGTACCGACAGCGCCACCTCACACCTGCTACTCACTTGAGTCGTTGGCCGATTTCCGAGCCCTGGATCTGATCTACGCCGTCCTTGGCATCGTTGGTCAATTGGCTGATGTAATCCCAGAAGGCATCTCGAAGTTGATCTCGATTGACCTCAGCCTGGGAGCCTACAGGGAGCAAGGAAATGAGACTATCAGAGCAGGACAACAAGAACATTCAATGAATCTACTGTTCATTTCACAGACAAGCGGCTTGTGATGGTCCAAGGGAGACTTCACCAAATCCCATTTGCTGGCTGCACATCGGTAAGTAAAAGGATTAATCCGGGGCTCCTCTCTGGGGAATCGCTGCTGGATTATTCATTGGGTAAAATCCCTCGTCTTGGAACAATTGGGACCGGGGATTAAAACAAGCCCAGACACAAGGATGAAGCCGGTCGTTCCTCAATGAGGCACTGAATGGTAGAACAGGCAATGTACTGGTCTCTGAGCGCGAGAGCTGAGCTTAAAACTGGCCCAGAGAGCGTGAGGATCTCACGTGTGAGGTCCATGAACAGTTCACAGCTAGTCAAAAAACACAGGAAAATGTGAAACACATACCTGAGACCAAGATGGCGGCTACAAGCACGAGGATTGCCCTGGAACACATGGCTGATTTCTCAAACTGCGCAAATTAAATACAGTTTCTGTCTTTCTTTTCAGCGATTCTGTAAAAAGACAAAAATCAGAGTTAGGCTGAGATTTAAATCCTTAATCGGCAGTCATTGCTTTCTGAGTGGAACTTTCTCCCCACTGAAAATCATTTTCACTTATTTACAGGACATTCTGAGTATCACTGTCTCCCTCTGAACTCCACTCAATTCTAAACTGTCAGCTGACTGTAAATATTAAACAGTATTCTGGATATCAAGTGTCAGCTTCGAGCAGTTGGCTGGGACACTGCGACCTTACGCTGAGACACCTGGTAAACCCGGGGCCCAGGTGAGTGAGTGAACCCTGCGTGTTCCCCGGGTTGGAGCAGTGTGAGCTACAGTTACTGCACTCAGTGTTCCTCTCACCTGCCTGTGCTCTGGCCCTCCTGAAGCTCAGTGTCCCAGTCCCACAGGCCGGGCTCTATATGAGGGCATCTTATCAGCAGCTGATAAGGAGCTGGCCTGCTCGAGCTCCACTCATGGACTTTCCCTGATGCCCAGAAACAACGTGGAGCTTCCAACAGCCCTGTCACGGTGAGCGCTGATGTGTTTCCTCAAATGTGGCTCCAACACCACTGAGAGGGCAAACTCCGATCGAAATTCATCTCTCGGTACAAAGGCCAAACCTTGATAACATCTGTAACCTTTTTAAAGTTCTTAGGAGTAAGTATGAAGTATTTTGATCGAGTAGATGGGGAGAAACTGCTTCCAGTGGCAGGAGGGTCGGTAACCAGAGGACACAGATTGAAGATAATTAGCAAATGAACCAGAGGGGAGATGAGGAGAATTTTTTTTACACAGCGAGTTGTTGTGATCTGGAATGCGCTGCCTGAAAGGGCGGTGGGAGCAGATTCAATAGTAACTTTCAAAAGGGAATTGGATAAATACTGGAAAATTAAAAATTTGCAGGGCTGTGGGGAAAGATCAGGGGAGTGGGATTAATTGACGAAGGGTCATCGACCTGAAACGTTAACCCTGTTTCTCGCTCTACAGATGCTGCCTGACCTGCTGAGTATTTCCAGCATTTTCTGTCTTTATTATAGTGGGATTAATTGGAGAGCTCTTTCAAAGAGCCAGCGCAGGCACGATGGGCCGAATGGCCTCCTTCTGTGCTGTAAGATTCTATGATGCCACCCGCTCGTGAGGCAAGGTCCCTCGACACTGTCCGATCGAGCAGCTTCAAATAAACCAGCTTAAGCAGACAATCAGTTTTTGTGGAAACAACAGATAGTGTCCTGTCAGTAAGAGCCGCAAACGCCCGATCCATTCAATCTCCAGCGTGTAGTGAAATGCATGAACAAATAGCCCCAGTGAATGTTTACACACTACGTTAATAACAATATGCTAGGTTTAAATGAATCTACCCCCTGGCCGGTGCCCCTGGGCACAAGCCCAGTGTGTCCATGCACAAATCCGCCCGTTGCCAACCTCGCCCACAATCTCACTCAGTGGTTCGCACTCTCGCCTCTGAGTCAGAAGGCAGTGGGTTCAAATCCAACTCCAGAGACTTGTGCGCAAAAATCAGGCTGACACTCCAGTGCAGTCCTGAGGGATTGCTGCACTGTCAGAGGTGCAGTACTGAGGGAGCGCTGCACTGTCGGAGGGGCAGTACTGAGGGAGTGCTGTACTGCCAGAGGGGCGGTACTGAGGGAGTGCTGCACTGTCGGAGGGGCAGTACTGAGGGAGTGCTGCACTGTCAGAGGGGCAGTACTGAGGGAGTGCCACTCTGCCGGAGGATCAGTACTAAGGGAAAGCTGCACTATCGGAGGGTCAGTACTGAGGGAGCGCCGCACTGTCGAAGGGTCAGTACTGAGGGTGCGCCGCATTGTCGGAGGGGCAGTACTGAGGGAGCGCTGCACTGTCGGAGGGTCAGTACTGAGAGAGCGCTGCACTGTTGGAGGAGCAGTACTGAGGGAGCGCCACACTGTCGGAGGGTCAGTACTGAGGGAGCGCTGCACTGTTGGAGGGGTAGTACTGAGGGAGCGCTGCACTGTCGGAGGGTCAGTACTGAGAATGCGCTGCACCGTTGGAGGGGCAGTTCTGAGGGAGTGCCACACTGCCAGAGGATCAGTATAAGGGAGAGCTGCACTATCGGAGGGTCAGTACTGAGGGATCGCCGCACTGTCGTATGGGGCAGTACTGAGGGAGCGCTGCACTGTCGGTGAGACAGTACTGAGGGGTTGCTGCACTATCGAATGGGCAGTACTGAGGGTGTGCTGCACTGTCAGAGGGGCAGTACTGAGGGAGTGCCACTCTGCCGGAGGATCAGTACTAAGGGAAAGCTGCACTATCGGAGGGTCAGTACTGAGGGAGCGCCGCACTGTCGAAGGGTCAGTACTGAGGGATTGCCGCACTGTCGGAGGGTCAGTACTGAGGGAGCGCTGCACTGTCGTAAGGGGCAGTACTGAGGGAGCGCTGCACTGTCGGAGAGACAGTACTGAGGGGTTGCTGCACTGTCGAATGGGCAGTACTTAGGGTGTGCTGCACTGTCGGAGGGTCAGTACTGAGAGAGCGCTGCACTGTCAGAGGGGCATTTCTGAGGGAGTGCCATACTGCTGGTAGATCAGCACTAAGGGAGAGCTGCACCATCGGAGGGTCAGTACTGAGCGAGCGCCGCACTGTCGGAGGGTCAGTACTGAGGGAGCGTCTCACTGTTGGAGGGTCAGTACTGAGGGAGTGCTGCCTGTCGGTGGGGCAGTACTGAGGGGGTGCTGCACTGTCGGAGGGTCAGTACTGAGGGAGCGCTGCACTGTCGGAGGGTCAGTACTGAGGGAGCGTCTCACTGTTGGAGGGTCAGTACTGAGGGAGTGCTGCCTGTCGGAGGGGCAGTGCTGAGGGAGCGTCTCACTGTTGGAGGGTCAGTACTGAGGGAGTGCTGCCTGTCGGAGGGGCAGTGCTGAGGGAGCGCTGCACTGTCGGAGGGTCAGTACTGAGGGAGCGCTGCACTGTCGGAGGGTCAGTATTGAGAGAGCGCTGCACTGTCGGAGGTGCAGTACTGAGGGAGTGCCACACTGCTGGAATATCAGTACTAAGGGAGCGCTGCACCATCGGAGGGTCAGTACTGAAGGAGCGCCTAACTGTCGGAGGGTCAATACTGAGGGAGCGATGCACTGTCGGAGGGGCAGTATTGATGGAGCACCACATTGTCGGAGGGGCAGTACTGAGGGAGCGCCGCACTGTCGGAGCGGCAGTACAGAGGGAGTGCCGCACTGTCGGAAGTGACAATACAGGGGGAGCGTTGCACGGTCGGAGGGGCAGTACTGAGGGAGCGCCGCACTGTTGTAAGGGGCAGTACTGAAGGAGCGCCGCACTGTTGTAAGGGGCAGTACTGAGGGAGTGCCGCACTGTTGTAAGGGGCAGTACTGAGGGAGCGCCGCACTGTCGGAGGGGCAGTACTGAGGGAGCGCCGCACTGTCGGAGGGGCAGTACTGAGGGAGCGCCGCACTGTCGGAGGGGCAGTACTGAGGGAGTGCCGCACTGTTGTAAGGGGCAGTACTGAGGGAGCGTCGCACTGTTGTAAGGGGCAGTACTGAGGGAGCGCTGCACTGTCGAAGTGGCAGTGCTGAGGAAGTGCTGCTCTCTCAGAGGGACAGTGATGAAGGAATGCCACACTGCCAGAGGATCAGTACTAAGGGAGAGCTGCACTATCGGAGGTTCAGTACTGAGGGAGCGCCGCACTGTCGGAGGGTCAGTACTGAGGGAGCAGCGCACTGTCAGAGGGTCAGTACTGAGGGAGCGCTGCACTGTCAGAGGGGCAGTACTGAGGGAGCGCTGCACTGTCAGAGGGGCAGTACTGAGGGAGTGCCATACTGCTGATAGATCAGTACTAAGGGAGAGCTGCACCATCGGAGGGTCAGTACTGAGCGAGCGCCGCACTGTCGGAGGGTCAGTACTGAGGGGTTGCTGCACTGTCGAATGGGCAGTACTGAGGGTGTGCTGCACTGTCGGAGGGTCAGTACTGAGAGAGCGCTGCACTGTCAGAGGGGCAGTACTGAGGGAGTGCCATACTGCTGATAGATCAGTACTAAGGGAGAGCTGCACCATCGGAGGGTCAGTACTGAGCGAGCGCCGCACTATCGGAGGGTCAGTACTGAGGGAGTGCTGCCTGTCGGGGGGGCAGTACTGAGGGGGTGCTGCACTGTCGGAGGGTCAGTACTGAGGGAGCGCTGCACTGTCGGAGGGTCAGTATTGAGAGAGCGCTGCACTGTCGGAGGTGCAGTGCTGAGGGAGTGCCGCACTGCTGGAATATCAGTACTAAGGGAGAGCTGCACCATCGGAGGGTCAATACTGAGGGAGCGCTGCACTGTCGGAGGGTCAGTATTGATGGAGCGCCGCACTGTCGGAGGGGCAGTACTGAGGGAGCGCCGCACTGTCAGAGGGGCAGTACTGAGGGAGCGCTGCACTGTCGGAGGGGCAGTAGTGAGGGAGTGCTGTACTGCCAGAGGGGCAGTACTGAGGGAGTGCCACTCTGCCGGAGGATCAGTACTAAGGGAAAGCTGCACTATCGGAGGGTCAGTACTGAGGGAGCGCCGCACTGTCGAAGGGTCAGTACTGAGGGTGCGACGCATTGTCGGAGGGGCAGTACTGAGGGAGCGCCGTACTGTCGGAGGGGCAGTACTGAGGGAGCGCCGTACTGTCGGAGGGGCAGTACTGAGGGAGCGCCGCACTGTCGGAGGGGCAGTACTGAGGGAGCGCCGTACTGTCGGAGGGGCAGTACTGAGGGAGCGCTGCACTGTCGGAGGGGCAGTACTGAGGGAGCACTGCACTGTCGGAGGGGCAGTACTGAGGGAGTGCCATACTGCTGGTAAATCAGCACTAAGGGAGAGCTGCACCATCGGAGGGTCAGTACTGAGCGAGCGCCGCACTGTCGGAGGGTCAGTACTGAGGGAGCGTCTCACTGTTGGAGGGTCAGTACTGAGGGAGCGTCTCACTGTTGGAGGGTCAGTACTGAGGGGGTGCTGCACTGTCGGAGGGTCAGTACTGAGGGAGCGCTGCACTGTCGGAGGGTCAGTATTGAGAGAGCGCTGCACTGTCGGAGGTGCAGTACTGAGGGAGTGCCACACTGCTGGAATATCAGTACTAAGGGAGAGCTGCACCATCGGAGGGTCAGTACTGAGGGAGCGCCTAACTGTTGGAGGGTCAATACTGAGGGAGTGCTGCACTGTCGGAGGGTCAGTATTGATGGAGCGCCGCACTGTCGGAGGGGCAGTACTGAGGGAGCGCCGCACTGTCGTAGGGACAGTACTGAGGGAGCGCCACACTGTCGGAGGGTCAGTACTGAGAGGGCGCTGCACTGTTGGAGGGGCAGTACTCAGGGAGCGCTGCACTGTCGGAGGGTCAGTACTGAGAATGCGCTGCACCGTTGGAGGGGCAGTTCTGAGGGAGTGCCACACTGCCAGAGGATCAGTATAAGGGAGAGCTGCACTATCGGAGGGTCAGTACTGAGGGATCGCCGCACTGTCGGAGGGTCAGTACTGAGGGAGCGCCACACTGTCGTATGGGGCAGTACTGAGGGAGCGCTGCACTGTCGGAGAGACAGTACTGAGGGGTTGCTGCACTGTCGAATGGGCAGTACTGAGGGTGTGCTGCACGGTCGGAGGGTCAGTACTGAGAGAGCGCTGCACTGTCAGAGGGGCAGTACTGAGGGAGTGCCATACTGCTGGTAGATCAGTACTAAGGGAGAGCTACACCATCGGAGGGTCAGTACTGAGCGAGCGCCGCACTGTCGGAGGGTCAGTACTGAGGGAGCGTCTCACTGTTGGAGGGTCAGTACTGAGGGAGCGTCTCACTGTCGGTGGGGCAGTACTGAGGGGGTGCTGCACTGTCGGAGGGTCAGTACTGAGAGAGCGCTGCACTGTCAGAGGGGCAGTACTGAGGGAGTGCCATACTGCTGATAGATCAGTACTAAGGGAGAGCTGCACCATCGGAGGGTCAGTACTGAGCGAGCGCCGCACTGTCGGAGGGTCAGTACTGAGGGAGTGCTGCCTGTCGGGGGGGCAGTACTGAGGGGGTGCTGCACTGTCGGAGGGTCAGTACTGAGGGAGCGCTGCACTGTCGGAGGGTCAGTATTGAGAGAGCGCTGCACTGTCGGAGGTGCAGTGCTGAGGGAGTGCCGCACTGCTGGAATATCAGTACTAAGGGAGAGCTGCACCATCGGAGGGTCAATACTGAGGGAGCGCTGCACTGTCGGAGGGTCAGTATTGATGGAGCGCCGCACTGTCGGAGGGGCAGTACTGAGGGAGCGCCGCACTGTCAGAGGGGCAGTACTGAGGGAGCGCTGCACTGTCGGAGGGGCAGTAGTGAGGGAGTGCTGTACTGCCAGAGGGGCAGTACTGAGGGAGTGCCACTCTGCCGGAGGATCAGTACTAAGGGAAAGCTGCACTATCGGAGGGTCAGTACTGAGGGAGCGCCGCACTGTCGAAGGGTCAGTACTGAGGGTGCGACGCATTGTCGGAGGGGCAGTACTGAGGGAGCGCCGTACTGTCGGAGGGGCAGTACTGAGGGAGCGCCGTACTGTCGGAGGGGCAGTACTGAGGGAGCGCCGCACTGTCGGAGGGGCAGTACTGAGGGAGCGCCGTACTGTCGGAGGGGCAGTACTGAGGGAGCGCTGCACTGTCGGAGGGGCAGTACTGAGGGAGCACTGCACTGTCGGAGGGGCAGTACTGAGGGAGTGCCATACTGCTGGTAAATCAGCACTAAGGGAGAGCTGCACCATCGGAGGGTCAGTACTGAGCGAGCGCCGCACTGTCGGAGGGTCAGTACTGAGGGAGCGTCTCACTGTTGGAGGGTCAGTACTGAGGGAGCGTCTCACTGTTGGAGGGTCAGTACTGAGGGGGTGCTGCACTGTCGGAGGGTCAGTACTGAGGGAGCGCTGCACTGTCGGAGGGTCAGTATTGAGAGAGCGCTGCACTGTCGGAGGTGCAGTACTGAGGGAGTGCCACACTGCTGGAATATCAGTACTAAGGGAGAGCTGCACCATCGGAGGGTCAGTACTGAGGGAGCGCCTAACTGTTGGAGGGTCAATACTGAGGGAGTGCTGCACTGTCGGAGGGTCAGTATTGATGGAGCGCCGCACTGTCGGAGGGGCAGTACTGAGGGAGCGCCGCACTGTCGTAGGGACAGTACTGAGGGAGCGCCACACTGTCGGAGGGTCAGTACTGAGAGGGCGCTGCACTGTTGGAGGGGCAGTACTCAGGGAGCGCTGCACTGTCGGAGGGTCAGTACTGAGAATGCGCTGCACCGTTGGAGGGGCAGTTCTGAGGGAGTGCCACACTGCCAGAGGATCAGTATAAGGGAGAGCTGCACTATCGGAGGGTCAGTACTGAGGGATCGCCGCACTGTCGGAGGGTCAGTACTGAGGGAGCGCCACACTGTCGTATGGGGCAGTAGTGAGGGAGCGCTGCACTGTCGGAGAGACAGTACTGAGGGGTTGCTGCACTGTCGAATGGGCAGTACTGAGGGTGTGCTGCACGGTCGGAGGGTCAGTACTGAGAGAGCGCTGCACTGTCAGAGGGGCAGTACTGAGGGAGTGCCATACTGCTGGTAGATCAGTACTAAGGGAGAGCTACACCATCGGAGGGTCAGTACTGAGCGAGCGCCGCACTGTCGGAGGGTCAGTACTGAGGGAGCGTCTCACTGTTGGAGGGTCAGTACTGAGGGAGCGTCTCACTGTCGGTGGGGCAGTACTGAGGGGGTGCTGCACTGTCGGAGGGTCAGTACTGAGGGAGCGCTGCACTGTCGGAGGGTCAGTATTGAGAGAGCGCTGCACTGTCGGAGGTGCAGTACTGAGGGAGTGCCACACTGCTGGAATATCAGTACTAAGGGAGAGCTGCACCATCGGAGGGTCAGTACTGAGGGAGCGCCTAACAGTCGGAGGGTCAATACTGAGGGAGCGCTGCACTGTCGGAGGGTCAGTATTGATGGAGCACCACATTGTCTGAGGGGCAGTACTGAGGGAGCGCCGCACTGTCGGAGGTGCAGTACTGAGGGAGCACTGCACTGTCGGAGGGTCAGTATTGATGGAGCGCTGCACTGTCGGAGGGTCAGTACTGAGGGAGCGCTGCACTGTCGGAGGTGCAGTACTGAGGGAGCGCTGCACTGTCGGAGGGGCAGTACTGAGGGAGCGCTGCACTGTCGGAGGGGCAGTACTGAGGGAGCGCTGCACTGTCGGAGGGTCAGTATTGATGGAGCGCTGCACTGTCGGAGGGTCAGTACTGAGGGAGCGCTGCACTGTCGGAGGTGCAGTACTGAGGGAGCGCTGCACTGTCGGAGGGGCAGTACTGAGGGAGCGCTGCACTGTCGGAGGGGCAGTACTGAGGGAGTGCCGCACTGTCGGAGGGGCAGTACTGAGGGAGCGCCGCACTGTCGGAGGGGCAGTACTGAGGGAGCGCTGCACTGTCGGAGGGGCAGTACTGAGGGAGCGCTGCACTGTCGGAGGGGCAGTACTGAGGGAGCGCTGCACTGTCGGAGGGGCAGTACTGAGGGAGCGCTGCACTGTTGGAGAGGCAGTACTGAGGGAGCGCTGCACTGTTGGAGGGGCAGTACTGAGGGAGTGCCACACTGCCGGAGGGGCAGTACTGAAGGAGTGTTGCACTGTCGGTGGGTCAGTACTGAGGGAGCGCTGCACTGTCGGAGGGGCAGTACTGAGGGAGTGCCACACTGCCGGAGGGGGAGTACTGAGGGAGTGCTGTACTGCCAGAGGGGCAGTACTGAGGGAGCGCTGTACTGTCGGAGGGTCAGTACTGAGAGAGCGCTGCACTGTCGGAGGGGCAGTACTGTGGGAGTGCCACACTGCCGGAGGATCAGTACTAAGGGAAAGCTGCACTACCGGAGGGTCAGGACTGAGGGAGCGCCGCATTGTCGGAGGGGCAGTACTGAGGGAGCGCTGCACTGTCGGAGGATCAGTACTGAGAGAGCGCTGCACTGTTGGAGGAGCAGTACTGAGGGAGCGCCACACTGTCGGAGGGTCAGTACTGAGAGAGCGCTGCACTGTTGGAGGGGTAGTACTGAGGGAGCGCTGCACTGTCGGAGGGTCAGTACTGAGAATGCGCTGCACCGTTGGAGGGGCAGTTCTGAGGGAGTGCCACACTGCCAGAGGATCAGTATAAGGGAGAGCTGCACTATCGGAGGGTCAGTACTGAGGGATTGCCGCACTGTCGGAGGGTCAGTACTGAGGGAGCGCTGCACTGTCGTAAGGGGCAGTACTGAGGGAGCGCTGCACTGTCGGCGAGACAGTACTGAGGGGTTGCTGCACTGTCGAATGGGCAGTACTGAGGGTGTGCTGCACTGTCGGAGGGTCAGTACTGAGAGAGCGCTGCACTGTCAGAGGGGCATTTCTGAGGGAGTGCCATACTGCTGGTAGATCAGCACTAAGGGAGAGCTGCACCATCGGAGGGTCAGTACTGAGCGAGCGCCGCACTGTCGGAGGGTCAGTACTGAGGGAGCGTCTCACTGTCGGAGGGTCAGTACTGAGGGAGTGCTGCCTGTCGGTGGGGCAGTACTGAGGGGGTGCTGCACTGTCGGAGGGTCAGTACTGAGGGAGCGCTGCACTGTCGGAGGGTCAGTATTGAGAGAGCGCTGCACTGTCGGAGGTGCAGTACTGAGGGAGTGCCACACTGCTGGAATATCAGTACTAAGGGAGAGCTGCACCATCGGAGGGTCAGTACTGAGGGAGCGCCTAACTGTTGGAGGGTCAATACTGAGGAAGCGATGCACTGTCGGAGGGTCAGTATTGATGGAGCACCACATTGTCTGAGGGGCAGTACTGAGGGAGCGCCGCACTGTCGGAGCGGCAGTACAGAGGGAGTGCCGCACTGTCGGAAGTGACAATACAGGGGGAGCGTTGCACTGTCGGAGGGGCAGTACTGAGGGAGCGCCGCACTGTTGTAAGGGGCAGTACTGAGGGAGCGCCGCACTGTTGTAAGGGGCAGTACTGAGGGAGCGCTGCACTGTCGAAGTGGCAGTGCTGAGGAAGTGCTGCTCTCTCAGAGGGGCAGTGATGAAGGGATGCCACACTGCCGGAGGATCAGTACTAAGGGAGAGCTGCACTATCGGAGGGTCAGTACTGAGGGAGCGCCGCACTGTCGGAGGGGCAGTACTGTGGGAGCACCGCACTGTCAGAGGGTCAGTACTGAGGGAGCGCTGCACTGTCAGAGGGTCAGTACTGAGGGAGCGCTGCACTGTCGGTGGGGCAGTACTGAGGGGGTGCTACACTGTCGGAGGGTCAGTACTGAGGGAGCGCTGCACTGTCGGAGGGTCAGTACTGAGAGAGCGCTGCACTGTCGGAGGGGCAGTACTGAGGGAGCGCCGCACTGTCGGAGGGGCAGTACTGAGGGAGTGCTGCACTGTCGGAGGGTCAGTACTGAGGGAGCTCCGCACTGTCGCAGTGGCAGTACTGAAGGAGCACCGCACTGTCGAAGTGGCAGTACTGAGGAAGTGCTGCACTGTTGGAGGGGCAGTGAAGAGGGAGCGCAGCTCAGTCGGAGGGGCAGTGATGAAGGAATGCTGAACTGTAGGAGATGCAGTACTGGGGGAGCGCTGCACTGTCGGAGGGGCAGTACTGAGGGAGCGTTGCACTGTTGGCGGTGTCATCTTTTGGATGAGAGGTTAAACTGAGGCCCCGTCTGCTCTCTCGTAAAAAATCCATGCCTCTATTGGAGGAAGAGCCCTGGCCAATATTTATCCGTCAACCAACATCACTAAAACAGTTTAATTGGTCATTGATCTCATTGCTGTTTGTGGGAGCTTGCTGTGCGCAAATTGGCTGCCACATTTCCCACATTACAACAGTGACTACACTTCAAAAGTACTTCATTGGCTGTAAAGTGCTTTGGGCGTCCTGAGGTTGTGAAAGGCGCTGGAGAAATGCAGGTCTCTCTTTCCTTCATCTGTCTGATCAGGATCGAGTTGTGCTGCACTTTGATGGAGGCTGGAACAGTTGGGTGAACGTGGCCTGTCTGCATGTATTAAATTATAAAATCATCTTTATTGACTCCTGAGGCTGAGAGCTGTGGCGGGAATGATCTTTTCTGAAATCAGGGATTGCTGCCCACAGATTGCAGCAGACACCAGTACCTGACCGAGCGACAGGAGCTGGGAGCAGCGATTAGTGGCAATACCAGGGGATACGGAGAGTCCTCATCAACGGGGCGATGCCTCTGTGTCAATTATAGAAAGAACATTAAAACTATTTATCCGATTTAACATGTACAGTGCTGTGGTCCAGTGTCAGCCAATAGAAATCGCCGCCGGTGAGGCTACTGCGACACTGTTGTCGCCACAGGTACTGATTTTAACAACAACAACTTGTATTTATATAGCGCCTTTAACATAGTAAAATGTCCCAAGGCACTGCACAGGAGTATTTTAAGACAAAAAATTTGACACCGAGCCACATGAGGAGAAATTAGGGCAGGTGACCAAAAGCTTGGTCAAAGATGTAGGTTTTAAGGAGCGTCTTAAAGGAGGAAAGAGAGGTGGCGAGGCGGAGAGGTTTAGGCAGGGAATTCCAGGGCTTAGGGCCTCGGCAACAGAAGGGACGGCCACCAAAGGTTGAGCGATTATAATCAGGGATCCTCAAGAGGGCAGAATTTGAGGAGTGCAGATATCTCGGTGGGTTGTGGGGCTGAAGGAGATTACAGAGATAGGGAGGGGCGAGGCCATGGAAGGATTTGAAAACAAGGATGAGAATTTTGAAATCGAGGCGTTGCTTAACCGGGAGCCAATGTAGGTCAGCGAGCACAGGGGTGATGGGCGAACGGGATTGGTGCGAGTTAGGACACGGGCAGCCGAGTTTTGGATCACCTCAAGTTACATAGGGTTACATAGGATATACGGCACAGAAACAGGCCATTCGGCCCAACCAGTCCATGCCGGTGTTTAAGCTCCACTTGAGCCTCCTCCCATCTTTCCTCATCTAAATCTATCAGCGTAACCCTCATTTCCCTTCTCCCTCATATGGTTGTCTAGCCTCCCCTTAAATGCATCTATACTATTCACTTCAACCACTTTTGGGTAAAGAAATTTCTTCTGAATTCCCTATTGGATTTCTTGGCGACCATCTTATATTGATGGCCTCTAGTTATGCTCTTCCCCACAAGTGGAAACATTCTCTCAAAACCTTTCATAATTTTAAAGACCTCTATTAGGTCAACCCTCAGCCTTCTTTTTACGTAGGGTAGAACGTGGGAGGCCAGCCAGGAGTGCGTTGGAATAGTCAAGTCTAGAGGTAACAAAGGCATGGATGAGGGTTTCAGCAGCAGATGAGCTGAGGCAAGGGTGGAGACGGGCGATGTTACGGAGGTGGAAATAGGCGGTCTTAGTTATGCAGCGGATATGTGGTCGGAAGCTCATTTCAGGATCAAATATGACACCAAGGTTGCGAACAGTGTGGTTCAGCCTCAGATAGATGTTAGGGAGAGGGATGGAGTCAGTGGCTAGGGAACGGAGTTTGTGGTGGGGACCGAAAACAATGGCTTCGGTCTTCCCAATATTTAATTGGAGAAAATTTCTGCTCATCCAGAACTGTATGTCGGACAAACAGTCGGACAATTTAGAGACCATGGAGGGGTCGAGAGAAGTGGTAGCGAGGTAGAGCTGGGTGTTGTCAGCATACATGTGGAAACTGACGCTGTGTTTTCGGATGATGTCGCCAAGGGGCATCATGTAGATGAGAAATAGGAGGGGGCCAAGGATAGATCCTTGGGGGACACCAGAGGTAATGATGCGGGAGCGGGAAAAGAAGCCGTTGCAGGTGATTCTCTGGCTACGATTAGATAGATAAGAATGGAACCAGGCGAGTGCAGTCCCACCCAGCTGGATGACGGTGGAGGGTCATTGGAGGAGGATGGAGTGGTCAACCGTGTCAAAGACTGCAGACAAGTCAAGAAGGATGAGGAGGGATAGTTTACCTTTGTCACAGTCACAAAGGATGTCATTTGTGACTTTGATGAGAGTCATTTTGGTACTGTGGCATGGGCGGAAACCTGATTGGAGGGATTCAAACATGGAATTGCGGGACTTTGGAGAGGAAAGGGAGGTTGGAGATGGGGCGATAGTTTGCAACAACGGAGGGGTCAAGTGTTTTTTTTGAGGAGAGGGGTGATGACGGCAGATTTGAGGGAGAGGGGGACAGTACCTGAGGAGAGAGAACCGTTAACAATATCAGCTAACATGGGAGCCAGAAAAGGAAGTTGGGTGGTCAGCAGTTTGGTGGGAATAGGGTCGAGGGAGCAGGAAGTGGTCTCATGGACAAGATGAGCGCAGAGAGATCATGAGGGGAGATTGGATAGAAACTGGAGAAAGATGTGAGTTCAGGGCTAGGGCAGGGGGGAACCTTAGAGGAAGTTTGGCCTGATGGGATAGGGGAAGGAAGGGAAGTGGCAGAGGCAGCTGAACAGATGGTCTCAATCTTAGAGACAAAGAAGTCCATGAGCTCCTCACACTTGTTGTCGGAGGTGAGGGTGGAGGAGACAGGGGAGAGGGGTTTAAGAAGACGGTTAGCAGTGGAGAATAGGAGCCGGGGTTTATCTTTGCATTTCAGAATGATACTGGAATAGTGAGCAATTTTGGCAGACGAGAGCAGGACCCGATAATGCTTTATGTGGTCCAGTCAGATCTGGCAGTGAATGGTTAAACCAGTTGTTCGCCATATCCGTTCAAGTCTGCGTCCCTTGGATTTAAGGGAGCAAAGCTGAGGGCTGGCCAGGGTGAGAGAGAGTAATTATTTTAATAGGGACTAGGGCATCAAACATGGTGGTGAGGGTGTGGTTGAGCAGATCGGTAACTGCAGAAATGTCGTGGTGAATGGAGGGCCAAAGGCTGGACAGTTGGGATTTCATAAGTGCAGTTGTAAGAGAGTTGGGAGAGAGATTTTTCCAGGGGCGGTCACAGAAGGAAGTAGGGTTGGGGGGTGGAGGGGGGAAGAGCGATGTGAGTGGAGAGCGATAGAGGAAGTGGTCAGAGATGGCCTTATCTGCGATTGACACGATGGGAGCAGAAAACACCTGACCCATAATCCGGGTAAATGGACTTGACACGTGGATAGTTACTGAACAAACAAGGTTAAAGTTCACATACACACACCATGGAAGATGCACATTGAGGTCATAGGCCCAACAATTACTCACTCACTAATCAGAAATGCAATTAGCCACATGTGACTGGCATCTTGGACATTGCTCTGGTCAGAACACACCTTAGGTATTGTGTCCCGTTTCGGTCACTGGGAAACAAGGGACACATTGAAATGTTGGAGGCAGCTGGGAGAAGGGCTGTGAGACTGGTCCCTAATGTCAGAGGTTTGAGTTATAAGAAAAGACTGGAGCGATTTCACCTTGAGAGGTGATCTTATATATAAGATAGCAAACGGCATGAAAAAACTAAGTCCAGAAAATTACTTTAAACTAAATTGTGAGATTAGGACAAAGAGACACAGGGTCAAAGTAGCAAAACTTAAATTTAGGATAGCTATCAGGAAGCTGTTCAGAGAGCGAGTGACTGACACATGGAACGGGCTCCCAGAGATAGAAAAAAAGAAAAAAGAAAGACTTGCATTTCTACAGCGCCTTTCACGACCTCAGGACGTCCCAAAGCGCTTTACAGCCAATGAAGTACTTTTGAAGTATGTCACTGTTGTAATGCAGGAAACATGGCAGCCAAATTGCACACAGCAAGCTCCCACAAACAGCAATGTGATAATGACCAGGTAATCTGCTATTAGTGATGTTGATTGAGGGATAAATATTGGCCCAGGAAGAACTCCCCTGCTCTTCTTCGCAATAGTGCCATGGAATCTTTTACATCCACCTGAGAGAGCAGCAGGGCCTCGGTTTAACGTCTCATCCGAAAGATGGCACCTGCGACAGTGCAGCACTCCATCAGTACTACAGTGGAGTGTCAGTCTAGATTTTTGTGTTCATGTCTCTGGAGTGGGACTTGAACCCACGACCTTCTGACTCAGTAGATGAGAGTGCGACCCACTGAGCCGTGGCTGACACAGAGAGAGGGACTGACACATGGAACGGACTCCCAGGTACAGCAGTGGAGGGGAAAAACCCTGGAATCAGTTAAGAAAAACAATGTTGATGTTACAATGTAGGGATGGTGGGGTCTTTCTGGATCAATCGACTGATTTGGGCGAATAGCTTTTCTCATTGGTAACTCTCCTGTGAGCAAAGAGTACTGCAACAGGCAACAAGAAATCTCCAGAATTCTTTTTCGAAAAAGATAGAAATTTCTACAGTACCTTTCACAACTTCAGGGTGTCCCCAAGTGCTTTACAGCCAATGAAGTACTTTTTTGACGTGTAGTCACTGTTGTAATGTGGGAAACGCGGCAGCCAATTTGTGCACAGCAAGCTCCCACAAACAGCAATGTGATAATGACCAGATAATCTGTTTTAAGTGTTGGTTGAGAGATAAATATTGGCCAGGACACCGGGAAGAACTCCCCTGCTCTCCTTTAAAATAGTGGCCATGGGTTCTTTTACATTCACCTGAGAGAGCAGACGGGGCCTCGGATTAACATCTCACCTGCAACAATGCAGCACTCCCTCCGTTTTGCACTGGGAGTGCCAGCCTGGATTATGTGCTCAACGCCCCTGGAGTAAGGGCTTGGACCCGCAATCTTCCTGACTGAGGGGCGAGAGGGCTATTCACTGAGCCATGGCTGACACCATACTAACAAGTGATGGGATCTTGGCTATACTTACTGATTAAGTTATGCGAAGCCTGTGGCCCGGCACACTTTCAGTGGGACTGCATGTCAAAGGCCTAAATTCAGGGCTGCTTTGAGTTCCCAGCTTCTTGACACTATAGGTTACTGTAAGGTTTCCAAAATTTGCAGATCCCCAAAACCTAAGGAAAAAGGACTTTGGAACTACCCTAGAGTGATAAAAATGCATTTGGGCCTAACATAAGGAATTTAAAACCAAAAACCAAGTTTTGGCATTTTAAAAACATGTCTGGACCTGTAAGGGAGAAAAGGCTGCACAGGAGGTGGGTTCGACCTCTGTAAAAGCAGTTTTGGGTATTGCAGTTAAATTGCATTGTCTGGGGAATCGGGATGACCTCACTCAAGCCCCAGCAAGCATTAACATTTGGACTAACAACAGAAAACGCTGGAAAAACTCAGCAGGCCAGGCAGCATCCGTGGAGAGAGAAACAGAGTTAACGTTTCAGGTCGAAGACCTTTCGTCAGAACAATAGACCCTGGGAGAAGGCAGCCCCACCCAAAACACAGGCCCCATTAAAACCTATCGCAGACCCATCAAAACTATGCATAATTCAAATTGCTCAGGACCATTCTATAGAAAAACCCGAGTCCAGCCTAGAAACCCAAAACACGAAACCCTAACCCTAACCCTAACCCTAACCTTAACCCTAACCCTAACCCTAACCTGCAATCAACCGAAGAGATCGACAGGATGCAAGCCATTTGACACTTAGTAAAGTCGTTACTGTTAACGAGGTCTTACAATGACCGGGATTTGATTTGGTTTTGACAAGGCCACTTCAATTTAGTATAATTGAAGGCCCATCAAGCAGTTACAACAGTTCAGTAAGAAGGGAGTTCAAGTTCTCCAGTAAAACAGTTCAAGTTCAACAGAATTGAAATAACAACAGAAAACGCTGGAAAAACTCAGCAGGCGAGGCAGCATCCGTGGAGAGAGAAACAGAGTTAACGTTTCAGGTCGAAGACCTTTTGTCAGAACTGGAAATAGCAGGAAATGGAATAGATTTAAGGCAAGGATAAAGCTGGGAAAAGGGGGAGGGGATGAAAGAACAAGGTTGAAGAGACAAACGGAGGTCCCGTCGAAGAGAAGAGCAGAACTTCTTCAAGGTAAGCCTGTGTTGAACAGAAGTCAGGGCTGCAGTTACAGAAGCAACAGCTTCACAAGCAGACCGACACGCAAGAAGAAACCAGAGTGACTGCCTCAGTGACCATCGGACACCTCGCGGCAACAAGGGCCTTACGAAACCTTTTACTCAAAAGACTCTAAACCCTAACTCTCAACTGTCAAGGATTCGTTTGGTGAGCATTATCCCTGGTTCTCCAGAGTCCAACCTAGCTAGTGAAGTGGGATTGGGAGGGGTGAAGTATTCTTCTAATGTTATTTCCCTCGCTTGTACCGAAGTGTTCCCCACCTTTAGAGTGATAAGAGTGTTTGTGTTGTGTTTTACTTCCTTGAATAAAAGTCAAAGTTCTTTCATCAAACCTGTTGTCTACTGCATCTTTGTTCACAACTCCCAAATAAGTCCAAGGTCTAGAACCAGGGGCGTGGGAGCGATTCGAACCGCTCACTGAGTCAGAATTCATTAGACTCGGGAACGGTGCCCATGGATTGGAGGGTAGCTAACGTTACCCCACTATTCAAAAAGGGGGGTAGGGAAAAAGCAGGTAATTACAGACCTGTAAGCCTTACATCAGTTGTGGGCAAAATGCTGGAGTCCATCATTAAGGATGAAATAGCGGAGCACTTAGCAAATGGGGACAGGATAGGACAGAGTCAACATGGATTTACAAAGGGTAAATCGTGCTTGACGAATCTATTGCAATTTTTTGAGGGAGTAACTGGTAAAATAGATGGGGGAGAGCCAGTAGATGTGGTGTACCTGGACTTCCAAAAGGCCTTCGACAAGGTCCCACATAAAAGATTAGCATGGAAAATTGAAGCTCATGGGATAAAGGGGAAAGTATTGACGTGGATAGAGAACTGGCTGTCAGATAGAAAACAGAGAGTTGGAATAAACGGCTCATTTTCTGAATGGCAGGCAGTAACAAGTGGGGTACCACAGGGATCTGTCCTGGGTCCCCAGCTGTTCACAATTTACATTAATGACCTGGATCAGGGAGTTGGATGCAGCATTTCCAAATTTGCAGACGACACTAAACTAGGAGGGGGGGTGGGCTCAGAGGAGGAGACCAGGAAGCTCCAGAGCGATTTGGACAGACTGGGTGATTGGGCGGATAAATGGCAGATGCACTATAATGTGGACAAGTGCGAAGTTATCCACCTTGGGTGCAGGAACGGGAGGGCAAATTATTATTTAAATGGCAATAAATTGGGAGAGGGGGAAGTACAGAGAGACCTGGGTGTTCTTGTACACCAGTCACTGAAGGCGAGCATGCAGGTGCAACAGGCGGTCAAGAAGGCAAATGGTATGCTGGCCTTCATAGCAAAAGGGTTGGAATACAGGAACAGGGATACCTTGCTGCAGCTGTACAGGGCACTGGTGAGACCACACCTCGAGTACTGTGTACAGTTTTGGTCGCCTCATCTGAGGAAAGATGTTCTTGCCATGGAGGGGGTGCAGCGGCGATTCACCAGGCTGATACCAGGAATGGCGGGATTGACCTATGAGGAGAGACTATGTAGTTTAGGGATGTACACACTGGAGTTTAGAAGATTGAGAGGGGACCTCATAGAAGTGTATAAAATTCTGACAGGTCTAGACAGACTAGATGCAGAAGGAATGTTTCCCTTGGCGGGTGAGAACAGAACTAGAGGACATAATTTAAGGATAAGGGCTAAACCATTTAGGACAGAAATGAGGGGGAATTTCTTCACTCAGAGGGTGGTGAACCTGTGGAACTCATTGCCACAGAGGGCAGTGTACGCCAGCTCATTAAATATATTTAAGAGGGAATTAGATATATTTCTACAGGCAAAAGGGGTTAAGGGTTACGGAGAGAAGGCGGGGACGGGATACTGAATTGGAGGATCAGCCATGATCTCATTAAATGGCGGAGCAGGCTCGAAGGGCCGGATGGCCTACTCCTGCTCCTATCTTCTATGTATGTATCTATGTACCCCCTACAGTTACCATTCGCTAGTTTTCTAAGTTAGCATGTATACATCTCCAGGTTGTGGAGTTAGACTTAGGGTAAAGCTCCCTGTACTCTGAGCTAGTGATGTGCCTCAGCCCCAATACAGAGAGTGATGTCTGCACCAACAGTGCAACACTTTCACTTTCCTTCATCAATCAGCCTCTGGCCAGTGTCAGCTTGGTTCAGTTGGTTACAGTTAGGCCTTTGAGTTATGAAGAATGCAGGTTCAAAGCCCCATACCAGGACTTGAGCGAGAACCTAGACTTACACCAGAGCACTACAGAGGCAGTGCTGCACTGTCGGAGGTGCAGTCTTTAGGATGAGATCTCCATCCATTCAACTGAATGTTAAACATGGCACTATTTGAAGAAGAGGTAGGGAGTTCTTCCGGTGTCCTGACCAACATTCCTCCCTCAACCAAGACCATCAAAAACAGCCAACTGTTGTTTGTGGTATCTTGCTGTGTGTAAACTGCCTGCTGCATTTCCCTGCACTACATCAGGACTGCATCTCAGAAAGCAATTCCATGGATGTCAAGCTGCTTTCGGACATCCTGAGGATGTGCTCAGCTGCAATATAAATGCAAGCTCTTGCTCTTTAACATTGTGCAGTCGTAGTAAAATGTTTTTCAAATTTATTCCAATGATATAGAATATTTTATTCATTGTTTTTTAAATCAGTGGAGACAAGCATGAAATCAGTTCCATGGGACATTTTGAAGGTGCTATATAAATGCAGGTGGCTGCTACCATGGAGTTCCAGGGAGGAGGGACTTCAGTTACGTGGATAGACTGGAGAAGCTGGGGTTGTTCTCCTTGGAGCAGAGAAGGTTGAGAGGAGATTTGATAGAGGTGTTCAAAATCATGAGGGGTCTGGACAGAGTAGATAGAGAGAAACTGTTCCCATTGGCAGAAGGGTCGAGAACCAGAGGACACAGATTTAAGGTGATTGGCAGAAGAACCAAAGGCGACATGAGGAAAAACTTTTTTACGCAGCGAGTGGTTAGGATCTGGAATGCACTGCCTGAGGGGGTGGTGGAGACAGAATCAATCACGGCTTTGAAAAGGGAGTTGGATAAGTACCTGAAGGAAAAAAAATTGCAGGGCTGTGGGGAAAGGGCGGGGGAGTGGGACTGGCTGAAGAGCTCTTGCAGAGAGCCGGCACGGGCTCAACGGGCCGGATGGCCTCCTTCCTGCTGTAATTCTATGATTCTACCCGGGCAGGCGCGGGGGAACTCCAACCTAGGGGGCAGCACCGAGTCAGCGCGCCCGGGGGAGGCTCCTGGCCGCCTCGCCGCCTCCTCGTCTATCGGGCTGCCTGGCGGAACGCGAGGCCGAGGCTCGGGGCCTAAAGAGAGAGAGGCCGGGGTCCGGCGGTCGCAATGGCGCTGGTCCGTGAGGAGGCGGCGGGAGGCCCGGGGCCGGTTTTTCCGGAGCTGAGCGCCGAGGATTCGGGGCCGATGCTGATCGAGAGTCTGTGCATGAACTGCCGGCAGAATGTGAGCCCGGGGGAGAGAGAGACCGAGGCCTTTACACCGGGGGGGGGGGGGGGGGGAAGGGAGAGGCCTTTACCCCGGGGGGGGGGGGGGGGGGGGGGGGGGGAGAGAGACCGAGGCCTTTACCCGGGGGGGGAGAGAGGCCGAGGCCTTTACCCCGGGGGGGGGGGGGGGGGTGGGAAAGAGAGGCCTTTACCCGGGGGGGGAGAGAGGCCGAGGCCTTTACCCCGGGGGGGGGGGGGGGGGGGGGGAAAGAGAGGCCTTTACCCCGGGGGGGGGGGGGGGGGGGGAGAGAGGCCGAGGCCTTTACCCCGGGGGGGGGGGGGGGGGGGGGAAAGAGAGGCCTTTACCCCGGGGGGGGGGGGGGTGGGGAAAGAGGGAGACCTTTACCCCGGGGGGGGGGGGGGGGGAGAGGGAGACCTTTACCCCGGGGGGGGGGGGGGGGGGAGGGAGACCTTTACCCTGGGTGGGGGGGGGGGAGGAGGGAGACCTTTACCTGGCGGGGGGGGGGGGGGGGGGGGAGGGAGACCTTTACCCCGGGGGGGGGGGGGGGGGAGAGAGGCCGAGGCCTTTTACCCCGGGGGGGGGGGGGGGGGGAAAGAGAGGCCTTTACCCCGGGGGGGGGGGGGGGGAAAGAGGGAGACCTTTACCCGGGGGGGGGGGGGGGGGAGAGGGAGACCTTTACCCCGGGGGGGGGGGGGGGGAGGGAGACCTTTACCCTGGGTGGGGGGGGGAGGAGGGAGACCTTTACCCTGGCGGGGGGGGGGGGGGGGGGGGAGGGAGAGACCTTTACCCCGGGGGGTGGGGGGGGGGGGGAGAGACCTTTACCCCTGGGGGGGGGGGAGAGAAACCTTTACCCCCTGGAGAGGGAGAGGGGCCTTTATCCCGGGGGGGGGGGGAGGCCTTTATCCCGGGGGGGGGGGGAAGAGAGGGAGAGAGGCCTTTATCCGGGGGGGGGAGAGGCCTTTATCCCGGGGGGAGGGGGGGAGAGGCCTTTATCCCCGGAGGGGGGGGAGAGGGAGAGGCCTTTACCCCGGGGGGGGGGGAGGGGGAGAGAGGCCTTTACCCCGGGGGGGGGGGGAGGGGGAGAGAGGCCTTTACCCCAGGGGGGAGAGGCCTTTACCCGGGGGGGTGGGGAGAGGCCTTTACCCCGGGGGGGTGGGGAGAGGCCTTTACCCCGGGGGGGGGGGGGGGAGTAACCGAGGCCTTTACCCCGGGGGGGGGGGGGAGTGACTGAGGCCTTTACCCCGGGGGGGGGGGGGAGTGACCGAGGCCTTTACCCCGGGGGGCCCTCCCCTGGCCTGCCCCGGGGTGGGGGGGGTGCAGTCGGGGCCCGGGGCAGTGAGGACAGGGTGCGGGGAGTTTAGGGAAGGTTCTCGGGCAGTGGCGCTGAAATTGGCACCGAATCTGAGGGACAGACGTCCCCTGGCACTGGGAATTCAGGGAGGGAGATGCTGTGGGGTTTCATGCCATGTCCTCTTGCTGTGTGACGAGCAGCCGGCAGGACACTGAGATTCTGCCCTTCCAGAGAGAGCGAGGAGAGCTGTGGGAACCCTATTGTTTTCCAGTTCTGATTTCAGGAGAGCAATGCAATATAAACCTGCTAGCATCGCTCTCCCCTCTTCATATTCCTGCAGCGAATGCTGTTCAGAAATGGGGCTAGTAAAATCTCAGCAGTTCAGCACGAGCCCACAAAGTTTGGGTCTTTGCTGAAACAAGCTAAGTTGGCAATTTTACAGACACGATGTGCTGCACTGTTAAAATATAAAAGATCCACAGCCACTGGGATGAAGTACCAGTGCCGACAAGTTGATATTTCCTTTCTCAATCCTTCCCAGCATCCATTTCTGCCCTTTAACCCCTTGGGTGCTCGGGCATGTCTTTCTGTACCTGAAGGCTCTAGAAAGGTGTGTTTGTTGCCCTCTCTTAACTTCTTGAGAACCATCACATCAGTGATGATGACTTGGCCAATTCCATTAGACATTTCAGGCTGAGTGTGTGCAATAAATGTAGCCAAGTGACATCTTTTTATCTGCTTTGTTCAATGGATGATGCGTTGCACGGCAATAATTCCTTCCGTGTTGGTTTGTCCCTCTTTAAAGGGGATGACCCGGTTGCTGCTGACGAAGATTCCATTCTTCAGAGAGATTATCGTCAGCTCTTTTGCCTGTGAGAATTGTGGCTGGGTGAACAATGAGATCCAGTCAGCTGGGAGGATCCAGGAGCAGGGAGTGCGGTACACACTGCGTGCTTCCACCAGACAGGTGAGTCAGTGACTGCAATAGGTGTTCCAATTGCCAGCAATTAAAATACCTGTTTCTGTAGCAGTGGGACTGCTTGCTTATTCATCACCTTATTTAGCAGTGTGATGCATGGGTGTTAAAATGGCAGTTCCTTTACTGTTGGAACATAGGAGAGGATATGACTGGACAAGGCTACCTTCTATCTTCTATGGGCCCTTAGGTCTGGAATTTCCTCCCTAAACCTCTCCCCCTCTCAACCTCTCTTTTTTAAGATGCTCCTTAAAACCTACCTCTTTGACTGAGTTTTTGGTCCCTCCATGGCCTCACCCCTCCCTATTTCTGTAAACTCCTCCAGCCCTACAACCCTCCCAGATCTCCGTGCTCCTCCAATTCTGGTCTCTGGCACATCCCCGATTTTAATCTCTCCACCATTGGCAGCTGTGTCATCAGCTGTCGAGGACCTAAGCTCTGGAATTCCCTCCCTAAACCTCTCCACCTCTCTCTCTTTTTAAGATGCTCCTTAAAACCTACCTCTTTGACCGAGTTTTTGGTCACCTGCCCTAATACCTCCTGTGGTTCGGTGTCAAAAATGTTTTAATTGCTGTCACTCCTGTGAAGCGCCTTGGGATGTTTTGCTATGTTAAATGCACTATATAAATGTAAGTTGTTATTGTAGTACCAGACAGTAATACTGCTCAATCGCCCAGTCCCTCAAATGCTTGGCCCATTCTCCCTCGAATATTTCCATTCTACCTGCCTTCCTGGGCAGTTCATTCCACATGTTTATCACCCTCTGCACAAAATAGTTAAACTGTAAACTGTCTGGTTTATGGCAGTCTTGAACATATCAGGGTTCAATTTATCTATTCCTTTAACTCTCTGTCTCTCTCTCTCTCTCTCTCTCTCTCTCTCTCTCTCTCTCAATCCCAGACTCTTCACCCTCTCCTCATTGCTCAGGCAAGTTTGGTTGCCCTTTTCTGTACTGCCTCCAAAGCCTGGATATCCTTGCTGTGGTCCGATGAGCAGAATTCTACACGGTACTTTGTGTGTGGCCGTACCGGTGCTTTGTACAGACTCCGTGTCACTCCTGGGGATTTGTGGCTACACATCCCAAGATCTGCTTAACTTTTGTTACTGGCTGTGTAACTTCCCCCAAAGACCTGACTGCTTAATGCAGCCACTTGCTGGGCCGTTGGACCAGGACTGTCCCAGGTTCAGCCCCGGGTTTGCACTGAGTTAGCTGACCCCAGTTGGGGTAGCGGTGAGGGGTGCTATAATTCACCTCGGGGCTACGGGTGGCTAATGGGGAACTGGGCATGGGTTCAGCTTCTAATTGAGACGAGTTTTTTTTATGCACCACGTTGTTGTGATCTGGAACGCGCTGCCTGAAAGGGCGGTGGAAGCAGATTTAATAACTTTCAAAAGGCAATTGGATAAATACTTCAAACGGAAACATTTATACGGCTATGGGGAAAGAGCCGGGGAGTGGGACTAATTGGATCGCTCTTTCAAAGAGCCGACCCAGGCATGATGGGCTGAATGGCCTCCTTATTACTGCCCAACAATCTCTGCTGAAAATGCCTGTATGTGGTGCCCTCTATCACAGTAGCCCGCAGCGGCTCCCAGTTGAGGCTCATGTAGGAAGTATGGCATGAACGAGCTCCAGGCAGGTACCTGTGGAACTGGACTCCAGCAGGGAGGAGAGGATTGGTGAGCAAAGGGAAATTCTGTAGAAGTGAGAGTTGGGTTATTTTAATTACTCAGCTCTGTGTAAAGTATTTCCAGTGTGGTTGATCAGCTGTTGGAACTGGGGGGTGGGACAGCCACCTGCAGTCAAACAAAACAATTTGTGCCAGTGCTTGTCACAATTTCCGTTCTTTCTCTATTCCGTGCTGCCGCCCCCAGCTCTCCTTTTCGGTAATGTTAAGAACAGCTAAACTGTTTTTTGCTAAATTTACTATATTAGTAAATGAGAAAAATGAGTCAGTCGTTGGCCGTGAATTTAAGCTGGTATCTTTGGCTTGGGTAAAGGCGCTACCAGCAATGCTGCCTTTAAGCTGTGCAGCACTCTGACGGTCCCGCGCAGCCTGTTAAAGGGGCTGTGCGGGCCAAAAAAAAATTAGAGGCAACATTGACTACCAGTGTGGTGGTGAGCCAGGGCGCCCAGGCTTGATTCCTGGTGTAGCCAGCGTGGAAATAGAGGCACTACAATTGCTCTGTCTCTGGGTTACGAGGAGAAATATCAGCCAGCGTTCCCTGATTGCCGTGTAGTGATTTCCCCATACTGAGGTGCACATGAATGTTGGGTAAGGGTAGCTGTAGCTGTGATGGCTTTGCAGCTGAATAACCTGCTGATACTGGCTGTCATGGCTGATCTATAAAGAATGGCCACTAGGGTGAGACAATTGAAGGCTCTGGTGCTACGGAATCATACCCCAGTAAGAATCCAAGCCTACAGGACATGGTTGGCATGTGGGTGCAGATAGTATCATAGAATGGTTACAGCACGGAAGAAGGCCAATCGGCTCGTCAAGCCCGTGCCGACTCTCAGCTAGTCCCACTCCCCTGCCCTTTCCCCGTAGCCCTGCAAATTTTTTCCTTCAGATACTTGTCCAATTCCCTTTTGAAAGATAAGGTTGAGTCTGCCTCTACCACCCTTTCAGGCAGTGCATTCCAGATCTTAACCACTCGCTGCGTTAAAAAGTTTTTTCTTACGTTGCCTTTGGTTCTTTTGCCAATCACCTTAAATCTGTGTCCTCTGGTTCTCGACCCTTCTGCCAATGGGAACAGTTTCTCTCTACTCTGTCCGGACCCCTCATGATTTTGAACACCTCTATCAAATCTCCTCTCCATCTTCTCTGCTCCCAGGAGAACAACCCCAGCTTCTCCAGTGTATCAACATAACTGAAGTCCCTCATTCCTGGAATCATTCTCACTTACGTCTTTTCTGCACCTTCTCTAAGGCCTTCATATCCTTCCTAAAGTGTGCTGCCCAGAATTGGACACAGTACTCCAGTTGGGGCCGAACCAGTGTTTTATACAGGTTCATCATAATTTCCACACTTTTGTACTCTATACTTCTATTTATGAAGCCCAGGATCCCGTAAGCCTTTTTAACCACTTTCTCAACCTGCCCTGCCACCTTCAACGATTTGTGCACACATACCCTCAGGTGTCTCTGTTTGTAACCAAGTAATCTTGGTTGTCTATTGACGTTTATTAACTGTGCTTTTCATTAACAAGGTCATCCTGTCGAGCTGTTTGATTTGAATACTCCATTGTACTACCAGTCCTCTGTCTTAATCCGGTGTATTATTAATCCTGTCTAACTCCATGGGTCTATGTTGTGCAGGACCTGAACCGTGAAGTTGTGAAAGCAGACTGCGCGCTGACTAAAATCCCCGAGCTTGACTTTGAGATTCCACCATTCACACAGAAAGGGGGTAAGCACGTGTTTAGTGTTTATGCCATTAGATTAGGAGATGCTAGTGTAAAAATCCCATCATCTAAGCTCTCGAAGATGCAGAGAAGGGTGGCCAGAATAGTACCTAGCCTTGGGGTTCATAGTTATGAGAATAGGCTCTAAGGATTAGGACAGATTACTTTAGAAAATAAGAACATAAGAAATAGGAGCAGGAGTAGGCCATTTGGCCCCTTGAGCCTGCTCCGCCATTCAATAAGATCATGGCTGATCATCTAACTCAACTCCACTTTCCTGCACTATCCCCATATCCCTTGAGTCCCTTAATATCCAAAAATCTATCGATCTCAGTCTTGAATATACTCAACAACTGAGCCTTCACAACCCTCTGGGGTAGAGAATTCCAAAGATTCACCACCCTCTGAGTGAAGAAATTTTTCCTCATCTCAGTCCTAAATGGCCACCCCTTATTCTGAGACTGTGGCCCCTAGTTCTAGACTCCCCAGCCAGGGGAAACATCCTCCCTGCATCTACCCTGTCGAGGCTGAAGCGTTTGCAACCATCTTCAGCCAGAAGTGCCAAGTGGATGATCCATATCAGCCTACTCCTGAGGTCCCTGCCATCACAGAAGCCAGTCTTCAGCCAATTCGATTCACTCCACGCGATATCAAGAAACGGCTGAGCGCACTGGATACAGCAAAGGCTATGGGCCCCGACAACATCCTGGCTATCGTGCTGAAGACTTGTGCTCCAGAACTAGCCGCGCCTCTAGCCAAGCTGTTCCAGTACAGCTACAACACTGGCATCTATCCGACAATGTGGAAAACTGCCCATGTATGTCCTGTCCACAAAAAGCAGGACAAATCCAATCCGGCCCCATCAATCTACTCTCAATCATCAGCAAAGTAATGGAAGGTGTCATCGACAGTGCTATCAAGCGGCACTTACTCACCAATAACCTGCTCACTGATGCCCAGTTTGGGTTCTGCCAAGACCACTCGTGACCTCATTACAGCCTTGGTCCAAACATGGACAAAGGAGCTGAATTCCAGAGGTGAGGTGAGAGTGACTGCCCTTGACATCAAGGCAGCATTTGACCGAGTGTGGCATCAAGGAGCCCTAGTAAAACTGAAGTCAATGGCGGGGGGGGGGGAACGCTCCACTGGCTGGAGTCGTACCTAGCACAAAGGAAGATGGTTGTGGTGATTGAAGGTCAATCATCGCAGCCCCAGGACATCGCTGCAGGAGTTCCTCAGGGCAGTGTCCTAGGCCCAACCATCTTCAGCTGCTTCGTCAATGACCTTCCCTCCAACATAAGGTCAGTAATGGGGATGTTCGCTGATGACTGCACAGTGTTCAGCTCCATTCACAACTCCTCAGATAATGAAGCAGTCCAAGCCCGCATGCAACAAGATCTGGATGACGTTCAGGCTTGGACTGATAAGTGGCAGGTAACAATCGTGCCACAGAAGTGCTAGGCAATGACTATCTCCAACAAGCGAGAGTCTAACCACCGCCCCATGACATCCAAGGGCATTACCATCGCCAAATCCCCCACCATCAACATCCTGGGGGTCACCATTAACCAGAAACTTAACTGGACCAGCCATATAAATACTGTGGCAACAAGAGCAGGTCAGAGGCTAGGTATTCTGCGGCAAGTGTTTCACCTCCTGACTCCCCAAAGCCTTTCCACCGTCTACAAGGTACAAGTCAGGAGTGTGATGGAATACTCTCCACTTGCCTGTATGAGTGCAGCTCCAATAATACTTGCTTGACACCATCCAGGACAAAGCAGCCCGCTTGATTAGCTCCCCATCTATCACATTAAACATTCACTCCCTCCACCACCGGCGTACCGTGGCTGCAGTGTGTACCATCAGCAAGATGCACTGCAGCAAGTCGCCAAGGCTTTTTCGGCAGCACCTCCCAAATCCGCGACCTCTTCCACCTAGAAGGACAAGGGCAGCAGACGCATGGAAACACCACCACCTCCAAGTTCCCCTCCAAGTCACAGACCATCCTGACTTGGAAATATATCGCCGATCCTTCATCGTCGCTGGGTCAAAATCCTGGAACTCCCTACCTAACAGCACCGCAGGAGTATCTTCACCACACGGACTGCAGCGGTTCAAGATAGTGGCCCACCACCACCACCTCGAGGGCAATTAGGAATGGGCAATAAATGCTGGACTTGCCAGCGACGCCCACGTCCCATAAACGAATATTTACAAAAAGCCCAGTAAGAATTTTGTATGTTTCAATGAGATCACCTCTCATTCTTCTAGACTCCAGAGAATATAGGCCTAGTCTACTCAATCTCTCCTCATAGGACAATCCCCCCATCCCAGGAATCAGTCTGGTGAACCTTTGTTGCACTCCCTCTATGGCAAGTATATCCTTCCTTAGGTAAGGAGATCAAAGCTGTACACAATACTCCAGGTGTGGTCTCACCAGGGCCCTATATAATTGCAGTCGGACGTCTTTACTCTTATACTCAAATCCTCTTGTATTAAAGGCTAGCATACCATTTGCTTTCCTAATTGCTTGTTGTACCTGCATGTTAACTTTCAGTGATTCGTGTACAAGGACACCCAGGTCCCTCTGAACACCAACATTTCTCAATCTCTCACCATTTTAAAAAATACTCTGCTTTTCTATTTTTCCTACCAAAGTGGATAACTTCACATTTCTCCACATTATATTCCATTTGCCATGTTTTTGCCCACTCACTTAGCTTGTCTATATCCCCTTGAAGCCTCTTTGCATCCTCCTCACAACTTACATTCCCACCCAGGATGTAGGCCATCAGGTCATGGGGATTTGTTGGCTTTCAGTCCCATTAATTTCTCCAGTACTATTTTTTTCCTAATACTAATTTCTTTCAGTTCCTCATTCTCGCTAGACCCTTGGTTCTCCACTATTTCCGGGAAGTTTTTTGCGTCTTCCGTGAAGACAGATACAAAGTATTTGTTTAATTTCTCTGCCATTTTCATATTCCCTTATTAAAGAAACACGGGCTGAGAGGGGATATGATTGAAGTGTTCAAAATGAAGGGATTGAATTCATCTGATTTGGAAAGGTTATTTGGATACGAGGATTGGGGGGGGGCAAAGATGTCGGCTGGATGTCGGGAAGTATTCCTTTAGTCATCACTCTCTGCAGCATGCAGTAGTTATGGATTAGCTCAGTCCTTTTCAAAGCGAATAAGTTCCTGAGCAAAGAGGATGTTTCCAGTTTCGAAGGGGTTGTTAGGTGTGATTATAAGGAGTTCTGTAGCTCTGCTCAATTGCCGTGAGGTGAGAGGAATTTCCCGGCGTTTGCACCCTGTGGTGAAAGGGTGGGCCAGTGGTGCAGCTGGTTACACCGTGTCCACATGGGCGGTCTTGATGAGCCTGGTTGCGCTTTCCCATCGATGTGCGTACTTGTAGCACGTGGTCATTTCCCAGTGCCACTCACTCTAATGGTACTGATTGCTGCTGGTGTTCGAAAGGCCTCAGATTAGGCTGTTTGCATGTCTAGCATGGCTGCTTCCTCAAACACGCACAGCTGCTCAGAAGTAAAGTGGGGCGATCCTGAGACATGACCGTTGTAAAGATTTGAAGTGTTCCTGAGTTATGATGGTCCCTAAAACAATATAGTCACATCAAAATCTGTTATAAAACTGGGAAGGATTGTTAATCATGTTCTCTAGGGTTGTATGCACATTGTTTTATTTGGAGGTTAGGACCTCCACATGGGGCTGTAACCGTGAAGTAATCCAGTTACGTAACTTCAAGCATCGCGTTTTTCTTTTAATAGACGTTTTGTATGTAGCTAGTGATGGGTGTGCGGCAGTGAATTGGAACACATTGTCTTGCTGCTTTTAGCAGATTGAAGAGTTAGGTTCTTGTACTGACCTGTTCCTGTTTCTGCAGCACTTTCTACTCTCGAGGGTCTGATTGACAGAGCGGTTGATGGCCTAGAGCAGGACCAGCCCACACGGAAGGTAGGTGTTCTTGTGTAATAGGGATTTTATTTTTCTCCTGCCTTCAGTCTCTGCTCAGCGCATCTCACACCAGTATGCTGACACTGAGTCAAGGATTGAATGTGCTGCAGATCCCCTCTGCTCTCCCAGAACCTCCCTCACACTCGGACATCTAGGTGCAAGTCCAAGGTTCGAGAGTAGGAGAGAAAACTAGATACATTGGGAAACTGGGATTGGGGGCTGTCAAATTAAATAGTGTAGATTGTAGAAGGATGGGAATCCTGGGACAGTAGAGTTCCACAGTTTTGAAGTCCTGGGGAAAGAGTTGCTGTCAGACACAGACAGCCCTGAGCCTTGATTCCAACACAAGGGATATGGAGATGACTGGGGCTGGGGGGAGTGTGTAGGATGAGTATATGGAGCTCAGGAGGAACTAGAATATTCAGAGAATTCATTGCCATGAGTAGTATTGATAAACTAGAGAGAGACTAGATGAGGCCGCGATGGAGAGTGGTTGGAGACTAGAGATGAGAGAGGGATCGCCTGTGAAATAAAAATCTTTCCTCTGTCCCTTGCAGGTCCAAGATGCTGGAATTCCCTCCCAAGATGTGGGCTGATTTTGGAAATGTCAATCATTGCTTTGGGCTTGATCTGTATTGTAGCATCTGTCCCAGGAATGTGGCCTAATGAAATATTCTCTTTATCCTTGCACCCCTACCCATCCCAGGCAATTGATCCCGAAGCGGCCTCCAAGATTGAGGAATTTATTGAAAAGCTAAAGAAGCTGAAGGATGTCGAGACTCCATTCACACTGGTAAATAACTCTCCTCTCTCTCTCTCTCTCTCTCTCTCTCTCTCTGTGTGTGCTGTGATGGAGTGTCACTTCTGTGAGTGTGAGTGTGCTGGAATCCACGTGTTGCAGGCGGGGTGAAGCTGGACTGGTCCCGCCATACACTGCAAACCAATTCTGAAACATTGTACATAAATACATAAATTTAAAACAGAAATAGACAGTTTCCTAGAAGTAAAGGGAATTAAGGGTTACGGGGAGCGGGCAGGAATTTGGACATGAGTCTAGGTTCGGATCGGTCATGGCCCTGTGGGTAGCGTAGCGGGCCCAGGGGCCGTGTAGCCTGATCCTGCTCCTATTTCGTGTGTCCAATTCTGTTAGGTTCAGGAGATGGTTCTGTGATAGTAGATTGGCGGTTAGGATCAGATCAGCCATGATCTTATTGAATGGCGGAGCAGGCTCGAGGGGCCAATTGGCCTACTCCTGCTCCTATTTCTTATGTTCTTACATTGGTGTTTTAGTTATAGGGCTAGAGGCAGTGGGGCCCAAGTTTGCAGATGATAAAATGGAATGCATAGTAAATAATTCGGAGGACCAAAGGAAACTGCGAGGGGAGGTTGATAGTGGAATTGAAGGGATATTTACTAGTCCTAGCCCCTTTAGGGCTACCCCGGATCAGGCGTATTTCTCAGACGTTCACTTTCAACTAAAGTTTGAGGTAGCCGAATCCTAAAGACGCTTAATTGGGTCTGAAGGTCCGGGCTATCTCTCCCTAAAGGAAAGGAACAACCCGAGAATGTTACCGTCCTCCAGATAGCGCTTTTAATAAGTTTAGCTAGACTGTAACGTTTCGGATATTATGAGGGTCCGGAAAACTCCCTCAGATTTCTGCAACTCCTCACCAAAGAGTGTACAGAGATTGAGTTTGTGAGTTTTTGATACAGAAGTCTTATGTGAGACAATTCTAAAAATATATAGATTTATTAAAGAATCGACATGCAATTTACAGTTGGTGAATCAATCGCAACATTAACCGTTCCAAAAAGAGAAAACATATTATCAGAGAATCTTACTTTTAAATCTTAACTTCACTACAGCATTACAGTTCTTAAAGTTCTTATACAGGATATCCACCAATATCAAATACCTTTGATCCCCGAGGTACAAAGAGTGGTAGACTGCAGAGCCGCCTCTGTAGCCGAGAATTGCTTTGCCCGATTAAAGCGAGTCTGCTATCTCATTTGAAACTTCAATATTTATACCCTTTTCCAGTGGGTTCCCTTCAAGGTTTTTTGCTGATGCAAGTTAATTATCCCTAGTCATCTTTCTGCCGACCTCTGCAATTCTTACTGCTACATCAGCTGGTAGCATTTCAGAATCAAGTCTCATCTCTCGGTGTTCTAAGTTTACCATATAAAAGACGGTGTGACGGCAGGTGTTCCTTACTTTGTCATCTTTACGAGGGCAGATGTTCCTTATCTTATGTGCTTCTTTACAAAGTGTAAATTAGAACACCTTATCCAGGGTGAACCATTGTTTCGTTCCCAAAAGTTCAGCTTGTCGGAGCCGTGCACCTTCTGTTTCAATAAGGTTATTTATTCAGGGTCAACAACTATCTTCTCTCAATAGCCAGAATGATTTCATAGTTAGGTTTCTAAATATCCAAACCCAGTTTGTCATGTTTAATAAGGCCAGAATTCTTTCATAAGATAGTGTATTTTTCTGAATAGGTTATATGGCTTATTCCTTCACAGAATGGGCAAAAAGTGGCAGAATGAATTCAATGTCAGTAAATGTGAGGTGGTACTTTTTTCTTAAACAAGTATTTATACTTTGGGGGATAGCAGTGTGTGGAAGAGCAGAGGGATTTAGGGATTCAGGTTTACAAAACATTTTAAAATAACACCTAAGTAGATAAGCCCATTAAAAAAACTTAATGGAATCCTGAGTTTTACAGTGAGATATAGAATATAAAAATGGTGAATCTATATAAACCTCAGTAAGACCACAGTTGGAGGACTGTGTGCAGTTTTGGTATGAGAAAATATAAATACAACAAAAGACTTGAAAATTTGGGGATGATTTGTTAGAATAGAGGAGATTACGAGATGATTTTGATAGAGGTGTTATGAAAGGATGGAACAGGATAGATGGAAACATGCTGTTTCCAGTGGTTGAGGGAGCATGAATATAAGATTAAATGTAAGTGATCTAGGACATGGGGCAGGAGAAACTTTCTTTTTAATGGCGGTTTCTGAGGCTGTGGAATGCACTACTAGAGCTAGTGATTGACACAGAGCCCGTGTCTACATTTAAGAATAAATTGGGGGGTTGAAAGAAAGGCGGGAACAGAGTGGACACTGGGATCAAAATCCAACTTGGGCGGAGATAAACACCAACGTGGACTGGGCCGAGTGGCTTGTTTCCGTGTTATACTTTCGGTGGAATTTGTAAAAAATGAGGGTAATGAGTTATCCACTTCAAAGTGTAGTTCTCTATTGTTGCAGTTAATCTGATCTCTTGGCATGTTGTACAGGTTATCGACGATCCATCTGGGAACAGCTTTATCGAGAATCCCCATGCCCCTCAGAAGGATGAGGCGTTAACGATTACTCACTACAAGCGGGATGCTCAACAGGACAGTGTGTTGGGACTGCAGGTAAGCTCAGTGTCGGTGGTGGCTATGTACGCAGGCTGGGTTATAAGACTGGGTCGGCACAGTGTCGCTGTGGTGGCTGGGTTATGAGACTGGGTAGGCACAGTGTTGCTGTGGTGACTATGTACACAGGCTGGGTTACTGGGATCTGTTCTGCCGCCACTTTGAAATAGTGGTTTTCAATCTTTGTTCTGTTTTGTGGGGGGGTTGTTTAACAAATGCTACCACATTCCTAGGGACCCCCACCCTAAAGTTCATCAAAGGAAACCAGTGCTATCATTGCAGGAAATGCTTATTGGTATACAGCAACAGAAATAACGCACCGCTACAAGAAGAGAAATTCGATAACCGTTTACATAGTAATTACAGCACAAAAACAGGCCATTCGGCCCAACTGCTCTATGCTGGTGTTTATGCTCCACACGAGCCTCCTCCCACCTTGCTTCATCTCCTCCATCAGCATAACCTTCTACTCTTTTCTCCCTTGTGTGTTTATCTAGCTTCCCCTTAAATGCATCTATGCTTTTCACCTCAACTACTCCCTGTGGTAGCAAGTTCCACATTCTCACCACTCTCGTGTCAGTTGGTAGCACTCTCTCCTCTGAGTCAGAAGGTTGTGGGTTCAAGTCCCACTCCAGGTACTTGAGCACATAAAGCTAGGCTGACACTGCAGTGCTGCACTGTCGGAGGTGCCGTCTTTCGGATGAGATGTTAAACCGAGGCCCTGTCTGCTCTCTCGGGTGGATGTAAAAGATCCCATGGCACTATTTTGAAGAAGAGCAGGGGAGTTCTCCCCGGTGTCCTGGCCAATATTGATCCCTCAACCAACATAACAAAAACAGATTATCTGGTCATTATCACATTGCTTTTTGTGGGACCTTGCTGTGCGCAAATTGGCTGCCACGTTTCCTACAACTCTGTTGGACGGAGTATCAATCAGGAAATAGTTGAGGCTTGTAATAAGGGAACATCTATAATTATGGGGGATTTTAACTATCCTATTAATTGGACAAATCAAATTGGGCAGGGCTGCCTTGAAGATGAGTTCAGTGAGTGTATTAGGGATGGGTTTCTTGAGCAGTATGTAACTGAACCGACCAGGGGGCAAGCAACCTTAGATCTGGTCCTGTGTAACGAGACAGGATTAATTAAAAATGTCCTAGTAAAGGATCCCCTTGGAATGAGTGACCATAACATGGTTGAATTCCATATTCAATTAGAGGGTGAGAAGGTTGGATCTCAAACAAGTGTGCTAAGCTTGAATAAAGGAGACTATGAAGGTATGCGAGCGGAATTTAGTAGAGTGGATTGGGAAAATAGATTAAAGGGTAAGACGATACATGATCAGTGGTGTACATTTAAGGAGTTATTTTACAACTTCCAAAAAATATATATTTCACTGAGAAGAAAAGGGTGTGAAAGAAAAGGGTGTAAAAGAAAAGACAGTCATCCGTGGCTAAGTAAAGAAATTAAGGATAGTATTCGACTAAAAACAAGGGCTTATAAGGTAGCCAAATCTAGTGGGAGGATAGAGGATTGGGAAAACTTTAAAAGACAGCAAAAAATAACAAAAAGATTGATTAAGAAAGGGAAGATAGATTATGAAAGTAAATTAGCAAAAAATATAAAAACAGATAGTAAGAGTTTTTATAGTTATATAAAAAGAAAAAGGGTGGCTCAAGTAAATGTTGGTCTCTTAGAGGATGAGACCGGGAAATTAATGGTGGGAAATATGGAGATGGCAAATACACTGAATATTTTGTATCAGTCTTTACAGTAGAGGACACTAAGAATATCCCAACACTGGACAAACAGGGAGCTATAGGGGGGGAGGAGCTAAACACAATCAAAATCACTAAGGAAGTGGTACTCGGTAAAATAATGGGACTCGAGGCGGATAAATCACCTGGACCTGATGGCTTACATCCTAGGGTCTTGAGGGAAGTGGCGGTAGGGATTGTGGATGCATTGGTAATTTTCCAAAACTCCCTGGACTCAGCAAAGATCCCGGCAGACTGGAAAACTGCTAATGTAACACCCTTATTTAAAAAGGGCAGTAGACAGAAGGCTGGAAACTATAGACCGGTTAGCCTAACATCTGTGGTAGGTAAAATTTTGGAGTCCATTATTAAGGAGACAGTAACGGGACATTTGAATAATCATAATTTAATAGGACAAAGTCAGCATGGTTTTATGAAGGGGAAGTCATGTTTGACAAATTTGCTGGAGTTCTTTGAGGAAGTAACACACAGGGTGGATAAAGGGGAACCAGTGGATGTGGTGTATTTAGACTTCCAAAAGGCATTTGACAAGGTGCCACACACAAGATTATTGCTTAAGATAAAAAATCGCGGGATTGGGGGTAATATTCTGGCATGGATAGAGGATTGGCTATCTAACAGAAGGCAGAGAGTTGGGATAAATGGTTCATTCTCAGACTGGCAATCAGTAACTAGTGGTGTTCCGCAGGGGTCAGTGCTGGGTCCCCAACTCTTTACAATCTATATTAACGATTTGGAGGAGGGGACCGAGTGTAACATATCAAAGTTTGCAGATGATACTAAGATGGGAGGGAAAGTAGTGAGTGAGGAGGACATAAAAAATCTGCAAGGGGACATAGACAGGCTAAGTAAGTGGGCAGAGATTTGGCAGATGGAATACAATACTGGAAAGTGTGAGGTTATGCACTTTGGCAGGAAAAATAGTAGAGCAAGTTATTATCTAAATGGCAAGAAACTGGAAAGTACTGAAGTTCAAAGGGATCTGGGGGTCCTGGTGCACGAAACTCAAAAGGTTAGTATGCAGGTGCAGCAAGTGATTAAGAAGGCCAATGGAATGTTGGCTTTCATTGCTAGGGGGATAGAATATAAAAATCGGGAGGTATTGCTTCAGTTGTACAAGGTATTGGTGAGACCGCACCTGGAATACTGCATACAGTTTTTGTGTCCATACTTAAGAAAAGACATACTTGCTCTCGAGTCAGTACAAAGAAGGTTCACTCGGTTAATCCCGGGGATGAGGGGATGGACATATGAGGAGAGGTTGGGTAGATTGGGACTCTACTCATTGGAGTTCAGAAGAATGAGAGGCGATCTTATTGAAACATATAAGATTGTGAAGGGGTTGGATCGGGTGGATGCGGGGAGGATGTTCCCGATGATGGGTGAAACTAGAACTAGGGGGCATAGTCTTAGAATAAGGGGCTGCTCTTTCAAAACTGAGATGAGAAGGAACTACTTCACTCAGAGGGTGGTAGGTCCATGGAATATGCTGCCCCAAAAAGCTGTAGAAGCTACATCATTACATAAATGTAAAACAGAAATAGACAGTTTCCTAGAAGTAAAGGGAATTGAGGGTTACGGGGAGCGGGCAGGAATTTGGACATGAGTCTAGGTTCGGATCGGTCATGGCCCTGTGGGTAGCGGAGCGGGCCCAGGGGCCGTGTAGCCTGATCCTGCTCCTATTTCGTGTGTCCAATTCTGTTAGGTTCAGGAGATGGTTCTGTGATAGTAGATTGGCGGTTAGGATCAGATCAGCCATGATCTTATTGAATGGCGGAGCAGGCTCGAGGGGCCAATTGGCCTACTCCTGCTCCTATTTCTTATGTTCTTATTACAACAGTGACTACACTTCAAAAGTACTTCATTGTCTGTAAAGCGCTTTGAGATGTCCGGTGGTCGTGAAAGGCGCTATATAAATGCAAGTCTTTCTCTCTAGGTAAAGAATGTAGAACTCGCTACCACAAGGAGTAGTTGAGGCAAATAACAAAATGTCTGAAATCCAAAAAAATTATGACAAATGGGCATTTTAAAAGTAATCCCTTAATGTTTAAGGGCTAATCTATCTCCTTTTAAAAGTAGTTTAAATCCATTCCCATACAATATTTTACCATTGTGAAGCTTCCTGGCTGCAGAGAGACTAATCCTATAAAATCGCTGGGGTTTGAGCGAGTTTAGCCTCTTGACTCCAATTCATGGTAGTAAGAGGTGATTTTGTGGTTGTGACGGTTGTTGGAGAGGTCCTAAGCAGAGGCCAAATCAATGATCATCTCTCCTCAACGAGCAAGTCAGCCTGGGCTGAATTGTCACAGAGCTTGAGCCAATTTGAGTGGTATTGATGAGCAGCTTGGGCATAGTTCACTGTCTATCCCACTCGGCAATGCTGTGCGGCTGGAGAGACCCACGGGAAAGGAGGAAAGAGATAAAACTAAGCATGATGAAGAATCTTCTGTGCATGATCATTTTTATTTTGTGTCTTCTATCCTTACAGGAATGTACAGAAGAGGAGAAGCCACAGAACACCATTGAAGATTTAAGGAATGAAGTGAGTGTTTCTGAGGACTACAAAAAAAAAAACCTGTGCTGTTACTGTAACGCTTCTCTTGCACTCCTGTTTTCCCACTCTCCTCTCCAGTCCATGGAATGACCTCAGTCTGACTCAGTCGCACTGGCTCTTCCAGAACTTCCTTCTACTTAAAGCAGCTCCCTTAACCTGATGGCACGTTGATGGCCCTGGGTCTGGCGGTGCTCTTGGTTCCCTGGACATCAGGTGTTTATTCTCTGGCGTACATCAGAGTGAGGGAGATTTGTGTGTCTCGCATCGCCTATCAATTGCACTTCTTTATTTCAAAAGCACCTTGACGTTCAGTATGTGGAATTTTCAGCATGACTTTGGCAGATCTTCAATGGTGATAATTAAAGGATTAGACGCCGTGGATTCACTGGTTTTGGACGATAATACTCAATGCTCCTTTCAGCTGTGGGACTGGGTGCAATGCCTAGCCAGGCTGAGCAAGAGCCACCCCCAGTCCTCGGCCATTTGGACTTTTCTTGAGTTGGTTTCAAGCTCTTGTTTGGAATCTCCCTGTATCACACACATCATCCCCAATCAAAAGGACAGGCTGGATAGGTGCTGCAGGATCTCCTGCTGCTGCTGCTGTATAACCATGCACTGGCTGGTCTTTTACTGCATGGCCAAACTGGGGCAATTTTCATGCTAAATTAGACTCGATGTCTCCATTTTTTGAACCAGTTGTGCCCTGTTGTGTGGCTCCACAGGGATTCCCATCCTGTATGGCGAGACCCCAGAATGTTTTACTAATGACAATCCAGGGTGACTGGCGAAAGACTCCTGTCACTGCCTGGTGGACAGGTCTGAAGTGAAACAGATTTCAGGAAATACAAACCCTTCTATTTGGTTCTGAGACTGCAGAACTGCTCATCATTTCGCACCCCTCGGCACTCTGACTTAATAGGCTATAAAAATGCTTCTTATATTAAATAGAGACATGGTAAAGGAGGCTTTCCTGAGGCTAGGATTAGGAGCAGGTGGGAACTTTTAAACACTGCATCTGATATCCAGACTTATCCTGGGGGATGTTTGATCCTGAAATGACCAAATAGGGTTTTGGGAGAGGGGAAAGTCTGTGTTAAACTAAGGCGTGTTTCCTTTTCTCTGTAGGTGCTGCAGTTTGGTACCAACTGCCCAGAATGCAATGCACCTGCTGAAACGAACATGAAGCTAGTGCGTATCCTTTAACCGAGACGGTGTTCGATGCAGTGGAGTCGCAGGTAGGGAGGTGGCTGCATGTGCGATTAAAACACCCAGGATACTCGGGCAAGGATCAAAAATGTCTTTTTGACAGATGCTCTTTATTTCAGGTAGAAATTCAATCCCAGTAATACAAGCAGCTCAAGCTAAACCGAGGTGAAAACGTGGAAATCTGAAGCTGCAAGAGTTCTTTTGCTACTAGTTCTTTCCCTTTCCCTCGTCCACTGAATGGGTTGACTATGTGGGTGCCCATCCCCGCTCACCTCTTTTCCCCCTCCCCCCAGCACCTTGCTCGAGGGCCATTTTTCATGCGAGTCCAGACAGTGATTGAGAACAGGCTGTTTAATGTTTGAGGGGCATCAAGTTGATCCTGATTCTTTCCACGCTCACCCTTCCATTGTTTGCTGCTTGATAGCGGGTGGGGGGTTTGGAAGGGCAGGGTAGGTGGGCCATTATCTCCTGCACAAAACATGACCATTGTGCTGCTGCACTGAGGCCAGTTATACACTGCTGGCACCACCTGGACTGAGTGAACTCTGCACAGACTGGCAATTCAACCTGGTCATTGGCTCAGTTACTCATTCCTTATCCATTGGGGAACTAACAAGCATCCGGCTTAAGGGGTGAATGAATCCATCGCTCTATAATATCCCCTTCCTTTGAAACATTCAGCAGCAGTCAATTTGAAATAAAATAATTTTAAGAGAATGAGGCAGCTTTAGAGAGATTGCAACCAGAGGGTTCACTGGAAATAAAACATTTTGGAGCTACACGAAGGGTCATTCAGCCTCTGAAAGAGAAAAGACGGGTTAATGTTTCAAAGGGTGGCTGCTTATCAAAATCAGTTTCTTCAATTTGAGATTTCCAGTTCTATTGTCCCAGTTTAGCTAGAACAGAGAGTCCTGTGTTTAGGGTGTTGGATCTGTGGGAGGTTTATTGGTCACTGACTAATCACATTTTTAACACTTCCTTTGAGGACGTGTGTCTAAAATGCTCCAATGCAGCTGTGTGCGCAACTGCTCGGCTGGTTGGAAAGGGGCTTAGATATCACGCAGCACACCCGTGGTCACTTGCAGTAAAAGGCAGTCCACCAATATTCACCTGTACCTCTGCCCTTCTCAAGTGTGTTTACTCCTGTCAGTAATTGAAGGTTACATATTACATACATTGGATATATGGCACAGAAAAAGGTCTTTGAGTTTCATGTCAGACTACCTAACTGTGAATGAGTTTAGAATATGCACATAGCAAGAATGAACATTATTCCCTGGAATGAATTATTTCGATTTTTCTTTTTGTCAAAATTTATCCCTGGTAGTGGGTCTTGTAGCACAGCCATGGCGCACTCCCTGCCCACTTGGCAGCCACGCTGCTCTGGGTTTGTGATTCACTCCCAATCTTCAGCCCTGTCGGTGGTTTCCTTTACCAGAGATTCCTAGAGATCCCACACTTCAAGGAGGTGATCATCATGGCAACAAACTGTGAAGCGTGTGGACACCGGACCAACGAGGTAACTCGGCCAAATGCTGCTCGCCTTCTAAAATATATAATAGGGAGGGGAAATCCCTTTTGTGTTGTGGGGAAGAGGGTTAAACTATTGACAGGGCATTGGCCATAGATTTATTTTGCTCCTCCCATGTTTTTTGAAGAAATTGGTTCCCTTTTAAATTTTCCTGAACCAGATTTACGAGAATGATTCCAGGAATGAGGGACTTCAGTTATGTTGATAGACTGGGGAAGCTGGGGTTGTTCTCCTTGGAGCAGAGAAGATTGAGAGGAGATTTGATAGAGGTGTTCAAAATCATGAGGCGTCTGGACAGAGTAGATGGAGAGAAACTGTTCCCATTGGCAGAAGGGTCGAGAACCAGAGGACACAGATTTAATGTGATTGGCAAAAGAACCAAAGGCGATGTAAGAAAAATCTCTCTTACGCAGCGAGTGGTTCGGATCTGGAATGCACTGCCTGAAAGGGTGGTGGAGGCAGACTCAACCTTATCTTTCAAAAGGGAGTTGGATAAATATCTGAAGGAAAAACTTTTGCAGGGCTACGGGGAAAGGGCGGGGGAGTGGGACTAGCTGAGAGTCGGCACAGGTTCGAGGGGCCGAATGGCCGCCTTCTGTGCTGTAACCATTCTATAATTCTATGAGCCCCTTGCCATTCCTCAGCTAGGTGACGTAGTCCATGGCCTCTGACAATGCTGGTCTGGACTGGTATCACCGAGAGTAGCCTGGGTGACTTTCCCCACCACCCACACACTTGCTGTCTCTCCAAAGGCATGCCAGAGAGTGCAGATTAACAGTGTGTGGGAGTTGCAACTTCGCACGTTCACTGCGCCTGTGTTTATGGTGCACTGGCAGTGCTGTGTCCTTCCTCTTCCTCCCCCACACTAGACCTGTGAGCTGCTCTAGTATTGCCTTTGCAAAAGGGAATTTCTTATTGCAACTTGTAACTTTAGCAAGACCTGTGGGGATCTTGCTGTGCATAGAAATCGTGCAGCGATATAGAGTGACATCTGGGCGAGAGCTATGAAGAAAACCTTGTGTTTGCTCCTTCAGGCCAGCAAGGTGGCAGACTCAGTCCCTGGTCTGTGCTAAGTTAACTCCGTCCAGTGGTGGGAGAGATGCTACAGTTGGCTTTTTTATGTACTTGGGTTAAAGAGTGAGAAATTGGCCCAACTTCCTGCTCCTGATGAGGATTTAGTGACTCGTGTTGCAAAGTTTGAGCAGTGGACTGGTTGTGATGCGCACCATGGTAACTAGCCTGCAGTGCTCATTGACCCGGCTCTCACATGAAGAAAGGGGACTAGAGACGATAGGTGCTGTGAAACCTTGCTATAGCAAGGAGGCAGCATCTTGGGAGGGGAGGGTTGGGGGGGCGGGGGTGGGTGGAATTGTGCAGACATTGCTTGTTCATTGTCGTGTTTTGTCATTTTTAGGTGAAGTCAGGAGGAGCCACTGAGCCTCTGGGTACCAAAATCACTCTGCGGATTACAGACCCCTCTGACATGAGCAGGGACCTACTCAAGGTACAGCACTGGTCCATGGCCGCCGTGTTATGCAGAGTACCTGATAGATGAGTTTTTCATGTTATGTTGTTAAACTTGTCGCATCTGAGAAATTAACTTGGTGAATAGTTGCTTGCATTTATAGCTGACGTGGATAATTAAATGTTTGCAAACAGCATAATTTACAAATGGCTTGTGTGTTTAATGACTGCCAGTACAATATTGTAATTCTGTCCTTTCCTTCTGGCAGTCTGAAACCTGCTCAGTTTCTATCCCGGAGCTGGAGTTTGAGCTGGGGATGGGAATTCTTGGAGGCAAGTTCACCACCTTGGAAGGATTGCTGACCAATGTGAAAGAATTGGTGAGAAATGTTTTTCTTCTAAATCTCACTAACTTTCCGGTGCGGTGTGCTGGGAACAGGTGTCGGTGATCCTTTCAACTGTGTCACTGGCGGTATGGAGGGAGAAGGCGCAGGCACTCATTCCTGCTTTCACCGTTCCCCCTCCTCGCAGTCCCACGGGGAAGGCAACCTTAAATACAGAATACTGATGAGAAGTAAATGGGAAACGACAGCAGGAAAAACGTCTTCACTCGAGTGAGAAATGCTTGGAATAATCTGCCGAGCAAAATACAACAAGCATTCAGTTATTCAACATGCACTAACTCTCCCATCATAGGTGTGTGTAGAAGAGGGCTGGGCTTTAAGAGGCCTTTCCTTCTTCATGGTGTTTGGTTTTTGTATCGAGTCTTTGGTTGCTCCGTGTGCTGATCAGCTGATACTTTCAGTTGATTGAAGTTTTAGTTCCATTATTGAAGCAAAGCTTCTGTCACTAATAGAAGAGATTGCCCAATACTTGTGAGCATTACAAGGCTGCAGTAAGTCAAGGGGCTTGGATAAGAGAGTACACGCGGTTTATGCACTTCATCTGAAGGATGCAACAGAACGTTTAACGGTCTAACGAAAGAATGTTTAGTAGCAGCTGTCTGCTTGAGTTTAATGGCGAGGAGGAGCAGACTGGGAGTAAATGGCAGTGTATGTTGCAGAGGAAGCTGCCGCTATAGCATCCAGACTCGAGTAATCTTGCGTGATTTGTACGAAAGCAGTGAGGAGGGTGGTCGTCAGCAAGAAGCAGGTGGTGTGTTGCAACAAATGGAATAGCTGCGTGGGTATTTGTGATGCTGCACTCCATCAGAGGCGTAGCTTTGGGGTTTGAAAGGCAGAGTGAGGCCTCGCTCTCATTATTCTTCTTTCATTGGTAGATTGTGGCGAAGAACCCATTTTTTGTAGGAGACAGCACCGTTCCTAAAAAATCCGAAAAACTTAGAGAATTTGGGCAGAAGTTGGATGAGGTAAGAAAGTTCTTAACTGAATTTCATATTTTAAAAATTTGGATGATTCCCCAAGTTAACAAATGAAGTTTCTCTCCGGATCTGTTTGGTATCGGCACCAGACTAGAGTCTCAGTGCGATGCACCTTGTTTCATCATGGTACTGTCGCAATTCACCTTGTGTGAGTGAATCCTGTCGGGGCACTGAGCAGAGACTGCACTGGAAGCTGAACCAGACAAAAAACCAATGAATGCTTCAAAATAAACCCGAGTATTGCATACTGAGTTGCTGTAGTGATCTGAAGCTTGCACCTTTCCCCATGATTGGACTTTATGCAAGCCATGTTCCCATTCTAGCTGTTCAATATTTGCAGGACTTTCTGTTCCTCTGTAAAAGGCAGTGAAGTAAAGCCAATCACAGCAAGTGATTCAGCTGAGGGAGTCTGCTGTCTGTGGCTGTAGCTGTGTGGAAGATGGCAAACAAAATAAAGTGGCTGGCAGCTGACGAAACCTCCACCTGTACACAGTAGCAGAGGGCAAAGTGCTTCACGGGTACATCTCTCTGCCCCAACCTTCGGTATTACTGAAAGCAAAGTGTGAGCAGTTTATCACTCAGCGCTTCTGCTGCTACTGTGTGACGCAGTGCACCCTGTGTTTTCCTATATATCCCATACGCTGAATTGTCCCTAGTAATGTGGGCTTTATTTGTGGAATTTATTAAAGTGCAGTTGGCTCTTCCTGTGAGACAGTTGGATTGCTACAGTCCCGTGGCATTGTGCTGTAACTTGCTGACCGACACTGGCTCCCCGTCTGGCAACGCCTCGATTTTTAAAATTCTCATCCTTGTTTTTAAATCCCTCCATCGCCTCGCCCCTCCCTAAATCTGTAACTTCCTGCAGCCCTACAACCCTCCGAGATATCTGCGCTCCTCTTGCACATCCCCAATTTCAGTCACTCCACCATTGGCGGCCGTGCCTTCAGCTGCCGAGGTCCTAAGCTCCCACCACGGCAACTGGGGAATTTAAATTCAGTTAATTAAATAAATCTGGAATAAAAAGCTAGTGTCAGTAATGGTAACCATGAAACTGTCGGATTGTCATAAAAACCCATCTGGTTCATTAATGCCCTTTTAAGGAAGGAAATCTGCCGTCCTTACCTGGTCTGGCCTATATGTGACTCCAGACCCACAGCAATGTGGTTGATTCTTAACTGCCCTCTGAAATGGCCCAGCGAGACACTCAGTCGTAACAAACCGCTGCAAAACAAAATAATAAGAAAGAAACCGGACGGACCACCCGGCATCGACCTCGGCACTGGCTACGGACACGGCAACGGCACACCCAGCCCAGTCAACCCTGCAAAGTCCTCCTCACCAACATCTGGGGACTTGTGCCAAAATTGGGAGAGCTGTCCCACAGACTAGTCAAGCAACAGCCTGACATAGTCATACTCACAGAATCATACCTTTCAGCCAATGTCCCAAACTCCTCCATCACCATCCCCTGGTATGTCCTGTCCCACCGGCAGGACAGACCCACCAGGGGTGGTGGCACAGTGGTATACAGTCGGGAAGGAGTGGCCTTGGGAGTCCTCAACACTGACTCCAGACCCCATGAAGTCTCATGGCTTCAGGCCAAGAATGGGCAAGGAAACCTCCTGCTGATTACCACCTACCGCCCTCCCTCAGCTGATGAATCAGTACTCCTCCATGTTGAACACCACTTGGAAGAAGCACAGAGTAGCAAGGGCATAGAATGTACTCTGGGTGGGGGACTTCAATGTCCATCACCAAGAGTGGCTCGGTAGCACCACTACTGACCGAGCTGGCTGAATCCTGAAGGACATAACTGCGAGTCTGGGTCTGCGACAGGTGGTGAGAGAACCAACACGAGGGAAAACCTGCTTGACCTCGTCCTCACCAATCTACCTGTCGCAGATGCATCTGTCCATGGCAGGATTGGTAGCAGTGACCACCGCACAATCATTGTGGAGACAAAGTCCCATCTTCACACTGAGGACACCCTCCATCGTGTTGTGTGGCACTACCACCATGCTAAATGGGATAGATTCAGAACAGATCTAGCAGCTCAAAACTGGGCATCTATGAGGCGCTGTGGGCCATCAGCAGCAGCAGAATTGAATTCCACCACAATCTGTAACCTCATGGCCCAGCATATCCCTCACTCTACCATTACCATCAAGCCAGGGGACCAACCCTGGTTCAATAAGGAGTGTAGAAGAGCATGCCAGGAGCAGCACCAGGCGTACCTAAAAATGAGGTGCCAACCTGGGGAAACTGCAACACAGGACTACATGCATGCTAAAAAAGCGGAAGCAGCATGCTATAGACAGGGCTAAGCGATCCCACAATCAACGGATCAGATCAAAGCTCTGCAGTCCTGTCATATCCAGTCGTGAATGGTTTTGGACCATTAATCAACTAACGGGAGGAGGAGGCTTCATGAATATCCCCATCCTCAATGATGGTGGAGCCCAGCACATGAGTGCAAAAGACAAGGCTGAAGCGTTTTCAACCATCTTCAGCCAGAAGTGCCGAGTGGATGATCCATATCCGCCTACACCCGAGGTCCCCACCATCACAGAAGCCAGTCTTCAGCCAATTCGATTCACTCCACGTGATACCAAGAAACGGCTGAGCGCACTGGATACAGCAAAGGCTATGGGCCCTGACAATATCTCGGCTATCGTGCTGAAGATTTGTGCTCCAGAACTAGCCGCGCCTCTAGCCAAGCTGTTCCAGTACAGCTACAACACTGGCATCTATCCGACAATGTGGAAAACTGACCAGGTATGTCCTGTCCACAAAAAGCAGGACAAATCCAATCCGGCCCATTACCGCCCCATCAGTCTACACTCAATCATCAGTAAAGTGATGGAAGGTGTCATCGACGGTGCTATCAAGCGGCACTTACTCGCCAATAACCTGCTCACTGATGCCCAGTTTGGGTTCCACCAAGACTACTCTGCTCCCGACCTCATTACAGCCTTGGTCCAAATATGGACAAAGGAGCTGAATTCCAGAGGTGAGGTGAGAGTGACTGCCCTTGACATCAAGGCAGCATTTGACCGAGTGTGGCATCAAGGAGCCCTAGTAAAACTGAAGTCAATGGGAATCGGGGGGAAAAACGCTCCATTGGCTGGAGTCATACCTAGCACAAAGGAAGATGGTTGTGGTGATTGAAGGTCAATCATCACAGCCCCAGGACATCGCTGCAGGAGTTCCTCAGAGCAGTGTCCTAGGCCCAACCATCTTCACCTGCTTCATCAATGACCTTCCCTCCAACATAAGGTCAGAAATGGGAATGTTCGCTGATGACTGCACAGTGTTCAGTGCCATTCACAACTCTTCAGATAATGAAGTAGTCCATGCCCGCATGCAACAAGACCTGGACGACGTTCAGGCTTGGGCTGATAAGTGGCAGGTAATATTCACGCCACAGAAGTGCCAGGCAATGACTATCTCCAACAAGCAAGAGTCTAACCACCGCCCCTTGACATTCAACGGCATTACCATTGCCAAATCCCCCACCATCAACATCCTGGGGGTCACCATTGACCAGAAACTTAACTGAACCAGCCACATAAATACTGTGGCAACAAGAGCAGGTCAGAGTATAGGTATTCTGCGGCGAGTGTCTCACCTCTTGACTCCCCAAAGCCTTTCTCCCATCTACAAGGCACAAGTAAGGAAGTGATGGAATACTCTCCTTGCCTGGATGAGTGCAGCTCCAACAACACTCAAGAAGCTCGACACCATCCAAGACACAGCAGCCTGCTTGATTGGCACCCCATACACCACCTTAAACATTCACTCCCTCCACCACCGGCGTACCATGGCTGCAGTGTGTACCATCTACAAGATGCACTGCAGCAACTCACCAAGGCTTCTTCGGCAGCACCTCCCAAACCCGGGACCTCTTCCACCTAGAAGGACAAGGGCAGCAGGCGCCTGGGAACACCAGCACCTCCAAGTTCCCCTCCAAGTCGCACACACCATCCTGACTTAGAAATATATCGCCGATCCTTCATCGTCGCTGGGTCAAAATCCTGGAACTCCCTCCCTAACAGCACAGTGGGAGCACCTTCACCACACTGACTGCAGCGATTCACGAAGGCGGCTCACCACCACCTTCTCTAGGGCAATTAGGGATGGGCAATAAATGCTGGCCTTGCCAGCGACGCCCACATCCCATAAACGAATTTTAAAAAGAAATATGGCTCGTTGTCAAATTTAACTCTCCTGTGAAACGCCTTGGGACATTTGACCACGTTAAAGGCGCTATATAAATGAAAGTTGTTGCTTGATTGCAAGTACGATACTGAAGTACCTCCTGCATGCGTGTGTGGGAAGTGCTGCTCTAGACAGTGAACCACCTCTCCAGATGATCTACTTCAGTCTCTGAGATTCCTCAAGTCCATATCAGCTTGATAACTTTTAAAACCATTTGGATTTTTCCGTGCTTTCACTAAACCATTTTTTTGTCTGAATTAGATATAATTTTGGTGTTTTTTTTCCCCTCAGATTATTTCGGCTAAAAGAGAAGCCCACCTCATTCTTGATGACTCCGCGGGAAACAGTTACCTCCAGGCAAGTGCTGCTGGAATAGCTTCGCCTGTGCAGTGGGGTCTAACCAGAGAGTGGAAGAACAAATTTGCTGCTGGCTATGTGAAGAAGTCATTTCAAAATTATAACAGGGGCCGTCATTCATTGCCCTGCCTCTGACACGTCTCCTGGGCACCGCTCCTCCTCAAACCCAACCTGGGACACGTCTCCTGGGCACCGCTCCTCCTCAAACCCAACCTGGGACACGTCTCCTGGGCACCGCTCCCCCCCCCCCCCCCCCCCAAAAAAAAAAACCTGGGACACACCCATGGGTGATGCTCTCTTCTCTTTCTCTCTTTTCCCCCCCCCCCCCCCCCCCAATAAAAAATAAAAGCCAGGACATGCTCATGGGCGCTGCTCCCACTTAGCTAATCTGTTTACTTAAGTTAGTGCTCCCAGGACAAAATGAATCAAAATGGTGTTTCCACAAATCCAGTGTTGTGTTTAGCCAAGTTCAACAGCGGCCGACTGTGCTCCCAGCCTGGCCGTGTCTCCCCACTGAGGTGTCCCTGTCCTTCGGCCAGAATGAATAAACCAGCAGATGAATATCGAGTGACTGGTCGGATCAATGCTCAACAGCTTTGCAATTAACAGATCCAGACCAACTAGTGTGATAATAACCATGCATGTCTTTGTTGTCTGTGGGCGTGCTGCCTCTCCTACTGCAATGAGTAACCACACCGGCCAAATGTAGATTCCACAGTAACGACTTGAACTTGTTTTGGTCTGAAAGCTGCTCTAAAGGCGTAAGACTTGGTGCAAGGTAGAGAAGCCTGGGGACCGGGAAAGGGGTGTCTGTTATAAGAACATAAGAAATAGGAGCAGGAATAGGCCACTTGGCCCCTCGAGTCTGCTCCGCCATTCAATAGATCATGGCTGATCTTGGGCTCAAAGCCACTTCCCCGCCCGCTCCCCATAACCCTTCACTCCCTTATCTTGCAAAAATTTGTCTATTTCCACCTTAAATGTATTCGATGACCCCGCCTCCACAGCTCTCTCGGCCAGAGAATTCCACAGATTTATGACCCTCAGAGAAGAAATTCCTCCTCATCTCAGTTCTAAAAGAGCGACCCTTTATTCTAAAACTGTGCCCCCGCGTTCTAGATTTCCCCATGAGGGGAAACATCCTCTCTGCATCTACCTTGTCGAGCCCCCTCAGTATCTTATGTTTCAATAAGATCACCTCTCATTCTTCTAAATTCCAATGAGTATAGGCCCAGCCTGCTCAACCTTTCCTCATAAGTCAACCCCCTCATCTCTGGAATAACCTAGTAAATCGTCACTGAACTGCCTCCAATGCAAGTATATCCTTCCTTAAATAAGGAGACCAAAACTGTACGCAGTACTCAAGGTGTGGTCTCACCAATACCCTGTATAGTTGTAGCAGAACTTCCCTGATTTTATACTCCAACCCCTTTGAAATAAAGGCCAACATTCCATTTGCCTTTTTGATTAATTGCTGTACCTGCACGCTAACTTTTTGAGTTTCATGTACAAGGGCCCCCAGGTCCCTCTGAACTGTAGCATTTTGTAATTTCTCTCCATTTAAATAATAATTTGCTTTTTTATTTTTCCTGCCAAAGTGTATAACCTTGCACTTTCCCACATTATACTCCATCTGCCAAATGTTTGCCCACTCACTTAGCCTGTCTATATCCCTTTGCAGATTCTTTGAGTCCTCCGCACAACTTGCTTTCCCACCCATCTTTGTATCATCCGCAAACTTGGCTACATTACACTCGGTCCCTTCATCCAAGTCATTAATGTAGATTGTAAATAGTTGAGGCCCCAGCACCGATCCCTGTGGCACCCCACTAGTTACTGTTTGCCAACTGGAAAATGACCCATTTATCCCGACTCTCTGCTTTCTGTTAGTTAGCCAATTCTCTATCCATGCTAATATATTACCTCCAACTCCGTGAGCTCTTATCTTATGCAGTAACCTTTTATGTGGCACCTTATCGAATGCCTTCTGGAAATCCAAATACACCACATCCACTGGTTCACCTTTGTCCACCCGACTCGTTACCTCCTCAAAGAACTCCAGCAAGTTTGTTAAACATGATTTCCCTTTCATAAAACCATGCTTACTCTGCTTGACTGCATTATGATTTTCCAAATGCCCGGCTACTGCTTCCTTAATGAAGGACTCCAGCATTTTCCCAACGACAGATGTTAGGCTAACTGGTCTATAGTTTCCTGCTTTCTGTCTCCCTCCTTTCTTAAATAGGGGTGTTACATTTGTAGTTTTCCAATCTGCTGGGACCTCTCCAGAGTCCAGGGAATTTTGGTATATTGCAACCAATGCATCCACTATCTCTGCAGCCACTTCTTTCAAGACCCTGGGATGCAGGCCATCTGGTCCAGGGGACTTGTCACCTTTTAGTCCCATTATTTTGCCAAGTACTATTTCTTTAGTGATAGTGATTGTCTTTATTTCCCCCCTCCCTGTGGCCCCTTGATTATCCATTATTGGGATGTTGTTAGTGTCTTCTACCGTGAAGACAGATACAAAATATTTGTTCAGAGTCTCTGCCATTTCCCCGTTCCACATTATTAATTCCCCAGTCTCATCCTCTAAGGGACCAACGTTTACTTTAGCTACTCTCTTCCTTGTTATATACCTGTAGAAGCTCTTACTATCTGTTTTAATGTTTCTTGCCAGTTTACTCTCATAATTCATCTTCTCTCTTATTTTTTTAGTCATCCTTTGCTGGGTTTTTTTAATTTCCCAATCCTCTGGTCTCCCACCAATCTTGGCAACATTGTATGCCTTCGTTTTCAATTTGATACCATCCTTTACCTCCTTAGTTAGCCACGGATGGTGCTCCCTTCTCTTAAAATCTTTCTTTCTCACTGGAATATATTTTTGTTGAGAGTTATGAAATATCTCCTTAAATGTCCGCTACTGCATTTCAACTGTCTTGCCCTTTAATTTATTTTTCCAGTCCACTTTAGCCAGTTCTGACCTCATGCCACTGTAATTGCCTTTGTTTAAGATCAGGACACTGGTTTCAGCTACAACTTTCTCCCCCTCCAACTGAATTTGAAATGCAACCATGCTATGATCACTCTTTCCTGGAGGATCCTTTACTATGAGATCATTTATTAATTCTGTCTCATTACATAGTACCAGATCCAAGATAGCCTGCTCCCTGGTTGGTTCCATTACATACTGTTCTAGGAAACCATCCCGGATGCACTCTATGAACTCCTCCAGGCTACCATGGCCAATTTGATTTGTCCAATCAATATGGAGATTAAAATCACCCATGATTATTACCGTACCTTTTTTACAGGCCTCCATTATTTGTTGATTTATACTCTGTCCAACAGTATTGCTACTGTTCGGGGGCCTGTAGACTACGCCCACCAGAGACTTTTTCCCTTTATTATTTTTTATCTCCACCCAAACCAATTCTACATCTTGATCTTCTGAGCCAATATCACTTCTCACCACTGCACTGAACCCATCCTTTACCAACAAAGCCACCCCACCTCCCCTTCCTTTCTGTCTATCCTTCCGAATTGTCAAATACCCTGGAATATTCAGTTCCCAGCCCTGGTCACCTTGCAACCACGTCTCTGTAATGGCGATCAGATCATACCCATTTGTATCTATTTGTGCTGTCAACTCATCTGCCAGCTGCCATTCCTAATGTATTCATTTGTTTCTCTCTTGCTGTAGAATTTATATGCCCCAGATCCTGATCCAGAAATGAAGATTGAGAAATACGAGCGCACGTTTGAACAGAATGAGGAACTTGGTTTGAACGACATGAAGACTGAAGATTATCAGAAAGTGGATAAATAGTGCAGCGGAAATTTAAAGTGAGGGCAGGGTGGAGTCGGGAGGGAAAAGCCGATGTGATCAGGCAGAGTGCCACGTGAAATATTAGTTATTCATCAAAGGAAGCATGATTCACATAAAGAGCGAAGCATTGGTGTTTATACTGGAACATGGTGTGGGCCTGAGTACATCCAGTCCAGGTACTTTCTCCAGTCCAAAGGTCCTGAATATTGGAACGCCATTTGGTGCAGAGTAAAAGGAATAGTTCCTGTTTGGGGAATGAAGGGGGGTTTTTACCCCCATCTTTTTCCTCCTGTGGCCGCCCCTCCTCCTCCAAAGCCAGGAGTGAAAGTCCATGTAGTGTAGACTTCAATGGGATCTTCCTGATCAAACTCATGAGGGGAAATTGCAGGCAAGAGCCTATTTGCCATCACCCTAACACAGCCCATCTTGTACAGCGCTTGTGCCTGGATCTGATCCCCTGTTACTGGTTGGTCCAGACTTCAGTTTAAATTCAAATTTAACTTTTTTTTTATAAGATTGTGAGCTTCCTTCATATTTTCAATACTTGTGTGATTTCATAGGTCTGAATGTAAAATAGGGAACATTACCCCCCACCCCCAGATAGGTCTGACTAGGTGGGTAGACCGTCCTGCCAGGATAACAATGCACCACGCCCTGTTCTCCATTATCTGCTTTTATTATAGTGGTTATATATCGCAGTCACTCTCCTGATTGTGTGAGTTGTACAGTTCGGTGTGAAGCCTGCAGTGATCCAAGCTACGAGTGGTGGATCAGAATACAGTATTGCCCAATGGGGATTGTAGCCGTTCCACACAGTCCTGCTTTCTTGTCTTGAGTGGTTGCACGTTTGGTGGTCAAGAGCTGATAGAGGATTTGATTTGCATGATGCTTAGATGGTCTGCCATGACTATACAATATGAAAAGCTGCTCCTATTTGCATTGGAGCAGGATGGATTCATTGTTAAGGTGGCAAGTGCAGGAGTGTGACCAGGCAACCTGAACGAAGGGCTCCAGCTCCATGTCATTTCACAGGCCGCTGCATTTTGGTCGAATCCAGTCCAAGTAACGGACTTTGGATCCCCTGAATCCCTGGTCTTGTTTCACAATCCTAACCTTGGATAACCTTCTGAAGCCTTAAAATGCTTGTTTTGTATTTTTAAAAGTCCTGGAAAGGGTTTGCTAACGACCCCAAAGACATGGCAGAAATTGGTGTTATCCAAGTTATTTGCTCATCACCTGTGTAGACAATGACTGAACAAAATAACCAGGTGTGTTTATTGTGTCGGCAAAATCCTAACTTAAATGCTGAGCACAAATCCATATTTCCTGCTGTTTGATGTGTTGATAGGGGAATGGAACTCGGGGGAATGGAACTGTACATTTCATTGCAACAAAAGTAAAATACTGCAACTGCTGGAAATCTGAAATAAAAATTCGAAAATGCTGGGAATAATCGGCAGGTCAGGCAGCATCTGTAGAGTTCTGATGCAAGGTCATCGACCTGAACAGTTAACTCTCTCTCTCTCTCTCTCTCTCTCTCTCCACAGATGCTGCCTGACCTGCTGAGTATTTCCAGCATTTTCTGTTTTTATTCTACATTTCATTATCCTTGATTTGACACTTCAGCCGCGATGTATTTAATAAATATCATATGGATATCCCTTGGAACTTGCAGTTGTCTTTTTCCACCAGCTGGTAAAATTCACAATCTCTATCTGAACTCTATCCAGACCTGTGTATTCATTGAAATGAGTAAAGGCGCTGCCAAAAAACCGCATTGTCGGTCTCAAAATCACCAAAGGAAGATGTACGAAGGGGGATGGGTGGTGTGGACTTGCAGAATATTGACTTTCCACCTCGGAGCGGATTTGGAGCCTTTGTAGAAGGATCGCATATATCCGGTCTTTGGTGCTTTGGAATTCCATCATGAGGCCACCTTAAGTGGGGACAAGAGCTCTGCCGTTTCCTCGCTTCATGATGGTGTTGCAGGCGTGTTCTTAAGATCTTCGCTCTCTGGTTTCCTTTTACGGTTGTACATATGTTCAGCTTTAGATGGTTGCATTCCGAGGAAGGAAAAATTAAACCCACCTTTAAGGAACCCAGTGGACTTTGCCAGAGTCTGAAGGGGGTTACCTTGATTTTCCGCTCAGCCTTTGAAACCCCTGTACTTGGTTGGAATGCAAAGGGTATCACCGTTTGCTCTTTTCATCTGCAAAAATATGAACATAGGACCAGTAGAGACCAGCAGGTGCATCGAGCCTGTCCCACCCTGGTATAGTGTAACTTCTGAACACCACCCCAATTCCCTCTTTCCCCTCTACCCGCACAGCCACGCAATCTCCGGGAAGAGGCAAAATGTTACACCAGTTTAGGAAACTTTCGCTCCAATTGCTGTAGGTGATCAAGCAGGCTTCAGGTGGTGACGGGGTGGGGGGGTCACATCTCCCAATGACCCTCTATATAGAAAGGTGTTATCCACTCGCAAACTTGTCCAGCTCCCTTTTGGATGATTGACAATGCTTAAACTATTTCAAGAGACAGTTTGTGGTTATTTGAAGCCCCCATTCAAAAAAAAATCAATCAACAGCTTACTCAAGTGTTAAATTGACAATCGCCAATATATAATAAAAGCCTTGGATGCTGCACATTTTAAATATTTTTGTAACAAGAAACTCAGATTTCCTGAGATTCAATCAGAAAATACTTTTAACGCTTTGCTGTCTCCAAGCATTTTTCCACTAATTCCTTTTTGAATACCAGCTCTGCTCACTTTCTCTGATCCCTCTTCATTTCTAGATTAGGAAAGAAAGACCATACATTTGCATAGTGACCTTCACATCCTCAAGACTCTTCACAGCCAACAAATTATTTTTTGAAGTGTTAGGTAAGCAGAAGCAGCAGCCAATTTGCGCACAGCAAGCTCCCACAAACACCAATTGAGGTAAATGACCAATTGATTGGTGGTGTTGGTTGAGGGAAATTGTCCCCTTCTCTTTGAATGAATGCCATGGGACCATTTACATCCACCTATATAGGCAGGTGGGACCTCTGTTGCAATTAAATGAAAATCAGGAGAGAGGTATAACGGGCGCCTGATCTGATGTCGCCGTTTACACTATCGCCCAAACTCAAAATTACTCCAACTGGCAGCTGTCAGTAATACTTGTGCCTGCTGGAGAGAAGTGTCACCGCCACAGAGTGCCAAATCTTCTCTAAAGCAAAATACTGTGGATGCTGGAAATCTGAAATAAAAACAGAAAATGCTGGAAATACTCAGCTGGTCAGGCAGCATCTGTGAGAGTTTAAGAGGCCAGAGGGAGGGGTCCAGGTAGAATGATGCTGCCTGACCTGCTGAGTATTTCCAGCATTTTCTGTTTTTATGCCAAATCTCTTCCTGGCCTGCTGACCACTGCTGCATGAAGTTCAGCCACCTCACAGAGCAGGCAAGGTGACACTCTCTCTTTGCCCACTCTGGGCACCAACACAACACACCCCACCCTCTTTAAGCATCATTTGTACAACTACCCTTCACAATGCTCTCTGGTTAAGGGAGGCTGGAACTTGGAATCTTGTACTATAGCTACCCAGGTCCCTTAACAGGAATTGCTTATGCACACAACCCTAAAACTCCATTCTCCACTTTAAAAAGCTGATACCCCTACATTTCTTCGGTTCTCCTGTGCCACTTGATACAAACTCCTCAATGTATTCAATCTTCTTGCAGGAGCAAATGGTGCACAATGCTTGCCAGAGGGGACAACTTTAAACCCCTGAAACCTTACATGGAAAAGGCCATGGAGCTGATGGGAGGCACTCTTGTTGTGGGAGATGGCAAGATGAAGCAACACTTACACCATTGGCCTGGCATCCCAGTGAAGCCTCCTGGCTTGGTGCTGATTGAGGAGTGAGGCATGTGGCAACAATAAAGTTAGAAATTGTGCTGGTATATAATTCTCCTGCTGCTGATGTCCCACAACACCTCATGGATGCTCAGTTTTGTGTTGTTGATCTATCCTTAGTCTGGCACACTGGCAGTGCACACTGTTCCATGGAGGATGTCCTCGCGGTGGAGACGAGAGTTTGTTAAACTCAAAATCCTTGTCTTCATCTAGAAGTCCCTTCATACCCATGCCCTATATAACCGCTGTCATCTCTCCAGCCTTATATCCCCTACCAAGCACTCTACCATTCCACCTCTCTCTGCACATTTAAAACCTCAGGACCCATCTCTTGGACTTAGCTTCTGGTCACAGTTCTGAATTTCCCCTTTCCCGGCTCATGGTTTGGACCTTTTTTGAATCCCAGTGGTGCATTTCTTTATGTTAATTGTGTTATATAAATGCAAGTTGTTAAGGGTAGCGGAGCCCGGACAATCCTGTCCTCGCCTGACACGCACTTTCCAGAAACTGTCTGATTGCCCCCCTTCCTAGAGTTATCAACTCTGGTTGGACATATTCCTGGAGGTTTCACCACATAAACTCTCACCTTAAATCTCTATCTCCAATATTTCTATAGCTAATAAACTATTCAAAGAAAATGAATAAAACACTTTTTTTAATGCCCCAATGATTTTTCTCCTGGGTTGCTTGTAGCAGTGTCCAGGTGATTAAACTTTAATTCCAGGACAATCCAGGAGAGTTAGTAATCTTAGGCATAACCTGGGACCATCCCCAGTGCTGGAACAGCCTCTCCTTCACTAAGATGGCGGCTGTAGCTCCTTCGCTAAGATGGCGGCTGTAGCTCCTTCACTAAGATGGCGGCGGGTGACGCGCTGTTGCCCGGGCGGGGCGCGGTGCGGGCCGGGATTGCGATGGCGGCCCTCAGCAGGGAGGAGTACCTCAGGCGCTACCTCAGCGAGCCCGAGCCCGAGCCGGGGAAGCGGCGGCACCGGGACCAGGACCAGGACCAGGACCCCCCGGCCGGCAAAAGCAAGAGGAGAGTGAAAATCAAAGGCGGAGGGTGAGACCCCAGCGCCAGGCCCCGGGGAGAGCACAGGCCGGGCCGCCCTGCCGGGAAAGGCCGAAACCCCGGGCTCGGGCTCCCCGCTCTGCCCGCTGCTCCTGCTCTAATTGCACGGCCTCGGGTCCCAGGCCGAGCGGGGGGAAGTTCCCCCCGGGTCCCAACAACACTGAATCAGATGCTCTGGTCATTATCACAATGCTGTTGTGGGAGCTTGCTGTGCGCAGACTGGCTGTTTGGATTCACTCCATTGCATTTGTTGGTTCTCACAGTGACCCGATGATCCCTTGCTGTCAGTGTTCGCTCTGTGTTGGGTTACACGTCATTCACTGTCTTTTCTCTTCATAAAAGCTGATCATAGAATCAGACAACACAGGAGGAGGCCATTCGGCCCATCGTGCCTGTGCCGGCTCTTTGGTAGAGCTCGCCGATTAGTCCCATCTGCAAATTTCTTTATCATGCCCTCCACATTTAAGTCTAAATTATTAATATATACTACAAAAGTAAGGGACCAAGTACTGAGCCCTGTGGAACCCCACTGGAAACAGCCTTCCAGTCGCAAAAACTCCCCTCAACTATTATCCTTTGCTTCCTACCACTGAGCCAATTTTGGATCCAATTTGCCACTCTCCCTTGGATCCCATGGGCTTTTACTTTTTTGATCAGCATGCCATGTGGGACCTTATCAAAAGTCTTGCTAAAATCCATGTAGACTACATCAAACGCACTGCCCTCATCGACCCTCCTTGTTACCTCCTCAAAGAATTCAATCAAGTTAGTCAGACACGACCTTCCCTTAACAAAACCATGCTGACTGTCTTTGATTAATCTGTGTCTTTTCAAATGAAGGTTTATACTGTCCCTCAGATTGATTCCAGTAATTTGCCCACCACCGAGGTTAAACTAACTGACCTGTACTTGCTCGGTTTATCCCTTCCTCCCTTTTTAAACAATGGTACAACGTTAGCAGTTCTCCAATCCTCTGGCACCACTCCTGTAGCCAGGGAGGATCAGAAAATGATGGTCAGAGCCTCTGCAATTTCCTCCCTTGCTTCTTTTAATAGCCTCGGATATATTTCATCCGGCCCTGGCGATTTATCTACTTTCAAGGATGCTAAACCCCTTAATACTTCCTCTCTTACTATGTTTATCCTGTCCAATATTTCATTATCTTCCTCCTTAACTTCAATGTCGGCACCGACCCCCTCTTGTGAATACAGCTGCAAAGTATTCATTAAGTACCTAACCCACATCCTCCACCTCCACACATAGATCATCATTTTGGCCCCTGATAGGCCCTACTCTTTCCTTAGTTATCCTCTTGCTCTTTATGTAGCCCTACAAATTTCTCCCTTCAAGTATTTATCCAATTCCCCTTTGATAGTTACTATTGAATCTGCTTCCACCGCCCTTTCAGGCAGCGCATTCCAGATCACAACAACTCACTGTGTAAAAAAATTAAAATTCTCCTCATCTTCCCCGAGTTCTTTTGCCAATCACCTTAAATCTGTGTCCTCTGGCTCCTGACCCTTCTGCCACTGGAAACAGTTTCTCCTCATTTACTCTATCAAAACCCTTCATGATTTTGAACCCCTCTATCAAATCTCCTCTTAACCTTCTCTGCTCTAAGGAGAACAACCCCAGCTTCTCCAGTCTCTCCACATAACTGAAGTCCCTCATCCCAGGTACCATTCTAGTAAATCTCCTCTGCACCCTCTCCAAGGCCTTGACATCCTTCCTAAAATGTGGTGCCCAGAATTGAACACAATTTTCCAGCTGAGGCCTAACCAGCATTTTATAAAGGTTTAGCATAACTTCCTTGCTTTTGTACTCTATGGAGCTGCTGTGTAGTTGTGGCATTGGCAGCTTTCCCTTTTTATTTTGTGATTTAACCGTTACTCGCACTCGATGTCTGTACCAGTTTGAGGCTGATGTTGGGCCTAGCTCACGACCAGTTGTAAATCTCTCCCTTTTTTGTTATGATGTAGAATGCGGATTGTGGATGATGATGTGACCTGGAAGAGCCTCGCAAAGGAGAAGGAGGCAGCATTAGAGGCGGCGGAGTCTGACGAGGACGATGAAGCCCCTGTGGTATGTAGTAGGCTGATAACCTGATCCCTGCAGCAGCAGGGCTTGCTCAGTACCTCACGAGTAGATAAGGCAGTTAACAACTCAACACTGCGTGACTCCACTGACACTGCTGCTAAAACCACTTCAGTAATGGCAGTAATCCATAAAATGGCTGCTAAACGAATGGGACAGAGGAACGTACAGGACTGGAAAAGGCTCTGCAGTTCATCAACCAGTCCCCAAAACTAATCCCTCTGAGCCACCCAGTCTCCCAAATACTTGTCCAACGCTCTCTTAAAAATAAACTGCTGTACCTGCCCTGGGAGTGATTGATGGGACAGTGTAGAGGGAGCTTTACTCTGTATCTAACCCGTGCTGTACCTGCCCTGGGAGTGTTTGATGGGACAGTGTAGAGGGAGCTTTACTCTGTATCTAACCGCATGCTGTACCTGCCCTGGGAGTGTTTGATGGGGCAGTGTAGATGGAGCTTTACTCTGTATCTAACCCATGCTGTACCTGCCCTGGGAGTGTTTGATGGGACAGTGTAGAGGGAGCTTTACTCTGTATCTAACCCGTGCAGTACCTGCCCTGGGAGTGTTTGATGGGACAGTGTAGAGGGAGCTTTACTCTGTATCTAACCCCATGCTGTACCTGCCCTGGGAGTGTTTGATGGGGCAGTGTAGAGGGAGCTTTACTCTGTATCTAACCAATGCTGTACCTGCCCTGGGAGTGTTTGATGGGACAGTGTAGAGGGAGCTTTACTCTGTATCTAACCCGTGCTGTACCTGCCCTGGGAGTGTTTGACGGGACAGTGTAGAGGGAGCTTTACTCTGTATCTAACCCGTGCTGTACCTGTCCTGGGAGTGTTTGATGGGACAGTGTAGAGGTAGCTTTACTCTGTATCTAACCCGTGCTGTACCTGCCCTGGGAGTGTTTGATGGGGACAGTGTAGAGGGAGCTTTACTCTGTATCTAACCCGTGCTGTACCTGCCCTGGGAGTGTTTGATGGGACAGTGTAGAGGGAGCTTTACTCTGTATCTAACCCGTGCTGTACCTGCCCTGGGAGTGTTTGACGGGACAGTGTATCAAACCTACCTGTATACACCAGACCTGCGAGTGCTAAATGATGGATGACACTGAATGTTTAAAATGGAAAGTGTTCCCTTACCCCGATGAGCATAAAATTTTACTGCTGTCACTATCACTTTCCTAATGTTTATATCTGATCAGATGTAGAAGAGAAGAGGCTTCTTTTAGCAAAGGCTCTCCTTTATGACCTGTTCACTTCTCCTTTCTCCACTCCACCTGACAGCAATCCCCAGGCAAGAGGGGAGACGGGGGACCTGCCCCCAGATATGTCAGCTTTTCGCTTGAGACAGCTGCTAAGAGTGGGTCCTGGTGTGACTCCCTCTGGTTTAAATTTCTGTCCCTGTGGGGCAATTTGTGAGCATATAACTCCGTGCCCTGAATTGCAACATCTTCCTCATTATCCTCTTGAAGCCGTGCCTGAAGTAGAGCAGTTCTCCTGTTTGTTATTGACGAGACTGATTGAGGGGTGTGGCGTTTGATCTCATGTCCGTTTGTGATCTTGCAGCGATGATTGATGTTTGAATACCTGCTGGTTTTGGCCACGATGATTCTTGAAGGCATTGTTATGTTTCGCTAAGTCAGACTGGCAGTATGGTGTGGTATAGGGCACTGGGCAGCCCTTGCAAACCCAACTGTCAGGGTTAGATTGGAAAGATGAATGAGGAAAAGGGATATGGGAACAAGGTGGGGAAAATGAGTCGGGCTATTTGCTTGTGTGGAGAGTAAAAGCCTCACGGGCTGGTTGAACCGAATGGCCTGTTTTTGTGTTATTCCCATATTGCTCCCACTTCCGTAACATCACCCGTCTCCGCCCCTGCTTCAGTTCATCTGCTGCTGAAACCCTCATTCATGCCTTTGTTACCTCCAGACTCAACTATTCCAATGCTCTCCTGTCTGGCCTCTCATCTTCCACCCTCCATAAACTTGAGCTCATCCAAAACTCTGCTCCCCGTGTCCTAACTCGCACCAAGTCCTGTTCACCCATCACCCCTGTGCTCGCTGACCTACTTTGGCTAAAATTCTTATCCTTCTTTTCAGATCTCTCCATGGCCTCGCCCCTCCCTATCTTTGTAACCTCCTCCAGCCCCACAACCCTCCGAGATCTCTGCGCTCCGCCAATTCTGGCCTCTTGAGCATCCGCGATTTTTAATCGCTCCACTATTGGCGGCCGTGCCTTCAGCCGCCTGGGCCCCTTAGCTCTGGAATTCCCTCTCTGAACCTCTTCGCCTCTCTACCTCTCTCTACTTCTTTAAAACACTCCTTAAATCTTACCTCTTTGACCAAGCTTCTGGTTACCTGTCCTGATATCTCCTTTTGTGGCTTGGTGTCAAACTTTGTTTGATAATCGTTCCTGTGAAGAGCCTTGGGGCGTTTTACTGCGTTAAAGGCGCTATATAAATGCACGTTGTTGTTGTGCTTTGTGTTGATCTCTAGGTTGCAGAGTTCATTGATGAAAGGCCTGAAGTTATTCAACAAATGGAAGAATTCCGATCCAGTAATAAGTGGAAGATTTTAGGAGGTATGTAATGAAGTTTTGAGGCAATCTTTTCAAGATCAATCGGATTTCATTCTTGTCGTGGATTTGGATTTGAAGACCTGTAATTGGCAGCAGTGTTTGTAAATTCATTGTTAGGATGTGGGCATCGCTGGCAAGGCTGGCATTTATTGCCCATCCCTAGTTGCCCTGAGAAGGTGGTGGTGGGCCGGGCCGCCTTCTTGAACCACTGCAAGTGGTTTGATACACTGAGTGTCTTGCTGGGCTAATTTCAGAGGGCAGTTAAGAGTCAACCATGTTGGTGTGGGACTGGAGTCACATATAGGCCCAGACCGGGTAAGGACGGCAGGTTTCCTTCCCTAAAGGACATTAGTGAACCAGTTGGATTTTTACAACAATCCGACAGCTTCATGCTCACTTTTTTCACTGAATTCAAATTCTCAAACTGCTATGGTGGGATTTGAGCACATGATTACTAGTCCAGCAACATAACCACTACACTCCCGTGCCCTGTTGGCCATGCCAGTTGTGGGAGGCACAAGTGTTGCCCACCCCCGTACCCCAATTTTCGATCTTTAGAGGTGCTGACACCTCCCACGGTACAGGATCCATAGGCATTGACCATCCTCCAGTGCCCCTCCCGACGGACCAGCTTCATTTGTCGGCCTAGACAGTCCGTGTTGGCAGGATAGGTGATTTTAAAGGGCACCGTAGCACTGGTTACTGGATAGTGATTAGGAGAGGGGACCTAACAAGGGCACTGAGGTGAGTTGCAGCGCTGTTACTGCGATCGGCCAACACAGCACAGCTTGGAGAGTGCCTGGGAGCCTGTGCTCTGTGTGGGTCAGTAACGTGCTATAAGGAGCATTTACCTATTGAAGCACCGGGGTATTTTGTTTGAGGGATTTGTCGTGCCTTTGTTGCACATTCACACTCGGGTGAAGCTGAACTCCGATTCAGTGAATCGGCGGGTGGGTCTGTTCAATCCCTCCCCCGTACGAGAAATAGACAAAAGCACAGAGAGTTAAACGTTATCGTCATTAGTGTTTGATTCCTTTACACACGAGTAAAAAGGAAGCACAAGAAGGACTCCTGGTGTCGAGGTCATTAACTTTGTGACTGTTTCTTTGTTTAGATGAAAACGAAGACTCCCAAGGGTCAGACCTGTCTTTACAGACACACACAGGCGGGTAAGTGCGATACGACTGACGCTGCGCAGTCTGTTTGAAGAGGCTGCAGTCTTGCATTGACTGCCTTCTCATTGTTGTTGGCTCCACTTCCTGTTTGAAGGTGTTCAATACGGTAGACATAGAGAAACTGTTTCCACTTGTGGGGAGTCCAAAACTAGGGGCCATCAATATAAGATAGTCACTAATAAATCTAATAGGGAATTCAGGAGAAACTTCTTTACCCAGAGAGTGGTGGAATGTGGAACTCGCCACCACAAGGAGTGGTTGAGGCGAATAGCAGAAATACATTTAAGGGGAAGCTCGATAAACACATGAGGGAGAAAGGAATAGAAGGATATGCTGATGGGGTGAGATGAAGAGGGGTGGGAGGAGGCTCGTGTGGAGCAGAAACACCGGTTGGGCCGAATGACCTGTTGCTGTGCTGTAGACTCGATGTAACTCTATGTTTGGAGTGATTCATCCACCGTGTTTGTTTCCGTTCTCTCTGCGTATATGTGTCCACCTAGTTTCCGTTCAGAACCCCTCTCTGCACTGATCTACGGCAAATTGATAAGCTCAGTGCACGGGGATTGTGCGCACAACAACCTGCATTTATACAGCGCCTTTAACGTAGTAAAACATCCAAAAGCACTTCATAGGAGCGTTATTGAACAAAATTTGGCACCGAGCTAAAGAAGGAGATATTAGGACAGGTGACAAAAAACTTGGTTAAAGACGTAGGTTTTAAGGAGCATCTTAAGGGAGGAGAGAGAGACGGAGAGGTTTAGGGAGCAAATTCCAGAGCTTAGGGCCCAGGCAGCTGAAGACACGGCCGCCAATGGTGGGGAAAAGAGAGCGGTGGACAAACCTGCCTGCGGTGCAGTGGGACTCTGATATGCTGCTTTCACGCTCCATAACTCCTTTCACTGTCTTTACAGCCGAGCCCTACTGGGGGAATGTATGTGTAGTTAAAATAAATCCGTAGTGAAAGTACTGATGTCTTGCTGAACCAAGTGTCTGTATTGCCATACACTGACGTGTGTTTTATTTTCTTTAGTTTGTTACCGGGTTACAAGTCTGCACCACGTAACAAGATAGATGGTGATCCTCAGCTTACTAAGAGAAAAATCAGAACAGTTTCTCCTGACCGTTCACCTCCCAGGAAACAACGTCATGATTCTCCTGACCTTTCACCTCCTCGCAAGGGACGCCATGACTCTCCTGACCTTTCACCTCTTAGGGAGGGATGCCATGTTTCTCCTGACCTTTCACCTCCCAGGAGGGGACGCCGTGTTTCTCCTGACCTTTCACCTCTTAGGGAGGGATGCCATGTTTCTCCTGACCTTTCACCTCCCAGGAGGGGACGGCGTGACTCTCCTGACCTTTCACCTCCCAGGAGGGGACGGCGTGATTCTCCTGACCTTTCACCACCTAGGAGGAGACGCTGTGATTCTCCTGACCTTTCACCTCCTAGAAAAAAACTTTCTAAAAATACAGAAAAACCCATCAGATCTACAGACCTGCCTTCTAGAAGGACTCGGTATAATTCCCCTGACCTTTCACCTCCTCGTAGGAAACAACACGACTCCTTGGATTCCTCGTTACCCAGGAATGCCGGATACGGTTCTGACTCCGATCTGTATCCTCCCCGGAAAAGACAGAGCAGTTCCCTGGACTCCCAGTCAGCTGCAGCAAGGAAGCGGACTGGTGCACGAGGTATCCAAATGTTGGTCAGGCCAGGCCCTGATACGGTTTTCTCGCTTCACAATAATTGTTTAAAAAGGTAGAATGTTAATTCATAGAATGATATAGCAAGAAGGAGGCCATTCGGCCCATCATGCCTGTGCCGGCTCTTTGAAAGAGCTCTCCAATTATTTCCACTCCCATGCTCTTCCCTCATAGCCCTGGAAATTTTATCCCTTCAGTTATTTTATCGTTCCCTTTTGAAAGTTATTATTGAATCTGCTCCCACTGCCCTTTCAGGCAGCGCATTTCAGATCGCAACAACTCGCTGCATAAAAAAATTCTCATATCCCCTCTGGTTCCTTTGACAATTATCTTCAATCTGTGTCCTCTGGTTACCGACCCTCCTGCCACTGGAAACAGTTTCTTCTTATTAAAACCATTTATGATTTTGAACACCTCAACTCTAAAGAGAACAACCCCAGCTTTTTTTAAATTTATATTGCAGCGGTTTGGTACGCAGAGTCAACCACATTGCTGTGGGTCTGGAGTCACATATAGGCCAGACCAGGTAAGGACGGCAGATTTCCTTCCCTAAAGGACATTAGTGAACCAGATGGGTTTTTACGACAGTTTCATGGTTACCATTACTGATACTAGTTTTTTAATTCCAGATTTTTTTTTTTAATTAACTGAATTTAAATCCCCCAGCTGGGATCATTAGTACAGGCCTCTGGATTACTAGTCCAGTAACACAACCACTATGCTACCATACCCTTCTCCAGTCTCTCCACGTAACTGAAGTCCCTCATCCCTGGTACCATTCTGGTAAATCTCCTCTGCACCCTCTCTCAGGCTTTGATATCCTTCCTAAAGTGTGGTGCCCAGAATTGGCTACAGTATTCCAGCTGGGGCCTAACCAGTGTTTTATAAAGGTTTAGTATAATTTCATTGCTTTTGTATTCTATGCCTCTGTTTACGAAGCCCAGGATCCTGTCCTTTTTTTTTCTCAACTTGTCCTGCCACCTTCAAAGATTTTCAATTCAATGAAAACTAGATGACACATTCCCCTAAATCTGAGAGTATTCCCAGGAAAGGGGCCTCCTAGTTGGGGTTATCTTGGGTCTTTAGAAATCGCTGCAGTGTTGTTGAGTTGGGGGGAACCGGAGTGTTCAGAGTCAGCTTAAGCCCTCTGATCACGTTCAGATTGGAGGGTATTTTATTGGGCTGTAATCTCTGTACCTGCTGCCAGGTTCCACAGTTACACCTGCTGCACTCCCACAAGTCCCTTCCTATTAAATAGGAATCTCGCAGCAAGATGGCCTTTGTGATAGTTCTTGTTAAGCCCATGCTTACGGCCTCACCCCTTCCTGTGTCACTAACCTGCAGCCCTACAACCATCCGAGAGCTTAACGTTCTGGCCTCTTGTGCATGCCCCCCCCCCCCACTGGCGGCCGTGTCTTCAGCCATCTCTAAACCTCTCCGCCTCCCCAACTCTCCTCCTTTAAGACGCTCCTTAAAACCAACCTCTTTGACCAAGGTTTTGGTCACCTGCCCTAATATTACATGTGGCTCGGTGTCAAATTTTGTCTAATTACACTCCTCCCTCCGCAAACCCCGTCTATCGATCCCAGGACCATACCGTTGAATTAGTTTCCCTCCTCTCTGGGTTGCAGGCAGCTGCCGTTCACTGGCCCATTACATGGTACAACACAACAGTAGAGACCCGGGATGGAGGCGACACCAATCAGCAGTGGGGCTCTGAATTGCAGATCAGGTGGGGACTGGGAGAGCCAGGCTTCGGGAGCCGCAGATTGGGAGTGAGGGTGGGAATGCCACAGCCTAGAATTATATTTCCCACTTTTTGCACCTGCTGTTACCATCAAACACTCCCAGGGCAGGTACAGCACGGGTTAGATACAGAGTAAAGCTCCCTCTACACTGTCCCATCAAACACTCCCAGGGCAGGTACAGCACGGGTTAGATACAGAGTAAAGCTCCCTCTACACTGTCCCATCAAACACTCCCAGGGCAGGTACAGCACGGGTTAGATACAGAGTAAAGCTCCCTCTACACTGTCCCATCAAACACTCCCAGGGCAGGTACAGCACGGGTTAGATACAGAGTAAAGCTCCCTCTACACTGTCCCATCAAACACTCCCAGGGCAGGTACAGCACGGGTTAGATACAGAGTAAAGCTCCCTCTACACTGTCTGTTGTGTGCTTTGGCAGAATCTCTATATATAGGATGTAATTCTGTGGAAATCTTTGCTGCCTAGGTTTGTCCCCCATGAGACAAAAGGACAGAAGAGCAGCAGGGTCTCCACGGAAAAGACAAGACCCCGATTCTGACCTTTCGCCCCCACGAAAGGGGGGTCAACGTTCTTCCGACTCGGACCTGTCGCCGCCACGGAGGAAGAAGCCGGAGTCTCGTGATTCGGAACACAGGCCCGGCTCGGGGAGCTCAGACCCATCGCCCCCTCGGCAGAGGTTGCCCTCCCGTAAGCCGGCTCCCTCAGGAGGGAGAGGAGTCCACCGGGTCTCGAGTCCAAGCACAAAGGTACGGCCGGGCGGGGTCTCAAGTGATGCAGTAATTGACTGGAGAGCTGAGGCTTCACAGGAGGTACGCTCGGAACACTGCCGCTCACATGTGGAGGCTGCAAGCTTGAATCCTGATCTCAGAGGACATTCCCACCTGGGATTCTCAGGATTATGTCTGAGAACACTCCTGTGAAGCACCTTGGGGAGTTTTGCCACGTTAAAGGCACCATATAAAGGCAAGTTGTTGTTGATGAATGGATGGATTACTGGTTTTACTGGCGGATGAAGCTGCTCTTTTCCTTTCGCTTCTCACGGGTCAGTGACGACGGTTCACATGTAGCTGACTGAGGCAGAGTGTAGATAGCAACAAAAAAACTCAGGTCGTAAGCTTTTACCAAGTGTTGCCTTTATTTTTCCTTGTTTTTGTAAACGCTATTCTTTCCCATGTTTGGTTCCCTCCCCTCACCTGTGGCCATGATCCCCTGACCATGCTTCCCACGTGCCTGTGCTCAAACTGAATAATGGCCACTCGGGATAAGTAACTGAGTCTAGCAGTGAAACTTTGAAAATACTTTACCCCTCCAATTCTCCCTCCTCTCCTGAAGGCGCTGGGCACAGTCCCCCGGGCTCCGGGTACAGTCCTCCGGGCACAGTCCTCCGGGCACAGTCCCGCGGGCTCCGGGTACAGTCCCGCGGGCTCCGGGCTCCGGGTACAGTCCCCCGGGCTCCAGGTACAGTTCCCCGGGCTCCGGGCTACGGGTACAGTCCCGCAGGCTCCGGGTACAGTCCCGCGGGCGCCGGGCTCCGGGCACAGTCCCCCGGGCTCCGGGCACAGTCCCCCGGGCTCCGGGCACAGTCCCGCGGGCTCCGGGCTCCGGGTACAGTCCCCCGGGCTCCAGGTACAGTTCCCCAGGCTCCGGGTACAGACCCGCGGGCTCCGGGCTCTGGGTACAGTCCCCCGGGCTCCGGGTACAGTCCCGCGGGCTCCGGGCTCCGGGTACAGTCCCGCGGGCTCTGGGTACAGTCCCCCGGGCTCCGGGCACAGTCCCCCGGGCTCCGGGCGCAGTCCCGCGGGCTCCGGGCGCAGTCCCCCGGGCTCCGGGCACAGTCCCCCGGGCTCCGGGTACAGTCCCGCGGGCTCCGGGCTCCGGGTACAGTCCCCCGGGCTCCGGGTACAGTCCCACGGGCTCCAGGCACAGTCCCGCGGGCTCCAGGTACAGTCCCAAGTGTCGACAATCCCGTCCTAAAGGCTCAGGCAATGCAGTCCTCTTTGCTGTTGTAATACTCACTTGCCGGTTTGTCCTGTTTAAATGCTGTGGGTCTGGAGTTTTGGAAAAGGCTGTTCTTAGCGCTATTGCTTCGTTATTGGATTAATTCTCAGTCAGAACACTGGGATCTGTCAGTATCAGCAACTGGCGATATTGGGGAATTACTGGCTTTAAACTTTCTGGGGGTCCTCTCCTCGCTCTACCCCTCGAAACCGACAGAAAAACAGATTTGCGAAATCTTGATGTGCTGACAATTTCTTTAAATGTGTTTCAGTTTCAAGGGAATGAGATGCTGTCTGGGGGTCAGGCTGGTCTGGTATCGACAGATATACTGAGGAAAGAGAAAGAGGATCGGAGAAAGAGGGAGCGAGCAGCCGAGCGCTTGGCAGGTATCGACGCAGCACGCGCTGTGTTACACTGTTCTTTGGGTTTTTCCCCCTGATGATGCTGACTCTATGGCCTCGCTATCCCCCCCACCTTTTTACCCTGCTTAAATGCCTATTCTCAATGTGTAAACCTGAACAGAGTATTTAACCAAGGAGGGCATCACCACAGGGCCTGATCCTGCTCATACCTGATGGTCAAATACCTGCACGTTCCAGCAGGGTCAGTGTATAGTGGTCAGGAGCAGCATCCTTGGCCGGTCTCAGCGACACACACATCTATTGTAGCTCCTCTAGTCCTGCCCCAGCTGGCTCAGCACAGTAATATGAGGTGGTGCATTTAACCCCTGACTCAGCAACTCAGCTGCTTTGTTCATGTTAATAAGGGTAATGTTTTAATTCATTAATATTGAAGGGTAGGAAGTGGGTATACCCCAGTGGTCAGTGCTGGGACCATTTTTGTTTTTCTTTCTTACTCTCTCACTCTTTTTTTCTCTCTCTTTCTAATTATATGATTTAGACTTGGGTGTAAGCAGTTTTATGAAATCAAAATTTACTGAAGGCATAAAATTAGGGGTCTGGCAAATAATGAGGACTGTTAAAGACTTCAGGAGGACATGGCCAGGTTAGCAGAATGGGCAGAGAGGTGGCAGCTGCAATTTAATGTGGTGGCGTGTGAGGGAAAATAACGAATGGGAATGTGCATGCAATGGAAAGGGGTTGCAGGATGTGGGGGAACAGAGCGACCCATGGGATTTAAATCCACAATTCTCTGCAAGTGCGAGTGCAGGTTGATAAAGCCATTAAAAAAAAGCCAATAGCAATTTGTGTTTTAAAAGTAGGAGCATAGAGTGAAAGAAGAATAAGGTAATGATAAACTTGTACAAAATATTGGTTAGGCCACAGTTAGAGTATTGTGTGCAGTTTTGGAGCCATAGAAAGCATTGATTCACCCGGGTAATGGCAGGAATGAGAGGAGACTTGAGGCACTGCGACTATTCCCACTGTAACAGAAGAGTATAAGGAGATTTAATCGAGGATTATAAAATGATGAAGGGTTCTGATAGTGAATGGAGAAAGCGTTTGTCCCCTGGTTGGGGAGTTGGTGACAAGGGGTCATTCAGTTAAAACTGTTGCTAAGAGAGTGAGAGGAAGGTTGGGAGACATTTCTTTAGACAGAGGGTTGTTTGGGTGTTGAATGCTTTATCACAGAGTGAGGCAGAGTCCATCGCATCTTTTATGGGAAAATTGGATAAATATTTTCAGCCAGTTGTTGGCAAACACCTTGAAGCCAATCAGCTGTTCACCCCCTCAGTTAAGGAATGGTGTGCGTAGTAGGGAGATCTGAAAGGAAGGAGACAGCAAGGTGTTTTAGGAAAGCATGACTATTTCTGGAATTTAAAAATCACAAATTTGGAAAAAGGCTTGGATTTTTTCCAGACGAGTTAAACTTGAGATAAGCAAGAAGGTGTGTCATTGTTAGAAATCGTCATCCCCGTCTCGCTCAGTTATGTCCGACTCTACATCCTGCCTTTTACACTCCAGCCACTGCTGTGGGGAAATGTGAATAAATTCTCCGCCTTTTGGGCTGTCCGCACCCAAACCCTTGTGCTTCATGAAATTCCCTGACTAAGGGGGACAGCGGACAGCTTGCTCCTACCCAGCTCTCCGTGTGCCTCTCTAGCTGGATGTTAGGAACTGCGGAACAGCCTGTGCTAACTCGCTTGCCCGTCTGCGTGCGTGTGTCCCGCCCCGTCCCCGAGGAGTTGTCCCACTGCCACTCTGTGGTCCCGCCCCTGTTGCGACGGCTGAGGATGTGAAATTCCCTGGTGACGACACGCAGTGTGAACCGGTATCTGGTTGTCACGGGGAGCTGTTTTAGAAATTCCCAGTGATAACCGCCCGACGATGCTGAGAATTTTTTTTTTCCTGTTTTAAAGATGATTCCAGAAATGCCACTACTGTGTTTCGAGACAAATCCGGGAGAAAGAGGGACTTGGATCAGGAGCGGATCGAGCACAAAAAGAAGGAAGAGGAGAAAGCGGCAAAGCAAGAAAAATACGCCCAGTGGGGCAAAGGGTGAGAGTGACAGAACATTAATAAATCTGCAGCATCAGCACCTCGGGGCAAGGCGGTCTCCAGCAATACTTAACTGGAACAGTCCCTTTACACTGGACTTAGGGTTGCTACAACTGTCACGCTCTCCCTCATTTTATTATGCTCCGTTTCCCTTCTGCCCCCCCCCCGCTCTCCCCTCCCCTCCCCTTTTCTCTCCCCCAGTTCCCTCCCCCTTTCCCTCTCTCTCTTCCTCCCCCTTTCTCTCGCTCTCCCTTTCCCCCTCTCTGTTCCTCCCCCTTCTCTCCCTTTTCCAACACCCTCTCCCTCCCCCTCTGTTCCTTTCCCTCCCTCACACTCTCTCCCCCTTTCCCTTGAGCTCTCTTCCCTTTCCTTTCTCCTCTCCATCCCTTCTCATTCTTTCTCTCTATGACCTATGTTTCAGGGTGGCTCAGGAGAAGCAGCAGAGAAAGAACATTGAGGATGCTCTTCACGAGATGCAGAAACCGCTCGCTCGACACATCGATGATGAAGACCTGGACCGCTTCCTGCGTGAGAGAGAGCGAGACGGAGACCCCATGGCTGGGCTGATCAGGAAAAAGAAAGAGAAAGAGGCCAAGAATAAAAATGGCGAGTTTAAACATGGTGAAATGAAGGGGCCCAATACTAAGGGGGTTTAGACATGGTTCTGTCGCTGGTACGGGGAGGGGGGGGGAGGGGGGATTTAGACATGGTACTGTCTGCTGGTACGGGGAGGAGGGTGGGTTTAGACATGGTACTGTCCGCTGGTACTGGGAGGGGGGGGGGTTTAGACATGGTCTTGTCCGCTGGTACGGGGAGGGGGGGGGTTTAGACATGGTCTTGTCTGCTGGTACGGGGAGGGGGGGGTATTAGACATGGTCTTGTCCGCTGGTACGGGGAGGGGGGGCGGGTAGACATGGTACTGTCCGCTGGTACGGGGAGGGGGGGGGTTTAGATATGGTCTTGTCCGCTGGTACGGGGAGGGGGGGAGGTTTAGACATGGTACTGTCCGCTGGTACGGGGAGGGGTTTAGACATGGTCTTGTCCGCTGGTACTGGGAGGGGGGGTTTAGATATGGTCTTGTCCGCTGGTACGGGGAGGGGGGGGGGTTTAGACATGGTACTGTCCGCTGGTACGGGGAGGGGGGAGGTTTAGACATGGTCTTGTCCGCTGGTACGGGGAGGGGGGGCGGTTAGACATGGTACTGTCCGCTGGTACGGGGAGGGGGGTGTTTAGATATGGTCTTGTCCGCTGGTACGGGGAGGAGGGGTTTAGACATGGTACTGTCCGCTGGTACGGGGAGGGGGGGGGGCGGTGTTTAGATATGGTCTTGTCCGCTGGTATGGGGAGGGGGGGTGTTTAGACATAGTCTTGTCCGCTGGTACGGGGAGGTGGGGTGGTTAGACATGGTACTGTCCGCTGGTACGGGGAGGGGGGGGGTTTAGATATGGTCTTGTCCGCTGGTATGGGGAGGGGGGGTGTTTAGACATAGTCTTGTCCGCTGGTACGGGGAGGTGGGGTGGTTAGACGTGGTACTGTCCGCTGGTACGGGGAGGGGGGAGGTTTAGACATGGTACTGTCCGCTGGTACGGGGAGGGGGGGGTTTAGACATGGTACTGTCCGCTGGTACTGAGGGAAGGTTGTTTCAGGCTAAACAAAGGCAGAGTGTCAGCTGAATGTGTGTCTGTTTCCCTTTGTAGAAAAACCGTTGTACAGAGGTCCGGCACCTCCTCCCAACAGGTTTAACCTCTACCCCGGGTATCGCTGGGATGGCGTGGACAGGTAATGTACAACTTCAACTTTAAAAAAAAAGCATGAAAATGTTTGTAATTGGAATAAAAAATTGTATTGACCCTAGATGTTTTTTTTTAATTAGTTTGTGGGATGTGGGCGTCGCTGGCAATGCCAGCATTTATTGCCCATCCCTAGTTGCCCTTGAGAAGGTGGTGGTGAGCCGCCTTCTTGAACCGCTGCTGTCCGTGTGGTGATGGTACTCCCACAGTGCTGTTAGGGAGGGAGTTCCAGGATTTTGACCCAGCGACGATGAAGGATCGGCGATATACTTCTAAGTCAGGATGGTGTGTGACTTGGAGGTGGTGGTGTTCCCATGCGCCTGCTGCCCTTGTCCTTCTAGGTGGAAGAGGTCGTGGGTTTGGGAGGTGCTGCCGAAGAAGCCTTGGCGAGTTGCTGCAGTGCATCTTGTAGATGGTACACACTGCAGCCACGGTACGCCGGTGGTGGAGGGAGTGAATGTTTAAGGTGGTGGATGGGGTGCCAATCAAGCGGGCTGCTTTGTCCTGGATGGTGTTGAGCTTCTTGAGTGTTGTTGGCGCTGCACTCATCCAGGCAAGTGGAGAGTATTCCATCACACTCCTTCCTTGTGCCTTGTAGATGGTGAAAACAACTTGCAGGGGTCTGGGCCCCAGGGTATTCAGATAGTATCAGCAGGGATTGCTGGCTAAAAAAGTGGGACCAGGAGCAGCTGGCGGTTTAGACAGTAGCTGGAGGATATGGAATTAAAAATGTAAATATTAAAACTTGCAAAGATCTAGGGAAGTGAAAGAAATAGCAAGTGATATGAAGCAAAGGCGGGTAAATGGAGTTGAGGTACAGATCAGCCGTGATCTCATTGAATGGTGGAGCAGGCTTGAGGGGCTGAATGGCCTCCTGTTCCTAGAAAGTGGGAAAATGAGCGGGAACGGACTTTGATAAGGAGAGGGAATGGTCTCCGAGCTGGGGCAGGGGAAGCTGGTACACAGGGTGCTGTATGTGGCCCGAAACAGCAAGGCAAAGAGCTTCAAAATTCTTACAGGGCTTGACAGGGTAGATGCAGGGAGGATGTTTCCCCTGGCTGGGGAGTCTAAACCAGGGGTCACAGTCTCGGAATAAGGGGTCGGCCATTTAGGACTGAGATGAGGAAGAATTTCTTCACTCAGAGGGTGGTGAATCTTTGGAATTCTCTACCCCAGAGGGCTGTGGAGGCTCAGTTGTTGAGTATATTCAAGACAGAGATCGATAGATTTTTGAATATTAAGTGAATCAAGGGATATGGGGATAGTGCAGGAAAGTGGAATTGAGGTCGAAGATCAGCCATGATCTTATTGAATGGCGGAACAGGCTCGAGGGGCCGAATGGCCGACTCCTGCTCCTATTTCTTATGTTCTCTACTGTACTTCAGCCTGAGGGGCTGCTCCAATCAGTACAGGGCTACCAGGAGTACAGTATTCCTGCACCAATCCTGCAGGTGGTTTGAAATGTCCTGTTCCTGGTCACGTTTCGATTGGGGTGGGTTCCCAGTTCAAAGACTCGGCATTAAATCCCAGTTTTGGAAGGGATGATCAGGAGTGACAGCTGTAGAGTGTCAAACCTGTGACTGGGACATTTAATTTCATGTCCCAGTGATGATTTGTGGAGGTGGGGGGGTGGGTGGCGGGAGAAAGAGGCGATTGCCGCGCCAGTCTGGGCTGCAGTAGTCGCTGGAACTCGTTCAGGCACTCCATCCGTCCACTCGATTAGCTGCCTGGTCACCTGTGGCCTGGAGCCATTCTAACCTCACAATCTAAGCAAAAGGTTCATTCAGAAACATGTACGTGGACCCGGTGACTCATTACTAGTGCCTCATAGCCTCAGGCAACTGAATGCCCAATAAATGGCCTATTTAGAGGTTGCAGCAGTACACCTATCTGTCCCATGGACAAGTGGCAGGGCAGTTGTTTGAGTGAGCGCAGTTAATCAGAAGCTGAAATATTTGAGCAATCTCACTGTTCTGTTCTCTGTCACTAATCTCCCTCACCTGGATGAGAAGGAAGTTCACAAAAATAATCCAGCTGTAGAAATTACATATAGTCGCTTACACATCGCACGTTTGAAGTCACTGCACCAGCAAGAGAATGTTTTTTAAACTTGCAGGTCGAATGGGTTTGAACAGAAGCGGTATGCTAGACTGGCGGATAAGAAGGCGGTGCAGGAGATAGCGTACAAATGGAGTGTGGAGGATATGTAAACTGCTATACGCGATCCCTCCGCACACAGACACCGTCGTACTGGGACCTTGGTGCTCCATGGAATATGTGATGGACAAAGACTTCACTGAACTTTGTTTTCTAACCTCTCCTGTGCAATGCGAGCTCTGAATATCTGGGACTATCGAGAGAAGACAAGAATCTTTTTTATTCCTGTTAATATTTTGTCCTTTTTGAATATAAAGTTTGTACTGTGCAATTATAGGTCTGTTTGGTATGGGGACAGTCTGTCTTGTGAACTGTGTCTGTGGCTCTAACTGGTGACGGGGCTTTTCCCATCATGCCTATTTTTGGATTTATCCAAATTAATTTATTTTTGAACTTTGCACAGCTGAAAATCTGAATGATTTAACACAGTTCGGACTTGTCATTCTCTTGAATTGAGTTTATTCTCTGACTCAGAACCCACCCTCAGAGAACACACTTCGACTAGGATCAATCTCAGGAATGGACAGAATCGTACCCTGCGACCCCCCAACCCCCTGCGAACACATCACAGAACCGCAGCAAATCACAAGGCAATTTGACTTCTTCAGTCAGTGGGTGCCCTGGTCGTCACACGTCGTATATAAACACTGCGACGCCATATATAAACACTGTGACACAAGGGGCCGTATGTAAATACCGTGACACGCGGGGCCGTATGTAAACACCGTGACACGCGGGGCCGTATGTAAACACCGTGACACGCGGGGCCGTATGTAAACACCGTGACACGCGGGGCCGTATGTAAACACCGTGACACGCGGGGCCGTATGTAAACACCGTGACACGCGGGGCCGTATGTAAACACCGTGACACGCGGGGCCGTATGTAAACACCGTGACACGCGGGGCCGTATGTAAACACCGTGACACGCGGGGCCGTATGTAAACACCGTGACTACCCTTTGTGTGAAGAAGTGCTTCCTGATCTTCCCTGAACGGCCTGACTCTAATGAGGAAATAGTTTCTCTCTATCTACCCTATCAAGTCCTTTAATCATCTTAAACATCTCCAAGCCGCTTAATCTTCGATACTCAGGGAATACAATTCTAGTCTATGCAACCTGTCCTCATAATTTAACCCTTTCAGCCCCAGTATCATTCTGGTGAATCTGCGTTGCACCCCCTCCAAGGCCAATATATCCGTTCCTGAGGTGCGGGGCCCAGAACTGAACGCAGTTACTCCAGATGCTAAGTATTGTCAGATGGCAGCTTTACAACCTGGGTGCTGGCTCGCAGTGTTGCAGTCGGTGTCCTACCTGCGGGGCTGTGTTGCCCTGTGTGGGGTAGTGTAGACAGGAGGTTTGACTGCAGCATCAGGAGTTAGTGCAGCTGCTGTGGGATTCTCCTGGACCATCTGTAAGTCGCCCTGTTAGTGTTGATGGGACATTGCCAACAACAGCAGATAATACACAATGAATGGTAGGACCCTAGGAAGGACAGGATCAGAGGGACCTTGGTGTGCATGTACATAGATCCCCGAAGGCAGCAGGACAGGTAGATAAGGTGGTTAAAAAGGCATATGGGATACTTGCCTTCATTAGCCGAGGCATAGAATATAAGAGCAGGGAGGTTATGATGGAGCTGTACAAAATGCTAGTTAGGCCACAGCTGGAATACTGTGTGCAGTTCTGGTCGCCACACTATAGGAAGGATGTGATTGCATTGGAGAGGGTGCAGAGGAGATTCACCAGGATGTTACCTGGGCTGGAGCGCTTCAGCTATGAAGAGAGACTGGACAGGCTGGGGTTGTTTTCCTTAGAGCAGAGAAGGCTGAGGGGGGACCTGATTGAGGTGTACAAAATTATGAGGGGCATAGATAGGGTAGATAGAAAGAAACTTTTCCCCTTAGTAGAGGGGTCAATAACCAGGGGGCATAGTTTCAAGGTAAGGGGCAGGAGGTTTAGAGGGGATTTGAGGAAAAACTTTTTCACCCAGAGGGTGGTTGGAATCTGGAACTCACTGCCTGAAAGGGTGGTAGAGGCAGGAACCCTCACAACATTCAAGAAGCATTTAGATGAGCACTTGAAACGCCATAGCATACAAGGCTACGGACCAAGTGCTGGAAAATGGGATTAGAATAGACAGGGCTTGATGGCCGGCGCAGACACAATGGGCCGAAGGGCCTCTTTCTGTGCTGTATAACTCTATGGGGTAAAAATTGAGTCGCGCCCCATTTGGGGCGCTAACCTCGCCGGGGCGCGACTTTTAGCGCCCCGAAAAAATTAGCGGCCCCGCGCCGGAACTTCAGTGGTTGCGCCCCAAGAGGGAAGCGGGGCGCCACTGGAAGCACCCCGCATCCCTCTTGGGGCGCTGCGAGTGAATATCCTGGCGCTACGTGCCGCAGCGCCACGCGCTGCGGCACGTCGCGCCGCGGTATTGCAGGCCTTCCTCCCCTTCTTAAAGGGGAGGGACCCTGCGCAGCGCAAACCGGGGCCCAGCTGGGCCCCCAGGGATCGGGAGTGCCGGCAAAAGAGCCCGGCACTCAAGAGAAGTGCCGGGCTCTTGGAGCGCAGCCGGCACTTCACGGTGGGGGGGCTTCACGGGGGCAGGTGCTGGCAGGCGGCCAGCAACAAAAATGGCCGCCTGCCACCTCCCCTTTAAATATCGCCGCCCCGGCCGCACGTACGCCTCCCTGAACCCGTCGGACATAGCGTCTGGCGGTAAATCAGGGGGCGCGACTGAAGATCACGGCCGGGGCGCGAGCAGGGTGCTGTGCACGGCGATGACGTCATCGCCGGCAGCGCAGCGCCACAGGGCGCTACCGGCTGCCGCCGCCGCTAACCTCCCACTAAATTTTTCGGGAGGCGTGGGCGGCGCTGCGCCCGGGCGTTAGCTGCTTTACGCCCCATTAGCGCCCTCTTAAGGCGCTAACGGGAGGCGCAAGCAGCTGAATTTTTCCCCCTATGACTCTATAAACTGCCCAACAGGATCAATCAGACAGTAACTGACTTTTACCCAAGTCCCATTACAGACAGGGTACACTCGATACAATTACCGGATTCTGCTACATCTCCTTAAAATATAGTGAATGCATTGTAAGAATTTTCAGGAACATGCCAACAGACCAGTCCCTTTCTGATAGATCAGCTCCACCTACCCACCATGTCTGAGCGCCTTCATTCTCTCTCAAGCAGACTTAACATCATCCGCTTCACTATCCCTTCCCTTGCAACATATTCCACAACTCAATTTGGTAAAAAAAGCTCCGACTGCCCTCTGTGCTCCTCGCTCTCGATTGTTTAACTAGTGTCCCCTGTGGTTTGAATAATTCCTGTGTCTTGCCCAAGGAAAGCCAAAGTGTCCCACCCAGAAAACCGAACTATCCCAAGATTTCATCCAGTGCCAGTGTAGGGCACCTGGGGCTGCCAAGGGTTCATTAAATATATGAGCAGCTTTGCTGTTTTAAATTCTGCAACCAGAACAGCACCAAGTTCTGGTCAGTAAACGAATGCTTCAGTTGACTAGTGTTCAGGAGCTGGGCACTTTCAGAATTCAGTCACATGGTGGCCTGGGAAATTAAAGTGCGAGAAAAATATTTTTTTTGAACAGTACAAAATCATGGTAACTGTTTTCTCTTTAATTAACTATCAGGAAGTGAGCTAATATGACAGCAACACACTGAACTCACCAGCACTGAGCGTCACAGTGAAGGTCGCAGCAACTCTTTGGGTGCAAAGAATCACAAGACAAAGTACATTGATTAGCCAACCCTAAATCAACAGGTGCAGTCGCCCGATCTGTGTCGAGTGTGTCAGAAGTATCCAGGCAGTCAAACATCCACACGATAAAAGTCCTGAATACACAGCATTCACCATTCTCAGCAGGAAATAACTGGGCTCAGCTTACGCCCACAAACGTCACTGGCAAGGCTGCCATTTATTGCCCATCTCTAGTGGCCCTGAGAAGGTGGTGGTGGTGGGCCGCCTTCTTGAACCGCTGCAGCCCATGTGGTGAAGGTGCTCCCACTGCTGTTACGTCGGGAGTTCTAGGATGATGACCCAAGGCAGATGACTCTTTATTAGCTTCTGATTTTTCTTTGAATAGGCCTTGGTGGAATGACGGTTGCTTTGGCGTTGCTGTGTCACGGTGACTCCGGTCGGGACGCAGTGGCTCTGGTTGTGGTTTCATTGTGTGGCGACGGGCGAAGTGCCAGAGCCAAGCTTCATCTCCTTGAGCTGCTGATGGAGTAGGTAGGCTTGTAATCTGCACATGGGGAGTGGGGGGGGACTGGGAAAGTGGGAGAGATTTACCATTCAAGGCACTGTAGGATTTTCAGAAGAAAACTGAGGCAGAATATATACATTGTAGAATCTTACAGCACAGAAGGAGACCATTCGGCACATCGTGCCTGCGCCGGCCTCTAGAAAGAGCTCTCCAATTAGTTCCACTCCCCCTGCTCTTTCCCCATAGCTCTGAAAACTACCTTTTCAAGTATTTATCCAATTCCCTTTTGAAAGTTATTATTGAATCTGCTTCCACCGCCCTTTCAGGCAGCGCATTCCAAATTATCATAACTCGCTTTGTAAAAAGAATTCTCATCTCCACTCTGGTTTTTGTGCCAACTTTATTAACGTGTCCTCTGGTTACCGACCCTTCAACAAGTGGAAACAGTTTCTCCTTATTTAATCTTTCAAAACCCCATTTAATTTTGAACCCCTCTATCAGATTTCCCCTTAACCTTCTCTGCTCTAAGGGGAACAACCCCAGCTTCTCCAGTCTCTCTGTGTAACTGAAGTCCCTCATCCCTGGTACCATTCCAGTAAATCTCCTGTGCACCCTCTCCAGGGCCTTGACATCCTTCCTAATGTGCGGTGCCCAGAATTGGCCACAATACTCCAGCTGGGGCCTAACACGTGATTTATAAAGGTTTAGCATAACGTCCTGGCTTTTGTTCTCGATGCCTCTATTTATAAAGCCCAGGAGCCCATATGCCTTTTTAACAGCCTTAACGACTTGTCTGGAATTAGTCCCTTTGTACTGATTCCCTTACACCAGTATCTATCACCCAGTTCTATACACCTTATTCCACCTCAGCAATGTCTCGAAGTACTTCACAAACAATGAACTATCTTGGCGTGTAGTAGCTGTTTTGTAGGCAAACATGGCATGTTGCACACAGGAACTTCCACAAACAACAAATAATGGCCAGTATTATACCAGAAATTGCAGTGTGAGGGTTCGTGCGAGGGTAAGCCCTTCCCGCGATGTCTCACTGCGCGTTGGCTTTTTCAGTCCCAGCTCGCTGGAACTTCATGTTCCAGCCATCAGCTGCGAGTGCATCGTGATCCCACAGTGCGAAGTTAGTTCGAGCGTACTGTGGGATCACGTGACTGAGTTACAGCCAATGGCAGCACACCAAGCTCTCATTCATAGAATTCACAGCGGCCATTGAACTGCTGTGAAAACTAGGAATACAACAAGCCCCCAAAAGAAGAGCTAAACCTCCATTAAATTAAAAAAAAAACCCATCACATAATTAAAATAAGTGTAATTAAATAAATTAACCTTTTTAAACAAAAAAATAAATTTTTGAAAAAATTTTAAATCTTTTAAAATGTTATAAAAATAAACTTACCTGTCTTTAAAGTCGCTACTAAAGATTTACCTGTAAAAAAAAATTCTAAATACTACTTAATTATGTACTTACCTGGTTAAAAGAGTCTCCTGCGCTTCCTTTTTTCTTTTCCAGATTCTTCAATACTTACCTGCGTGCGCAAGCGATGAAGTGCACTGCGTGCGCGCAGCCTGTAGCGCGCACGCGGTGCACTGAGGACCCGCCCCCTTTTCGAAAGATCAATTGCCGGTTTTCAGTGCATGCGCAGTGCATGCTGAAAACCGGCAATTGAAGTCTGGCTGCGTGAGTGTACACTGTGCGTACTCTCGCGCAGCCGGATCAATTTCTGGGCCATGCTATTGGTTGAGAGGATTGATGGCCAGGTCAACAGGAGAATGCCCTGGTCTTCACTGAGTGTCGTCGGATTTATAATGTCCACCTGGGTCAGCCGAACAGAGCCTTGATTAACCAGGATCAGGACTTGAACCCAATCTGATCCAGAGGCGAGAGTGCTACTAATTGAGCCAAACATCCCAAAATACCTCAGTACAGTGCCATGGAAGGTTTGGGAGTTGTAAATTGACTAGAAGAACAGTAATAGTCTGATCAGTCTGTGCTCAGGACGAACACGGTCACTGTTTAACAGAAAAGGGTGAACCTACACTCAGCAAAGTGCAGCTTCTCTCACCTATTGCTGAAACAGCCATCCCCACGGTGTCACATGTGATGCACTATTTACAGAGTCTGGTGTCCTCCACACGCGTGCTCTTGATCTTAGCCTGGCTGCTCAGTGAGAGCAGACTTTGTACTTCCACCCACAGGGAGGGTAAGTGAGCAGGACCATCGCCCCAGTTCACTCTTGTTCTAGTGGTGGCCACTGCCCTGATGATGCCCCCTCTGAAAACATATTGCCAAATCCAAACTGTTGGAAAACGAGTATGTTTTTACAGCAGGCTTTGGCAGTTCCTATGGAATGAAAGCAAGAGCAGGCAAATAGTACCTGCGCTAAGATGCTGGTGTATCCTCACCTGGAGTCTTCGCGGTTGACGGCGGTGATCTTTTGCTGGAAATCTGGTTTCATTGGCTTGAAGTCACATTTCGGGGTGAAATCTTGTCTGGTGATTGATAAATTGTTGATCTTCCCCTGTTACACAGACACCGAACCGAGAGTTATAGCCCCAGTGGAGTCACTGCTACAGCAGCAGAATGTATTGTTCGACCAAAATTGCTCCGGTTTTGTCTCGAGGGCAAGGGTCCTACCGGAAATAATTTTGGGACAGCAGCACAGAGTACGACACTGCACAAAATCAGTAACCTCACTCAAGGAAGAGAGATGCCTGCTGTGGGAAGTGTAAAGGTAGCATTGGTGCAGTGGGGGATCATTCCCTGACAAGGGAATCAAGGTCCAATTGTCTAGTGTAGAGGGAGCTTTACTCTGTATCTAACCCGTGCTGTACCTGCCCTGGGAGTGTTTGATGGGACAGTGTAGAGGGAGCTTTACTCTGTATGTAACCTGTGCTGTACCTGCCCTGGGAGTGTTTGATGGGACAGTGCTGAGGGAGCTTTACTCTGTATCTAACCCGTGCTGTACCTGCCCTGGGAGTGTTTGATGGGATAGTGCTGAGGGAGCTTTACTCTGTATCTAACCCGTGCTGTACCTGCCCTGGGAGTGTTGGATAGGACAGTGTAGAGGGAGCTTTACTCTATCTAATCCGTGCTGTACCTGCCCTGGGAGTGTTTGATGGGACAGTGCAGAGGGAGCTTTACAGAGTTTGGTGAGTGAGGGAGTGAATCTTAAAGGTTAATCTCTTTTTTTGTAAAATCTAGTCCTGTGTGCTTGCAATTAGCATTTAACTTAAATTTAAATTTACTGTTTCAAGTTTTAAGTTTCTTCCAGGCTTGGGCAGGGCTAAGCAAGCTCTGTGCTGGAGAGCAGGTGAGAGTAGTTAACTAATTAACTGGTCTAATCTGGTTCTGTAACTGCCAGAGAGCTCACTTATTTAAATCTCAGCAGTATAAATAAGGGAGGCTAAAGTGCAGTTTGTCACGTAGTGCAGCTCGGAACAGAGTGTAAAGCTGCGAGTTTGGTGAGTGAGGGAGTTCGGGGAGGGAGGTGTTCCTTTCTTTTTCTATCTTTGTCAGCTTCCAAGAGAGCAGGAGTTAAAAAGCTGCACAAGAGGGGACAGAGAACCAGCGCGAGCTCGGCTCTGTGACACCCCCCCAACCGCATTTGGAGAAAAATAAAAGGTGACATCACAGGGAAAAGGGTAAGTGATTGGTTGGTGAGTATTTTGCTCACTTCCCTTATCTTTTAAAGCCCAGGAAATTTATTAGTAATTGTAAGGTTTCATTAGTACTAGTTTACTAGCAGTAATAAATCTTATTAGGTGTAGTAGGATTAATTAATAAAAATAAATTAATTAAGACTCAATAAAGATGGCAGGGCAGGTGATGTGTTGCGACTGCAGTATGTGGGAGCTCCTGGACGCCAGTGTGATCCAGGACGAACACGTCTGCGGTAAGTGTCTGCGGCTTGAGGAGCTTTGGCTCAGAGTCCCTTAGGATAGGGTCTTCTGATCTTGTCAGTGGTCAGGGACAGGAGGATGTGACTGCGAGTAAGGCAGGTATGGGGACCCAGGAGGTGGAAGAGCCTCAGCCTTTGCAATTGTCCAACAGGTTTGAGGTTCTTGCGGCCTTTATGGATGAAAGCGGTGGTTGCAGGGTGGATGAGCAAACTGACCATGGCACTGAGGTACAGGAAGCCATTCAAGCGGGGGTTGTTAATAGGAATGTAGTGGTAATTGGGGACAGCATAGTCAGGGGGATAGATACAGTTCTCTGCGGCCAAGAGCGAGAGTCCAGACGGCTGTGTTGCCTGCCCGGTGCCAGGGTTTGGGACATCTGCTCTGGGCTGGAGAGGAACTTGCAGTGGGAGGGGGAGAAGCCAGTGGTCGTGGTCCATGTAGGTACCAACGACATAGGTAGAACTAGGAAAGAGGTTCTGCTGAGAGAGTATGAGCAGCTAGGAGCTAAATTAAAAAGCAGAACCTCAAGGGTAATAATGTCTGCATTATTACCTGAGCCACGAGCAAATTGGCATAGGGTAAATAAAATTAGAGAGATGAATGCGTGGCTCAAAGACTGATGTGGGAGAAATGGGTTTCAATTCCTGGGGCACTGGCACCAGTACTGGGGAAAGTGGGATCTGTATCGTTGGGACGGTCTTCACCTGAACCGTGCTGGGACCAGTGTTCTGGCGAGTCGTATAATTAGGGTGGTAGAGAGGGCTTTAAACTAAATATTGGGGGCATGGGATCAAATTTGGGAAGATGTGGTAATTCAAAGATTAGAGACAAGGCAATAGAGAAAAGTATTAATATGGGAAATGATAAACAGACCGTGACAGGAAGGATAGAGAGTACAAATCTAAGAGTAAATCAACAGCTAAGGCTAGAGGTTACAAAAATAATAAAAGGACAAAACTAAAGGCTCTGCATCTGAATGCACGTAGCATTCGAAACAAAACAGATGAACTGATAGCGCAAATAGAAATAAATAAATATGATGTGATAGCCATTACAGAAACATGGCTGCAGGATGACATAGATTGGGACCTGAATATTGAAGGGTACATGACATTTAGGAAGGACAGGAAGGTGGGAAAAGGTGGAGGGGTGGCTCTGTTAAGTAATGATGGTATTAGCACAATAGAGAGGGATGACCTAAGTTCAGGAAACCAGGATGTAGAAGCGGTTTGGGTAGAGATGAGAAATAATAAAGGCAAGAAGTCACTTGTGGGAGTGGTGTATACAGGCCCCCTAACAGTAACCACATGGTAGGATGGAGTATAAAGGAAGAAATAATGGGAGCTTGTCAGAAGGGTACGGCAATAATCATGGGGGATTTTAAACTGGTAAATAGATAAGGGAGAACCAGTGGATGTGGTGTATTTGGACTTTCAAAAGGCTTTCGATAAGGTCCCGCATAAGAGATTAGCGTGTAAAGTTAAGGCACTTGGGATTGGGGGCAAGGTATTGACTTGGATAGAGAACTGGTTGGCAGACAGAAAGCAAAGAGTTGGAATAAAAGGGTCTTTTTCTGAGTGGCAGGCAGTGACTAGTGGGGTACCGCAGGGATCGGTCCCTGGACCCCAGCTAATCACAATATATATTAATGATCTAGACAAGGGAACTAGATGTAATATCTCAAAGTTTGCAGACGACACAAAGCTGGGTGGACGTGTGTGCTGTGAGGAGGATGCTGAGAAACTCCAGGATGATTTGGACAGGTTGGGTGATTGGGCAGAAGCATGGCAGATGCAATATAACGTGGATAAATGCGAGGTTATCCACTTTGGTGTCAAAAACAGGAAGGCAGATTATTGTCTGAATGGCAATAGATTGGGAGAAGGGGAAGTGCAACGAGACCTGGGTGTCCTTGTGCACCAGTCGCTGAAGGTAAGCATGCAGGTGCAGCAGGCGGTTAAGAAGGCAAATGGTGTGTTGGCCTTCGTAGTGAGAGGGTTTGAGTACAGGAACAAGGATGTCTTGCTGCAGTTGTACAGGGCCTTGGTGAGACCACATCTTGAGTATTGTGTGCAGTTTTGGTCGCCTTATCTTAGGAAGGAGGTTCTTGCCATGGAAGGAGTTCAGCGAAGATTCACCAGGCTGATACCTGGGATGGCAGGAGTGACGTATGAGGAGAGATTGGGTCGATTGGGCTTATACTCGCTGGAGTTTAGAAGAATGAGAGGGGATCTCATTGAAACTTATAAAATTCTGAAAGGACTGGACAGACTAGATGCAGGAAGGATGTTCCCGATGGTCGGGGAGTCCAGAACCAGGGGTCACAGTCTAAGGATAAGGGGTAAGCCATTTAGGACAGAAATGAGGAGGAATTTCTTCACCCAGAGAGTGGTGAACCTGTGGAATTCTCTACCACAGAAGGCAGTAGAGGCCAATTCATTAAATATATTCAAGAAGGAGTTGGATATATTTCTTAAGGCTAAAGGGATCAAGGGATATGGGGAGAAAGCAGGGACAGGGTTCTGAATTTGGATGATCAGCCATGATCGCATTGAATGGCGGAGCAGGCTAGAGGGGCCGAATGGCCTACTCCTGCTCCTATCTTCTATGTTTCTATGCATATAGACTGGAAAAATCAGATGGGCAAAGGTAGCATAGATGAAGAGTTCATGGAATGTTTTCGGGATAGTTTCTTACAACAGCACGTTCTGGAGCCGACCAGAGAGCAGGCTATACCAGACCTGGTATTGTGCAACGAGATAGGATTAATTAATGACCTCATAGTGAAGGCGCCCCTAGGTAGCAGCGATCATAATATGATTGAATTTTACATTCAGTTTCAGAGAGAGGAGTGGGTCCAAGACTCGTATTTTAAACTTAAATAAGGGCAATTATGAGGGCATGAAAGCAGAGCTTGCTAAAGTGAACTGGCAAATTAGGTTAAGGGATAGGTCAATAGAGTTGCAGTGGCAGACATTTAAGGGGATATTTCAAAATACACAGAATATATACATTCCAACAAGAAAGAAAAATTCCAAGGGGAGGACCCACCATCCGTGGTTAACTAAAAAAGTTAAAGATAGTATTAAACTTAAAGAAAAAGCATATAATTGCGCAAAGATGGGTGGCAGGTCAGAAGATTGGACAGAATATAAAAAACAGCAAAGAATGACTAAAAGATTAATAAGCAGAGAAAAATTAGAGTACGAGCGTAAGCTAGCTAGAAATATAAAAACAGATAGTAACAGTTTCTATAGATATTTTAAAAAGAAAAGAGTTAACAAAGTGAGCGTTGGTCCTATAAAAAGTGAGTCTGGGGAATTAATAATGGAAAATAAGGAGATGGCAGTTGAATTGAACAGGTATTTTGCATCGGTCTTCACTATAGAGGATACAAGTAACATCCCACAAATAGCTGTAAATCAGGAAATGGAAGGGAGGGAGGAACTCAAGAAAATTATAATCACCAGGGAAGTGGTACTGAGCAAATTGTTGGAGCTGCGGGCTGACAAGTCCCCGGGACCTGATGGACTTCATCCTAGGGTCTTAAAAGAAGTGGCTAGTCAGATAGTTGATGTGTTGGTTTTAATTTTCCAAAATTCCCTAGATTTGGGGAAGGTTCCATTAGATTGGAAAATAGTGAATGTAACTCTTTTATTCAAAAAAGGAGGGAGACAGAAAGCAGGAAACTACAGGCCAGTTAGCTTAACATCTGTCATAGGGAAGATGTTAGAAGCTATTATTAAAGACGTTATAGCAGGGCACTTAGAAAAGTTCAAAGTAATCAGGCAGAGTCAACATGGTTTTGTGCAAGGGAAATCATGTTTAACCAATTTATTGGAGTTCTTAGAGGAAATAACATGTGCTGTGGATAAAGGGGAACCGGTGGATGTACTGTACTTAGATTTCCAGAAGGCATTTGATAAGGTGCCACATCAAAGGTTATTGCGGAAAATAAAAGCTCATGGTGTAGGGGGTAACATATTGGCATGGATAGAAGATTGGCTAGCTAACAGGAAACAGAGAGAAGGCATAAATGGGTCGTTTTTTGATTGGCAAGATGTAACGAGTGGTATGCCACAGGGATCAGTGCTGGGGCCTCAACTTTTTACAATTTATATAAATGACTTGGATGAAGGGACCGAAGGTATGGTTGCTAAATTTGCTGATGACACAAAGATAGGTAGGAAAGTAAATTGTGAAGAGGACATAAGGAGGCTACAAAGGGATATAGATAGGTTAAGTGAGTGGGCAAAGATCTGGCAAATGGAGTATAATGTGGGAAAATGTGAAGTTGTCCATTTTGGCAGGAAGAATAAAAAAGAAGCATATTATCTAAATGGTGAAAGATTGCAGAGCTCTGAGATGCAGAGGGATCTGGGAGTCCTAGTGCATGAATCGCAAAAGGTTACTATGCAGGTACAGCAAGTAATTAGGAAAGCTAATAGAATGTTATCGTTTATTGCGAGGGGAATTGAATACAAAAGTAGGGAGGTTATGCTTCAGTTATACAGGGCATTGGTGAGACCACATCTGGAGTACTGTGTACAGTATTGGTCTCCTTATTTAAGGAAGGATGTAAATGCGTTGGAAGCAGTTCAGAGAAGGTTTACTAGACTAATACCTGGAATGGGCGGGTTGTCTTATGAGGAAAGGTTGGACAGGCTAGGCTTGTATCCGCTGGAGTTTAGAAGAGTAAGGGGTGACTTGATTGAAACATATAGGGGGAAAAATTCAGTTGGATTCCGCCTCCCGTTAGCGCCTTAAGAGGTCGCTAATGGGGCGCAAAGCAACTACGCCTGTGGGTGGTGATCTTTGCGCCGCGCACGAAATTAACCAGACATTTTGCGGCGGCGCTAAACACTACCGCCACGATCTCCTGCGCCGGCCGATCGTGACGTCAGTCGAGAGTGCAATGCCCCGGTAGCTCCCCGGACCGGATATTGAGTGGCGCCCCCTGTCTTACCGCCTGCCGCTAGCAACGACAGGTTGAGGGGAGCGTTTTGCAGTCAGGAAGGGACTGGGGGAGCGCTATTTAAAGGCGACCACTTCCTGCCTTTTTTTGTCGGCAAAATTTTTGCACCACACATTCTGAGTGAGAGAGAGAGACTACAGGAGAGATTCAAAGCTGTGTTGAGGAGTTTTGGGTGCTGAGCAGCACTTTGCAGGTTCTTTCTGGTTTGATCTTCCTTGCATCGGTTTAGAAGAGAATATGGGGGCTGCACTCTGAGATCTTTCCCTGGGCCTCTCCATTGTTCTTTCCAACAGATTTGATGTACAGTTTTCTCCAGGCCGAGATTCAAGGTTGCAATGAGCAGGGTGTGGATGGAGAGCAAGATCGACCCTCCCCTTTAAGAACTGGCCGGCACCAGTGTATCTGTGTTCCATTGCTGACTGACATCACATGAGCTTCGCCAGCGCTCTGAGTTAGCGCCTCGCTCCTCGGCCTTTGCACCTTAAGACAGATGTGTAGCGCCTGATTTAGCGCTCCAATCACCTCCAGGGGCGATAAAAGTCAAGTTTGCAGTCGGAGGCGATAGTTAGCACCAGGCGCTAAACTTTGCGCACGGCCAATAATGGCTCCCCAAACGGGGCGATACTGAATTTTTCCCCCATAAGATCCTGAGGGGTCTGGACAGGGTGGATGTGGAGAGGATGTTTCCTCTTGTGGGAGATTCTAGAACTAAGGGTCACTGTTTAAAAATAAAGGGTCGCCCATTTAAGACAGAGATGAGGAGAAATTTTTTCTCACAGAGGGTCGTGAGTCTTTGGAGCTCTCTTCCTCAGAGGGCGGTGGAAGCAGAGTCTTTGAATATTTTTACGGCAGAGGTAGATAGATTCTTGGTAAGCAAGGGAGTGAAAAGTTATCGGGGGTAGGCGGGAATGTGGAGTAATCGGATCAGCCATGATCTTATTGAATGGCGGAGCAGGCTCGAAGGGCCGAGTAGCCTACTCCTGCTCCTAATTCATATGTTCGTATGTTCACTTTGTATCAAACCCGTGCAGTACCTGCCCTGGGAGAGTTTGATGGGACAATGTAGAGGGAGCTTTACTCTGTATCTAACCCGTGCTGTACCTGCCCTGGGAGTGTTTGATGGGACAGTGCAGAAGGAGCTTTACTTTGTATCTAACCCATGCAGTACCTGTTCTGGGAGTGTTTGATGGGACAGTGTAGAGGGAGCTTTACTCTGTATCTAACCCGTGCAGTACCTGCCCTGGGAGTGTTTGATGGGACAATGTAGAGGGTACTTTACTCTGTATCTAACCCGTGCTGTACCTGCCCTGGGAGTGTTTGATGGGACAGTGTAGAGGGAGCTTTACTCTGTATCTAACCCGTGCAGTACCTGCCCTGGGAGTGTTTGATGGGACAGTGCAGAGGGAGCTTTACTCTGTATCTAACCCGTGCTGTACCTGCCCTGGGAGTGTTTGATGGGACAATGTAGAGGGTACTTTAATCTGTATCTAACCCATGCTGTATCTGCCCTGGGTGTGTTTGATGGGACAGTGTAGAAGGAGCTTTACTCTGTATCTAACCCATGCAGTACCTGCTCTGGGAGCGTTTGATGGGACAGTGTAGAGGGTGCTTTACTCTGTATCTAACCCCGTGCTGTACCTGCCCTGGGAGTGTATGATGGGACAGTGTAGAGGGAGCTTTACTCTGTATCTAACCCGTGCAGTACCTGCCCTGGGAGTGTTTGATGGGACAGTGCAGAGGGAGCTTTACTCTGTATCTAACCCGTGCAGTACCTGCCCTGGGAGTGTTTGATGGGACAGTGTAGAGGGAGCTTTACTCTGTATCTATCCCGTGCAGTACCTGCCCTGGGAGTGTTTGATGGGACAGCATAGAAGGAGCTTTACTCTGTATCTAACCTGTGCAGTACCTGCCCTGGGAGTGTTTGACGGGACAGTGTAGAGGGAGCTTTACTCTGTATCTAACCTGTGCTGTACCTGCCCTGCGAGTGTTTGATGGGACAGTGTAGAGGGAGCTTTACTCTGTATCTAACCTGTGCTGGACCTGCTCTGGGAGTGTTTGCTGGGACAGTGTAGAGGGAGCTTTACTCTGTATCTAACCCCGTGCAGTACCTGCCCTGGGTGTGTTTAATGGAACACTGTAGATGGAGCTTCACTCTGTATCTAACCCGTGCAGTACCTGCCCTGGGTGTGTTTGATGGGACAGTGTAGAGGGAGCTTTACTCTGTATCTAACCCGTGGGGCTACGTACCGGAGGCGGTGCGAAGGCTTCTTCGTATCGGTCGCCATGGCGCACCCTGGCCTTTGTCCCCCAGTTCTTGAAGAAATTTTTATAGGCTGTTCCTTCGTCAAATTTGCCACCTTTTGGACTCTGCATCGTCCTGGGTCGGGTGAGCTGTTGCTGTTTAGTTAACGGTGTCTGTTGAAACGCTAGCTGAGAGGAGATAAAGAAGAGAAAGATTATACTGGCTTCACCAACAAAACGTTGCTGCTGCAGAGTGGAAGGGGAAAGCGGACTGTCAGTAACCGCCAATGAACTGTCAAAGCGGAGCTGGACAGATAGCTGGTTAAGATTGAGGTTGGAGGTGACAATGAGATGATCAAATATGCCACGGGACACAATAGCTCCTGCACAGCTAGTGCTGGGAGAGAGGGAAGATCACCTCTGGTGGGATACAGTTAAATATTGGCCCTATAAGGATTGATTCTAGGATGCACCAGGATTAAATGGGTGGGGTAGCGTCCATGACCGGGGGGATTGTAGATGGGCTATAGGAGGAGTGAGATTCATTTCTGATGTTCTCTAAGTGAATCTAAACATGAGACCACTGGTTTACAATTTCCAGATTGGCGAATTTGGGGACTGGCCTGAAATGGCAAAAGTCTATAATTACTGTTTCTAAATAATCTCAAAGATAGGAGAAATTGGAGGAAAAATACCAGACTTCATCCTCCCTGCAGAGGATGGGTTTGAATGCAGGTCCCGGAGATTAAAGGGCAATGATCCAACGTACTGTGGTCCTGTAGGGCAGGTAACCTGCCATCCTTACCCAGTCTGGTCTACAGGTGACTCAGTCCGCACCAAGGTGCTTGCCTGTTAACCACTCTAGCAAGCCACTCTTCTGTATCAAACCACCAATGATTCAAGAAGAAGGCCCACCACTACCTTCTTGGGGTAACTAGGGATGGGCAATAAATGCCAGCCTTGCCTTCATGAGGTCAGTGAACAGCTTGCAAATACAGCGCAATAGGGGGCCATTCAGCCCATCGAGGATGTGCCGGTGCTAACTCTTTACTGGAGCTGCCCACTTTCAGCCCTTTTCTCATATCCTCTTTATAAACCCTTAACGTCCCAGTTTGTGCTGCGTTAGCGGATCTCAGTCAGGTGGCGCAGGCTGGGGAGAATAGGACAGTGTGCCAGGATTCCCACCCTGATCACTGGCCCCTGCTGGAAAGAGAGATCTTCACATCCCCCCACCCTCTGGGCTGGCAGACTGAGATGAGTTACCTTTGTCACTGTGTCGGAATCAATGGTCCCTTCTGTTGCTGACATCTCATCTTTGAATTTGATTAGATCGGGGCGGGGGTACAGAGTGGGGTCCCAACCGATGTATGATTCTTTCTGAGTCGTGTTGAAGTCCGTACTGTGGAGGGCCGGGGAAAGATGCTTTGGAGTTAAGGACATCAGATCTGTCGTCTTTCTACAACAACAACTTGCATTTACATCGCGCCTTTAGCACAGAAAAACATCCCAGGGCGCTTCACAGAGAAGGGCCACCATGCCGCTCCACACTCACCCTGACAGCGTAACCGTGGCCCGTGCCTCTGAACCGTCAGTAACTCCTCAGAGGAGAAGGGAACCAAAATAAAAAGCTACTGCCAATTTCAGGAAAACTCGAGGAAATTTATCCTCGACTCCCTCAGGCAAATCGAGCAAACTCCGGAGGTATACAGGGCCCTGGTGAGACCACACCTGGAGTATTGTGCACAGTTTTGGTCTCCTTACCTAAGGATATACTTGCCATAGAGGGAGTGCAGCAAAGGTTCACCAGACTGTTTCCTGGGATAGGGGATTGTCCTCTGAGGACAGATTGAGTAGACTAGGCCTATATTCTCTGGAGTTTAGAAGAATGAGAGGTGATCTCATTGAAACATACAAAATTCTTACAGGGCTTGACAGGGTAGATGCAGGGAGGATGTTTCCCCTGGCTGGAGAGGCTAGAATGAGGGGTCACAGTCTCAGAATAAGGGGTCAGGCCATTTAGGACTGAGAGGAGGAGAAATGTCTTCACTCAGAGGGTGGTTTACTTCCAATACTCCAGGTTAACCCTCATCTGTCAAAAGTTACTCCGTCACCATCATGGACTCTGAAGTTCCCTCCACCCCCCTCTCCCACCGCTAAAAAATTACATTTTAAAAAATTCACCACTGAAGACCCCAGCTACACGGATTCATTCAAACACTGCAAACCACTTTAATCCGTTTAGGGAAAAATTGGGTTGCTTTGCGCCTCCCAGTAGCGCCCCCCGGGCGCAAAGCCCCTAGCGCCTGGATGCGTCACGGCGCCACGAACGCCTCCCGCAAAATTCAGCGGGAGGTTAGCCGGTAGCGCCCCGTGGTGCTGCGCCGCCGGCAATGACATCATCGCTGTGCGCAGCGCCCCGGCCTCAAAACTTCCCGTGCGCCCCCTGACCTATTGCCAGATGATATGTCCGACCGGTTCAGGGGGCGTTTTGGCAGCAGCAACAGTGCAAATTAAAGGGCAGGTGCCGGGCAGCCATTTTTCTCTTGGCCGACTGCCAGCACCTGCTGCTTCTTACCTCTGTATGCGGGGTGCTGGCCGTGATCGCTCCCCGGTGGTCCAGCAGGGCCCCGGTGCGTGCAGCGCTAGGCTCCTCCCCTTTAATCGGGGGGAGGAGGCCTGCAATGAGGAGGCGCTACGTGGCGCGGTTGCACATAGCGCCGCAAAATTCACTGGTAGCGCCCCAAGAAGGAGGGGGAGCGCTTTCCAGTAGCGCCCCGCCTCCTGCTTGGGGCGTTACTACTGAATTTACGGCGCAGGGCGCCCCGCCTCCTTTTGGGGTGCTAATGTCACCGAGGCACTAAAATTAGCGCCCCGGTGATGTGAGCGCCCAAAAGGAGGCGCCACCGAATTTTTCCCCCAACTGTATGGCTCTGTTTTAGATGTTTAAATCCGTGAATCAGTAACTATTAAGGCAATAAATGTTGAGGTGCTGTAGTGACTCAGTGGGTGAATACACTAGCTCGGGGAGGGTGCAGAGCCACACAGATCAGGAGATCCTGGGTTTAATCCCTGGTCTGTACTGCATTAGCAGAGGCCTTTCAGGTTCAGTAGTTCTATAAACAGGCTCAATGCCCTGATCTATGTTAGAGAGGTGAGAATTAGCTAGGGTCCCTGCTCCTGAACACTATACCTTGACTCCTTCTGGAAACTACATGTGTGAGGAGGGAATAAGGGCTCGGCTGTCATTCCCCCAGCCTACCCTCTAGGGGCCGCACTAACCCTGTTTGTGAGAAAAAGCTACTGGTGAAATATGGAAGGGTGGTCAGCACTCATTGACCCTGTACCCCAGTGAGAGTCAGCATCTTCAGGAACTGTACCCCAGAGTCAGCACATTCAGGAACTGTACCCCAGTGAGAGTCAGCATCTTCAGGAACTGTACCCCAGTGAGAGTCAGCACCTTCAGGAACTGTACCCCAGTGAGAGTCAGCACCTTCAGGAACTGTACCCCAGTGAGAGTCAGCACCTTCAGGAACTGTTATCCAGTGAGAGTCAGCACCTTCAGGAGAGGAGAGGACCTGAACCCCTGTTTGTGGGAAAAAGAACATGCTTTAGATCGTGACCGAGTTTAAGTTGAATAACCTGAAATTAATGATGATGGGCACGGACCGATGACGGTTTGTTTTGTTCTGCTTCAAAGCCCAGGGCCAGGCCTGGAACATTTTACAATCAAACACCACGCAGTTCATCGCAACCATTGCTACAAATGTTTCTTGAAGTTGGATTTAATTAGCTGTAAAAATGCTGGGGTATGAAAGTGAGGGCCCCTCACTGGGATTGGTGCTTTGAGAGCTCTGGTCCCTTGTTTAGTGGGTGCATGCACAGTGAGTGTCAACAAGCTATTTAACCATTGGGTGCATCACACCGGAGGCCAATCCTGCCCTCACACACGTCCACTTCCCAGCATGACCGTGATCAGAGGCAGAACTATTCTTTCCCCAGCACCTGGGAGCTGGGGTAAAGGGTTGAGGGGAAGAACTAGGACAAATTGCGACCAATTTCTCCCAAAAACTATGCAGAATCCAAAAAATAAAGTCCCAGAATTTGCCACAACCTTTCTCACCAACCGAACAGGATGAAACAGCTCCCCACAGGGCAGTGAGGAGGACTGGGCGGGGAGCAGTGCGCGGGGTTAATGTGTATCAATGTGTTGTTCTTACGGCAGGTTCTGGTTAACTCGCAGGTTGTCTGTTGTCGCTACTGACTTCCCCATCCTCCGCGGCTGGTATTTGTATTCAGGGAAATCGTTGCGATAGCTGGTGAGTGTCTCCATGGGAGCAGACTTGGCCTTTGGTCGCTTCTTGGACGGCATGGGCTTTCTCTCGAATGGTAAAGGCTGAAACATGACTTGGTAAGTGGTATTCAAATCATGAACACCTTTAGTAACAGAGCAACACGTTGTAAATAGTTTCATTTAAATACAGGAAATTCACAAACTCCTGCAATACTGCGAAAAATGTTACCCTTTTTGTCTCCCCGGCCCACGCCATTCCTTTATTCAGTATCTAGCCCATGCTGTACCTGCCCTGGGAGTGTTTGATGGGACAGTGTAGAGGGAGCTTTACTCTGTATCTAACCCGTGCTGTACCTGCCCTGAGAGTGTTTGATGGGACAGTGTAGAGGGAGCTTTACTCTGTATCTAACCCATGCTGTACCTGCCCTGGGAGTGTTTGATGGGACAGTGCAGGGGGAACTTTACTCTGTATCTAACCCGTGCTGTACCTGCCCTGAGAGTGTTTGATGGGACAGTGCAGGGGGAACTTTACTCTGTATCTAACCTGAGCTGGATCTGCCCTGGGAGTGTTTGATGGGACAGTGTAGAGGGAGCTTTACTCTGTATCTAACCTGAGCTGGATCTGCCCTGGGAATACTTTTTGATTAATAAGAGGGCTTGTTGTCCAGCTCTGACCTCCCTGACCTTGAATCACTCTGGAATTACAGAGTCCAGCCCGCAGTGCACTCTGAATGCTGTACCGGAGGAGCTGTGCTGGACCCTGTTATTAGTGGTGGCTCTGCGTCGCCATACCTTCGAACTTTAAGTTGTCTGGAATGGCTTTTGCCTTTTCTTTCCTTTTGCAGGCATTGTCAGAAATTTCCGCTTGTGTTGTGGTCTGTTGGATTTTGTTCTGGCATTGGGTGCACTGAGATCCTGGAGAATGGAAGCACAATGTTAAAGGTCTGGTTCCCTTGCTCCTGCGGCGTACACTGAACTTGTTACAAACATAGGAATGGGAGGAGGCCATACTCCAGATGGGGTCTGATCAAGGCTCTGTACAACTGGAGCATCACTTCCTCCCCTTTGTTTACCAGCTGCCGAGATAAAGGCCAACACTCCATGAGCCTTTTTGATTGCTTTCTGCACCTGTCCACTGGCAATTAATGTACTTGGATTCCCTAATCTCCGAGTCGCTCACCGCTATAAAAATATTCTGATTTATCTTTCTTGGGTTCAAAGTGGATGACCTCACACTTGCCCACATCAAACTCCATTTGCCACAGTTTTGTCCACTCACTTAATCTATCAATGTCCCTTTGCAACTTTCTGCTCCCCTCTGCACTACTTACCGTGCTTTCTAATTTAGTGTTGTCTGCAAACTTGGTTACGCAACTCTCTATTCCTTCATCCAAGTCTTTACTAAATATAGTTATAAGTTGTGGCTCCAGAACAGATCCCTGGCGAATCCCACCAATCAGAGCATGTGCCCTTTCTCCCCACTCTCTGTTTCCTATCTCGCAACGCAGGTCAAAAGACTACCTCCAATTCCGTGTGCTCTAATGTTTGCTAATAATCTCTTGTGTAGAATCTAATTTAATACCTTCTGGATGTCCATATTGACAATATCCATAGACACTCCCTCATCCACCTTATTAGTGACCTCAAAATATCCAACCAGATTCAGCAAACATGACTTACCTTTAACAAAGCCATGCTGATTCTCTCTGAGCAGCTCTTGGTTCTTCAATGTTATGATTAAATCTTATCTCTCTCCACCTCCCCTGTTTTGTACATTTCTTCATCCATCCCGCCCCCACCCCTACCCCAGGATTGGGATCAAGTCTGATGCCCCACTGGTGGACGAGCTTTCTAATGCTCACATCAAGAGGCCCCATTGGGTGAGGCGATAGAGTGCACTCAGCAATCATGAATCCTGTCACCTGGTGAGAGCCAACACCTTTAGGATAGGAGAGAAAATTTAAGGAAAAAGGAAATGGCAAGGAATGTCAGAATGCTTCACCTGCAGTGGCTGGAGGTTCCCTGTATCTCACTTGAGGTTCTGGCTTCCAGCCTTTGCAGGGGCAGCCCTTGTTGGTGGCGCTGCCACTGGCACTCGACCGACCAGAGTGTATGCTGGAGGGGGGACGTTCTTTCAGGGTTATCGCCTTGGTGTGGACGCATTTAGAGCAAGGTGGTTCCTGCACAAAATAACTCGTATCAGCAGAGAACGAGGAGCTAGTCACATCTACACAGCAGAGTTCTACTCAAGTCACCGCAACAGATTCCCGAAAAGCGGACTGTACAATCCAAGGGTTAATACTGCCCTGGCACTATCTGTTTGCCTCCATCTCTCTCTCTCTACTTCTCTTTCTATCTCTCTCTCTACTTCTCTTTCTATCTCTCTCTCTCTACCTCTCTTTCTATCTCTCTCTCTCTACCTCTGTTTCTGTCTCTCTCTTTCTACCTCTCTTTCTATCTCTCTCTCTCTACCTCTGTTTCTGTCTCTCTCTCTCTACCTCTCTTTCTGTCTCTCTCTTTCTACCTCTCTTTCTATCTCTCTCTCTCTCTCTCTGTTGGATGAAATAAATCTTATGCAGAACAAGTTTGGGTTAATTTCAACCCATTTGGAATGGGCACTGGCATGGAGGCCCTGTTGAAAGAATTAAACTTTTTCCCTCGCTTTGACCTCCCCCTTTCCATCACCTCGGTCCTGCCCTGGGATTCCTGCTCGTGCTCTGTGGGCAGCCAGCAGCCCTTCGCTGTCTGATATCCGAAATTCCAGCCCCATAGGCATCATGGGCGATGCACTGGGAGCTGCAGGAATATATTCGAATGAGTCGATTTGTTGGTGAAAGGTCAGCTCCTCTGTGTCCAGGGTGAGGCGCAGTGCTTGTTGCTGCTCTCCATTATTGCCCTGAACAAGCCTCTTGTAAGTGGGGGGGGTGAAAGGGAATGTAGTTGTGGTCGGGGACAGTATAGTCACAGGGATAGATACAGTTCTCTGCAGCCGCAACTGGGAGTTGTGTTGCCTGCCCGGTGCCAGGGTTAAAGACATCTCCTCGCGGCTGGAGAAGAACTTGGAGTGGGCAGGGGAGGATCCAGTTGTTGTGGTCCATGTAGGAACCAATGACATAAGTAGAACTAGGAATGAGGTTCTGCTGAGAGAATTTTAGGAGTGGGGGTCCAAATTAAAAAGCAGAACCTCAAAGATAATAATCTCTGGATTGTTACCTGAGCCATGCGCCAATTGGCATAGGGACAAACAGATTAGAGGTTTAAATGCGTGGCTGAAAGAGTGGTGTGGGAGGAAGGGGTTTTGCTTCAGAGGGCACTGGCACCAGTACTGGGGAAAGAAGGAGCTGTTCTGTTGGGACGGGCTCCATTTAAACCAGGCTGGAACCAATGTCCTGGCGAATCGAATAATGAGGGCAGTAGACAGGGCTTTAAACTAATGAAGGGGGGGTGGGAGGATTCAGGAAAGAGTAAATTTAAAAGCAGCAAGAGAAATGTCAAGGCTCTAGAGCAGAGCAGAATTTTGGGTAAAAATAAGCAGAGTGGGTCAGGAAGGGACAGAGAGAGTAACAAAGGTAATAAGGCATCAGTGACTAAGGTGCCATCAGGGAAAAAGAGAAAAAAGTCAAAGCTAAAGGCATTATATCTGAATGCGCGAAACATTCGCAACAAAATAGATTAATTAATAGTGCAGATAGAAATTAATAGGTTTGATCTAATAGCCATTACGGAGAGGTGGTTGCAAAGTGATCAAGGTTGGGTAATAAATATTCCAGGATACTTAACTTTTAGAAGAGCTAGGTAAAATGGAAAAGGAGGAGGGGTAGCTGTGATATTAAAAGATGGGATAAAGACAGTAGACAGAAAGGATCTTAGCTCAGAAAATCAAGAAGTAGAAGTCAGTTTGGGTGAAGCTAAGAAACAGCAAGGGGCAGAAAACATTGGTGGGAGTTGTTTATAGGCCCCCAAACAGGAGTTGTAATGTAGGGCAGAGTATAAATCAGGAAATTAGAGGCGCATGTAACAAGGGTAATACAGTAATCATGGGGGACTTTAATCTACATATAGACTGGGCAAACCAAATTTGCAGTAATAGTGTGGAGGACGAATTCATGGAATGTATACAGATAGTTTTCTAGATCAGTATGTTGAGGAACCAACTAGGGAACAGGCTATTTTAGATCTAGTATTATGCAATGAGAAAGGGTTAATTAATAACCTTGTAGTAAAGGGGCCCTTAGGGACGAGTGACCATAATATGATAGAATTGTATATTAAGTTTGAAAGTGATTTAGTTAAATCTGAAACTAGGGTCTTAAATCTAAACAAAGCAAACTACGTAGGTATGAGGGGCAAGTTGGCTAAGGTAGATTGGGAAACTACATTAAAAGGTATGACAGTAGACAAGCAAAGGCTAGCACTTAAAGAATGAATACATAATTTACAACAAATATACATTCCTTTAAGGCACAAAAACCGCACAGGAAAAGTGGAGTTAAAGATAAAGATAGAGATAGTATTAGATCAAAGGAAGAGGCTTATAATGTTGCCAAAAAGAGCAGTGACCCTGAGGATTGGGAGGATTTTAGAATTCAGCAAAGGAGGACCAAGAAATTGATAAAGAAAGGGAAATAGAATATAGAGTAAACTAGCGAGAGACATAAAAACAGACTGTAAAAGCTTCTATAGGTATGTAAAAAGGAAAAGATTAGCGAAAGTAAATGTGGGTCCCTTACAGGCTGAGACAGGAGAAATTATAATGGAGAATAAGGAAATGCCAGAGAAATTAAACAAATACTTCTGTGTCTGTCTTCACAGAAGAAGACGCAAAAAACCTCCCGGAAATAGTGGAGAACCAAGGGTCTAGTGAGAATGAGCGGCATTTAAGGAGGGTGGTGGCTTAAACCCGAGTTCCTACAGAGTAGGAACCCCCACCCGCCCTCCTCCTCTAACCTACTAGTTTTTTAGCAGTCTAAAAACAGAGGTCACAAATTTTTTGGTCTCAGTTTCTTTTCAGCAGGGCAGGAACCGGGAGGAGCGGGAAGCCGGCGTAGGACCAAGGGGACACAAGACCGGGAAGTCAGCGAAAGACCAGGGAGGTAAGACTAACTGGTAAGTACTTTCCTCAAACCTTCCTAGAAAGTAAAACTAAAACTAGTGGGATTTGGTTAGTTAAAAAGGAATAAGAGGAGTACAGTATACATTGGTCTAAGTAAGCTTCGGGAAAACAAAAGTCAATAAATAAACTAAAACTAGAAAATTAAAAAGTAATATAAGGGTTAAGTCATGGCAGTAGAGCTCGGACCTGTGTCATGCTCCTCCTGTAACATGTGGGAAATCAGGGACGCTTCCTGTGTCCCTGACAACCATGTGTGCGGGAAGTGTGTCCAGCTGCAGCTCATGTGGGACCGCATGACGGCCCTTGAGCTGCGGATGGACTCACTTTGGAGCATCCACGATTCTGAGAGGGTTGTGGATAGCACATTTAGTGAGTTGGTCACACCGCAGGTTAAGGCCAGCGTAGATAGTACATGGGTGACCAAAAGGCAGAGCAAGGGCAGGAAGGTAGTGCAGAAATCCCCTGGGGTTATCTCCCTTAGCAACAGGTTCACCGCCTTAGGTGCTGTTGTCGGGGGGGATGACTCATCGGGGGAAGGCACCAGCAGCCAGGCTCATGGCACCATGACTGGCTCTGTTGCAAAGAAGGGAGGGAAAAAGAGTGGCAGGGCTATAGTAATAGGGGATTCGATTGTAAGGGGAATAGATAGGGGTTTCTGTGGTCGCGACCGAGACTCCAGGATGGTATGTTGCCTCCCTGGTGCAAGGGTCAAGGATGTCTCGGCGCGGGTGCAGAACATTCTGGAGGGGGAGGGGGAACAGCCAGTTGTCGTGATACATGTTGGTACCAACGACGTAGCTAAAAAAAGGGAAGAGGTCCTACAAGTAGAATTTAGGGAGTTAGGAGCCAAGCTAAAAAGTAGGACCTCGAAGGTAGTAATCTCTGGATTACTACCAGTGCCACGTGCTAGTAAGAGTACAGAGAACAGGATAGTTAGGCTAAATACGTGGCTTGAGCAGTGGTGTAAGAGGGAGGGTTTTAAATTTTTGAGGCATTGGAACCAGTTTTGTGGTAGGTGTGACCTATACAAAAGGGACGGTCTACACCTGTGCAAAGATGGAACTGATGTTCTCGGGGTAATTTTTGATAAAGCAGTTCGGGAGCATTTAAACTAGTATGGCAGGGGGCTAGAAACCTATGTAGTGAAATAGAGGAAAGTGAAAGGCAGACAGAAATAAATGGTAAAAGGGCGAGGAACAAAAAACAAAGGGCCAAACTAATTCATGAAAAATGTGAGCATAAAAAAAGCCTGAGGGTTTTAAACCTTAATGCGAGAAGCATCAGGAACAAGGTAGATGAATTAGCTGTGGAAATAGAGGTTAATAATTATGATCTAATTGGGATTACGGAAACATGGTTGCAGGGTGAGCAGGGCTGGGAGCTTAACATACAGGGGTATTCAGTATTTAGGAAGGATCGACAAAAAAGAAAGGGAGGAGGGGTAGCATTGCTGGTAAAAGAGGGGATAAATGCAATTGAAAGGAAGGATATTAACTCAGTTAATACAGAATCTATATGGGTGGAGCTAAGAAATAGCGAGGGGCGAAAAACATTAATAGGAGTGGTATATAGGCCTCCAAATAGTAAAATAGAGGTTGGGGAGGGCATCACGAGGGAAATTAGAGAAGCGTGCAATAAGAGCACAGCTGTCATCATAGGTGACTTTAACTTACATATAGATTGGAATAGCCTAATCAGTAAAAATAATGAGGAGGAGGAATTCCTTGAGTGTTTAAGGGATGGTTATCTGGATCAATATGTCGAGGAACCAACTCGGGAACAGGCTATATTGGACTGGGTACTGTGCAATGAGAAGGGACTAATTAGTAATCTTGTTGTACGGGGACCCTTGGGTCAGAGCGATCATAACATGATCGATTTCTCACTCGAAATGGAGAGCGAAGAAATTGACTCAGAGACTAAGGTCCTGAATTTAAACAAGGGGAATTATGATGCCATTAGACGGGAACTGAGTAGGTCTGATTGGACAACATTCCTGGGAGGACTGGAGGTAGATAAACAATGGCAAGCATTTAAAGATAGAATGACAAAATTGCAAAAATTGTTTATACCAATCTGGCATAAAAGGAAATCTAAAAAGGTGACTCAACCGTGGATAACAGGGGAAATTAGAGACAGCATAAAATCCAAAGATAGGGCGTATAAAATAGCCAAAAAAAGCGCCAGAGCGGAAGATTGGGAACAGTTTAAGATAGAGCAAAGGAGGACAAAGGGCTTAATCAAGAGGGGCAAAATAGCTTACGAAAGCAAGCTGGCGGAAAATATAAAAACTAACTCCAAAAGCTTTTATAAGTATATCAAGAGGAAAAGACTGGTGAAAACCAAAGTTGGCCCATTGCAGTCAGATACGGGGGAATATATAAAGGGAAATAAGGAAATGGCAGACCAACTAAATGCATACTTTGGGTCAGTCTTTACGAAGGAAGACACAAAAAACCTCCCTGGGATATCGGGAAAAATAGGGACATTGGCAAAGGAGGAACTGACGCAAATCAATATCTCTAAGGATATGGTGTTAAGGAAGCTAAAGGGATTGAAGGCGGACAAATCCCCAGGGCCTGATAACATGCATCCTAGGGTACTGAAGGAGGTGGCCCTAGAGATAGCGGATGCACTAAGTATGATTTTTCAGAATTCATTAGACTCGGGAACAGTGCCCATGGATTGGAGGGTAGCTAACGTTACCCCACTATTCAAAAAGGGGGGTAGGGAAAAAGCAGGTAATTACAGACCTGTAAGCCTTACATCAGTTGTGGGCAAAATGCTGGAGTCCATCATTAAGGATGAAATAGCGGAGCACTTAGCAAATGGGGACAGGATAGGACAGAGTCAACATGGATTTACAAAGGGTAAATCGTGCTTGACTAATCTATTGGAATTTTTTGAGGGAGTAACTGGTAAAATAGATGGGGGAGAGCCAGTAGATGTGGTGTACCTGGACTTCCAAAAGGCCTTCGATAAGGTCCCACATAAAAGATTAGCAGGGAAAATTGAAGCTCATGGGATAAAGGGGAAAGTATTGACGTGGATAGAGAACTGGCTGTCAGATAGAAAACAGAGAGTTGGAATAAACGGCTCATTTTCTGAATGGCAGGCAGTAACAAGTGGGGTACCACAGGGATCTGTCCTGGGTCCCCAGCTGTTCACAATTTACATTAATGACCTGGATCAGGGAGTCGGATGCAGCATTTCCAAATTTGCAGACGACACTAAACTAGGAGGGGGGGTGGGCTCAGAGGAGGAGACCAGGAAGCTCCAGAGCGATTTGGACAGACTGGGTGATTGGGCGGATAAATGGCAGATGCACTATAATGTGGACAAGTGCGAAGTTATCCACCTTGGGTGCAGGAACGGGAGGGCAAATTATTATTTAAATGGCAATAAATTGGGAGAGGGGGAAGTACAGAGAGACCTGGGTGTTCTTGTACACCAGTCACTGAAGGCGAGCATGCAGGTGCAACAGGCGGTCAAGAAGGCAAACGGTATGCTGGCCTTCATAGCAAAAGGGTTGGAATACAGGAACAGGGATACCTTGCTGCAGCTGTACAGGGCACTGGTGAGACCACACCTCGAGTACTGTGTACAGTTTTGGTCGCCTCATCTGAGGAAAGATGTTCTTGCCATGGAGGGGGTGCAGCGGCGATTCACCAGGCTGATACCAGGAATGGCGGGATTGACCTATGAGGAGAGACTATGTAGTTTAGGGATGTACACACTGGAGTTTAGAAGATTGAGAGGGGACCTCATAGAAGTGTATAAAATTCTGACAGGTCTAGACAGACTAGATGCAGAAGGAATGTTTCCCTTGGCGGGTGAGAACAGAACTAGAGGACATAATTTAAGGATAAGGGCTAAACCATTTAGGACAGAAATGAGGGGGAATTTCTTCACTCAGAGGGTGGTGAACCTGTGGAACTCATTGCCACAGAGGGCAGTGTATGCCAGCTCATTAAATATATTTAAGAGGGAATTAGATATATTTCTACAGGCAAAAGGGGTTAAGGGTTACGGAGAGAAGGCGGGGACGGGATACTGAATTGGAGGATCAGCCATGATCTCATTAAATGGCGGAGCAGGCTCGAAGGGCCGGATGGCCTACTCCTGCTCCTATCTTCTATGTATCTATGCATCTATGAAAGAAATTAGTATTAGTAAAAAAAATAGTACTGAAGAAATTAATGGGACTGAAAGCCGATAAATCCCCTGGACCTGATGGTCTACATCCTAGGGTTTTGAAAAGGTGGCTATAGAGATAATGGATGCATTGGTTGTCATCTTCCAAAATTCCATTGATTCTAGAACGGTTCCTGCGGATTGGAAGGTAGCAAATGTAACCCCATTATTTAAGAAAGGAGAGAGAGAGAAAACGGGAAACTACAGACCAGTTAGCCTGACATCAGTAGTAGGGAACATGCTAGAATCTATTATTAAGGACGTGGTAACAGGACACTTAGAAAATAATAATAGGATTGGGCAGAGTCAACACGGATTTATGAAAGGGAAATCGTGTTTGATGAATCTGTTAGAGTTTTTTGAGGTTGTAACTAGAATAGGTAAGAGGGAACCAATGGATGTGGTGTATTTTGGATTTTCAGATGGCATTCAATAAGGTGTCGCACAAGAGGTTATTAAACAAAATTAGGGCTTATGGGATTGGGGGTAATATACTAGCATGGATTGAGGATTGGTTAACGGACAGAAAACAGAGAGTAGGAATAAGCGGGTCATTTTCGGGTTGGCAGGCTGTAACTAGTGGGGTACTGCAAGGATCAGTGCTTGGGCCTCAGCTATTCACAATCTACATCAATGATTTGGATGAGGGGACCAAATGTAATATATCCAAGTTTGCTGATGATACAAAGCTTGGTGGGAATGTAATGTGAGGAGGATGCAAAGAGGCTTCAAGGAGATATAGACAGGCTAAGTGTGTGGGCAAGAACATGGCAAATGGAATATAATGTGGAGAAATGTGAAGTTATCCACTTTGGAAGGAAAAATAGAAAAGCAGAGTATTTTTTAAATGGAGAGAGATTGGGAAATGTTGGTGTTCAGAGGGACCAGGGTGTCCTTGTACACGAATCACTGAAAGTTAACATGCAGGTACAGCAAGCAATTAGGAAAGCAAATGGTATGCTAGCCTTTATTACAAGAGGATTTGAGTATAAGAGTAAAGACGTCTGACTGCAATTATATAGGGCCCTGGCAAGACCACACCTGGAGTACTGTGTACAGTTTTGGTCTCCTTACCTAAGGAAGGATATACTTGCCATAGAGGGAGTGCAACGAAGGTTGACCAGACTGGCTCGAGGGGCCGAATGGCCTACTCCCGTTCCTATCTCTTATGTTCTTATGTAACAATCTGAATCTGGCCTCGGAACTGTGATCAGAATCATTTGACAAACTGTCCTGTAGTCCACTCGCAGGTGGCCTGAACACCTTGTCTGTGTACACCTGAAATTCTCCTAACCTATCACACATTCCTGGACGGGGGACAAGAGAAAGCTTTTTGTCTGTTAAGTGATTCCTCTCTCTACCTTTACCCTCCAACCTCTCTCCATCACAACCTTTATGGTCTCTTCCTATCGATGCTGCTGTGGTCAATGTTCTTCTGAACCCCCCTCTCCAGTTCCTCTCAATGGCCCAACCTCCTCCCTCCATCCTCACTGTTCAAACCAAGACTCATTGCCCTGTCTCCCACTCCAACCCTTTCTGTACCAAAACCTTCACTTCCTACACTGACAGGCTTCTCAATCCCAAGCTTGTGTCATCTAATCACCACTTCCTGACTTACTTCCCTTCTACTAGGGCAACACGGTGGCATAGTGGTTAGCACTGGTGCCTCACAGCGCCAGAGACCCGGGTTCGAATCTGACCTCGGGTGACTGTCTGTGTGGAGTTTGCACATTCTCCCCGTGTCTGCGTGGGTTTCCTCCGGGTGCTCCGGTTTCCTCCCACAGTCCAAAAATGTGTGGGTTAGGTTGATTTGGCTATGATAAATTGACCCTTAGTGTTAGGGGGGATTAAATATGTGGGGTTATGGGGATAGGATGGGATATGTTAGGGGGAATTAAATACGTGGGGTTACGGGGGTAGGGTGGGATATGTGTACTGTGGGGATTAAAGCAGGGACAGGGTACTGGATTTGGATGATCAGCCATGATCGTATTGAATGGCGGAGCAGGCTCGACGGGCCGAATGGCCTACTCCTGCTCCTAGATTCTATGTTTCTATGTTTCTACTCTTTTCAACCTTGCTGCGCCCTTCCCCTGGTGCCCTGTGGGACTGGGCCCTTCCCCTGGTGCCCTGTGGGACTGGGCCCTTCCCCTGGTGCCCTGTGGGACTGGGCCCTTCCCCTGGTGTCCTGTGGGACTGGGCCCTTCCCCTGGGTTTCCCAGTAATGAACAGTAAATACAGTGTATTGTCAACAGGGAGCAATCCAGCGCCACTCACCCCAATGCTGCCCTTTGCCCGTTCCTTCAAGGTTCTCTGCCCAAATTCCGCCCGCTGCGTGGTTTCGCACTGCATGGCTGGCGGGTTGCGGTACGGCGGAGTGCGTAATGGCCTCTTGCTGCTGCGGGGCTGGATATCTGAAACAGGATCGAAAGGGGGTTCGTTCTGCACCAATCTGTTACTCGTGAATCCATGCAACAGCCTCCTGTGCTGCTCACCTCACTCCAGTGAAAGAAAGGGCGAAAGCGGGGTTTAGAACGGAAAGACTTGCATTTATATTGCACTTTGGGACTTCACAGCCAATGAAGTACTTTTGAAGTGCGGTCACTGTTGTAATGTAGGAAACACGGCAGCCAATTTGCGCACAGCAAGCTCCCACAAAAAGCAATACAATAATGAGCAGATAATCTGTTTTAGTGATGTTGGTTGAGGGATAAATACGTTGCAATTCCGGCAAAGTTACAGCATCGCAGGGACAATAAATCGGAGGAAATTCGGGCATCAGTTATCGCAGCCCGAAACCACCAACAATTTCAAACTTATCTCTGTAACCTCCTCCAGCCCTACAACCCTCCGAGATCTCTGCACTCCTCCAATTCTGGCCTCTTGAGCATCCCTGATTTCCATCGCCCCACCATTGGTGGTCGTGCCTTCAGCTGCCTGGAAATCCCTCCCTAAACCTCTCCGCCTCTCTACCTCTCTCTCCTCCTTTAAGACGCTCCTTAAAACCTACCTCTTTGACCAAGCTTTTGGTCACCTGTACCAATATCTCCTTATGTGGCTCGGTGTCAAATTTTGTCTTATGATACTCCTGTGGGACGTTTTACTACGTTAAAGGCACTATATAAATACAAGTTGTTGTTGTAAAGAAGCTCAGCTTTAGAAAGAAATCAAATTTGCAATTAGGGCTGGGATTTTTTCTACACTGCTTAGGTTAAAGAAAATGAAAACACACAATTTTCGTAATGCCCGTATGATTTTCTCCCGGGCTTTGCTCACAGCAGTGTCCAGATTAATCATGAATTCCTGGAGATTCTTGGACAATCCTGGAGGGTTGGTGACCCGAAGCTCGGCAGTGTAAAGGGGACGGTGCTGGCTGAGCAACCAGTCTAATGCCCACAGTAGACCCGACATGAGGCACGGCAGATGGGAGAAACCTCTTCCTCCATTCGACCCCAAGTCTGAATGTCTGGACCTGGAGGGCACCGAGAGCATTGGCGATCTGGGTTTACCAATTTGCCTGTCGTTCAGAGGCAGAGTGCGGGGAGTGCAGAGTGCCCCCCCCCCGCCACCCCCGGTTCCAGTCACATTTCCAAGGCACACAGGTCAGTTCAACAACCCTCCCGAGACCAGCACCCGGCAACAAACCTAAGCAGGAAAGAGAGGAGGCAGAGGTCACTGTCCCGAGACCAGACACAGTGGGTTACTGCGGTACATTGGCTTCTTACTCAGAGGCTGTGTGAAGGCGGACTGGTAGTGGGTCAGGAGGCAGTCTGCGTTGATCGAGCGTCGTTGAATCGATTGGTTCTTCTTACAGTTCTGATGGTGTTTGTGTCGACTGCAGGAGAAGAGAAGAAAGAGTTCGTGAGGGAGCTGTGACCGGGAGCAACCGTTAACTAACCAGTGCTGTCAGGCACAACGTTCTTCATTTTTCCCTAGATTGTACGTCGGGTTTCCAACCCTCCAGGATTGTCCCGGAGACGCCGGGAACTGTAGGTTAATCTCCTGGACATTGCACCTCGGGAGAAAAATCAGAGGGGCGGGAAACAAAATTGTGTGGTTTTTTTCTATTGTCTTTGAATAATTTAGTTTATTAAATATTGGAGATGGGGAAAGGCTGTTTGACCGGGTGGGGCGGTGGGAGATGGGGAAAGGCTGTTTGACCGGGTGGGGCGGTGGGGGAAGGGGAAAGGCTGTTTGACCGGGTGGGGCGGTGGGAGATGGGGAAAGGCTGTTTGACCGGGTGGGGCGGTGGGGAAGGGGAAAGGCTGTTTGACCGGGTGGGGCGGTGGGAGATGGGGAAAGGCTGTTTGACCGGGTGGGGTGGTGGGAGATGGGGAAAGGCTGTTTGACCGGGTGGGGCGGTGGGAGATGGGGAAAGGCTGTTTGACCGGGTGGGGCGGTGGGAGATGGGGAAAGGCTGTTTGACCGGGTGGGGCGGTGGGAGATGGGGAAAGGCTGTTTGACCGGGTGGGGCGGTGGGAGATGGGGAAAGGCTGTTTGACCGGGTGGGGCGGTGGGAGATGGGGAAAGGCTGTTTGACCGGGTGGGGCGGTGGGAGATGGGGAAAGGCTGTTTGACCGGGTGGGGCGGTGGGAGATGGGGAAAGGCTGTTTGACCGGGTGGGGCGGTGGGAGATGGGGAAAGGCTGTTTGACCGGGTGGGGCGGTGGGAGATGGGGAAAGGCTGTTTGACCGGGTGGGGCAGGTGGGAGATGGGGAAAGGCTGTTTGACCGGGCGGGGGTGGGGCGGTGGGAGATGGGAGCTCATGTGATGAAACCTCCAGGAATATATCCTGTCTATTGTGTAATTATATTGCTCGCCCAATACAGTTTAACCTTTATTAATTTTACAATAATTGTCTTGCACAAGCAAGAAAAAGCAGTTCAAACTGTTCTGTGATCTCACTGCTTCACATGGTTATCAGTGACCAATGGGGAACCGCTAACATGGGCCAATAACAGAAGAGATTTTTTCAGTTGGGTTGTTGCTACAGACCAATCACAGAGCTCAAAGCCAATGAGCCAATGCTTGCATGGTTACTAGGGACCAATGAGGCATCACTGTGCAAACTGACGCTCACCTGGCCTGACTTTCCTTCACAGGCATTGGTCCAGAGCATAGGAACAGGAGGAGGCCATTCAGCCCCTCGAGCCTGTTCTGCCATTCAATTAGATCATGGCTGATCTGTATATTAACTCCATTTACCTGCCTTGGTTCCATAACCCTTAATAACCTTGCCTAACAAAAATCTATCAATCTCAGATTTGAAATTTTCAATTGATCCCCAGCATCAACAGCTTTTTGGGGGAGAGAGTTGCAGATTTCCACTCCCCTTTGTGTGAAGAAGTGCTTCCTGACATCACCCCTGAACGGCCACGCTCTAATTTTAAGATGACGCCCCCTTGTTCTGGACTCCCCCCACCAGAGGAAATAGCTTCTCTCTATCGACCCTATCAATACATTTAATCAGCTTAAACACTTCAATTCGATCACACCTTAATCTTCTATATTCACAGGAATAAAAGCCCAGCCTATGCAACCAGGCCTCATAACTCGTTTAACTCCGGTATCATTCTGGTGAATCTGCGCTGCTGCCCCTCCAAGGCCAGTATATCCTTCCTGAGTTGCGGGGCCAGAACTGACCGCAGTTACTCCAGATGGGGGTCTGACCAGAGCTCAGTACAACTGGAGCATCCCCTCCTCCCCTTTGTATTCCAGCCCTCTTGAGATAAAGACCAACCTTCCATTAGCCTTTTCTTAATTATTTTTTGTACCTGTCCACTAGTTTTTAGTGATTTCTCTATTTGGACCCCTAAATCTCTCGGCTCCTCCACAGTTCCCAGCTTCTCGCCATTTAGAAAATACTCTGATCTCTTTCTTGGATCCACAGTGGATGACCTCTCACTTCCCCACAGTGAACTCCATCTGCCAGAGTTTTGCCCACTCACTGAATCTGTCAATGTCAGTCACGTGGAACAATCGGATATGTGACGTGCTTACCAGCAGCCAATGAGATTCCTGGAAAGTGACACAAACAGAGTGGGCATGTGGTTACCACTAACCAACGAGATTGCTTAAAAATGACACTACATGTCACCTGATCACCTTTAGCCCCGAGATTACCAGTGCCTCAAAAAGGACAAAAATTAAAAACATATAATTTTATCTTTTTTTTAGTTACCCTTGTGTACCCACCCATGTCACTCAATATGGGACAATTGAGTGAGTGACATACTTACCAGCAGCCAATGAGATTCCTGGAAAGGACATTCCACGGAACGCTACCAATGGGGTTCTGGGCCGTTGGTTAATGTGGTGCCCAGGATAATGGGGCAAAACTTACACACAAGACACTCCATGCTTTGCCCGAGGGAGTGAGTGAGGCAGAAACCATTGGATCTTTTAAGGGGAAAAAGGGATAAATATTTGAAACAGAGGAAGATACAGAGCTATGGGGAGAGAGCGGGGCAGTGGGATTAGTTTGGGATTGACACAGGGCTATGGGGAGAGAGCGGGGCAGTGGGATTAGTTTGGGGATTGATACAGGGCTATGGGGAGAGAGCGGGGCAGTGGGATTAGTTTGGGGATTGATACAGGGCTATGGGAAGAGCGGGGCAGTGGGATTAGTTTGGGATTGATACAGGGCTATGAGGAGAGTGGGGCAGTGGGATTAGTTTGGGAATGATACAGGGCTATGGGGAGAGCGGGGCAGTGGGATTAGTTTGGGATTGATACAGGGCTATGGGGAGAGAGCGGGGCAGTGGGATTAGTTTGGGGATTGATACAGAGCTATGGGGAGAGTGGGGCAGTGGGATTAGTTTGGGATTGATACAGGGCTATGGGGAGAGAGCGGGGCAGTAGGATTGATGCAGGGCTGTGGGGAGAGAGCGGGCCAGTGGGATTAGTTTGGGATTGATACAGGGCAATGGGGAGAGAGCGGGGCAGTAGGATTGATGCAGGGCTATGGGGAGAGAGCGGGGCAGTGGGATTAGTTTGGGATTGATACAGGGCTATGGGGAGAGAGCGGGGCAGTGGGATTAGTTTGGGATTGATGCAGGGCTATGGGAGAGAGCAGGGCAGTGGGATTAGTTTGGGATTGACACAGGGCTGTGGGGAGAGAGCGGGGCAGTGGGATTAGTTTGGGATTGACACAGGGCTATGGGGAGAGAGCGGGGCAGTGGGATTAGTTTGGGGATTGATACAGGGCTATGGGGAGAGAGCGGGGCAGTGGGATTAGTTTGGGGATTGATACAGGGCTATGGGAAGAGCGGGGCAGTGGGATTAGTTTGGGATTGATACAGGGCTATGAGGAGAGTGGGGCAGTGGGATTAGTTTGGGAATGATACAGGGCTATGGGGAGAGAGCGGGGCAGTAGGATTGATGCAGGGCTATGGGGAGAGAGCGGGGCAGTGGGATTAGTTTGGGATTGATACAGGGCTATGGGGAGAGAGCGGGGCAGTGGGATTAGTTTGGGATTGATGCAGGGCTATGGGAGAGAGCAGGGCAGTGGGATTAGTTTGGGATTGACACAGGGCTGTGGGGAGAGAGCGGGGCAGTGGGATTAGTTTGGGATTGACACAGGGCTATGGGGAGAGAGTGGGGCAGTGGGATTAGTTTGGGATTAATACAGGGCTATGGGGAGAGCGGGGCAGTGGGATTAGTTTGGGATTGCTCTAGCAAAGAGCTGGCACAGACATGATGGGTCGAATGGCCTCCTGTGCTGGAAACACCTGGAATACTAATTAAACAGAATCACATCTGCAAAGCTGCTCAAAATAAATTCTTCGAGAGTCTAATCTCATCTCGTGGTTTCATCCCGTGCGCATAACTTGACCAAACCCTGTGGATGTTTACAGTGAGATCTGACCCACCCTCCCCGATCATTAGATTACATCTCATCCCACCTGTTATTTCCCCAGGTGTGAATGCAAAGTCCAGGTGGGCCTTTTACCAACCAGCCGCCTTTATAATAACCAACGCACAGAGCGGGAGGGTCAGGGCAGGAATGAACAGGCAGCTGAGGGAGAGCTCGCTGGGTGGAACACTAACTGAGCCAGGCAGCACCTGAACAGAAACCACAAACCTTAATCTCCAGCAGCGTAAAGGATACGCTGTGTCTCACAAAACAACCACGGCTCGTAACTGGCGACTCTCTGCTGACATACAATCTTCTCAAAATTATACAGCAACGCCTTCAAACAAGTCGCGGGAGGCCTGCACGGCCTGCTTTCATGATACGGGTAGTAGAGCAGGTGTTGGGTTGAGGTCTGGGCACTGTCACCGTGTTTATCTCAGGATCTCTTCCACAGCCTGAGGCAACGCTCGTAAGAAAGAGAGAACCTGCCTTTAAATAGCGCCTGCCACGTTCCACAGAGCGTCCCAAAGCGCTTCTCAGCCAATGAAGAACTTTTGAAGTATCGTCACCTTGTAGTTTTTGAACTCTCCTCTTCTCTTCTCTCTTGAAGGGATTGACTCGGTTATCGACCAACACCCTCACTCAAGGGGCCATTGTTCATGTGTGAAACCAGGCAATGAGTATTGCAGGACATTCAACCATGGGGGTATCACAGTCCAGCCTGAAATCCATGTCCACTTTCCAACAGTGATTGATGGGTAGTGATCAGGAGCAGGATCCCTGGCTGAATTAATCCCAACCCTAACCTGGGGTGCTGAGGCTAATTGTTCTGAGATGTCACTGTCATTGTGATGTCATTTGTTAGTTATCTAGTTATCAGTGACCAGTAACTCAGCACTGACGGGGGTTGAACCGGGGGCGGTGGGGGGGGAGGGTGCTCAGAGTGTGGGAGCCTAGGCACTGGGGGTGGGGGAGAAGGGGTAGGGTGTGGTTAGGAGGTGGGGGTAGATGGGGCGGGGGTGGGGGGTGGGGTAGAGTGGTGGGTGTGGGTAAGTGGGGTGGGGGAGAAGGGGAAGGGGAAGGTTGGGGGTGGATGGGGTGGGGGTGAGGGTGGGGTAGCTGGGGAAGGGCGACTGCTTGTGGAAATGAAGCCAACACGTTCAGGCAAGGGGGGGGAATATATAATACGAAATGTAAAAATGCTCCTTGCGAACCTGTCCTCGCTACAACACACGGCTTGCTGCATAACCATGGCGATATCAGAGAGACTCTTACCCGCAGTCACATAGCTCGCAGAGGCACGAAAACTCCGGGAACTCCAAGTCTTCTAGTCTTCCCAAATCTCTCAGGGCCATTTTAAACAAATGTTTCTTTTTGAAAAGCGTTCCTACAGGACAATCACTCAGAAACCAGGCAATTCCTTTCAACCCGGGTCCCGCAGTGTGACTGCGAGCAGCTCCTGGTTGTGGTCAGTCAGCGTTCCTTCCTCACAGGCAATTATACTCTGATCCCTTTAGTGTACGCCTGTTGCCATGGCACTTTCTCACAAGCCGTACTTTCGCCACTCGATGGGAGATCATTTAAATGTGAAAGCCATAATGAGATCTGAGGCTGGCTCTCATTGTGGCTGAGGAAGTGGGCAGGTGGAGCTAACCACAGGCTCACCTGTCAGGTGACAGATATACTGCTCCTCTGTTACACATTAAAACACAACCACGCAGCTAATCTGCGTTTACCCAACCCAAAGCCTTTAAATAGCAGGCCTGGGCACTGCAGTTCCTTTCAGTCCGCAGCTCTCTCGCCTCTGAGTCAGAAGGTTGTGGGTTCAAGTTCCACTCCAGAGACTTGAGCACAAAATCCAGGCTGACTCTCCAGTGCAGTGCTGAGGGAGTGCTGCACTGTCGGAGGTGCCGTCTTTCAGCTGAGACGTTAAACCGAGGCCCCGTCTGCCCTCTCAGGTGGATGTAAAAGATCCCTTGCCAATATTTCAAAGAAGAGCAGGGGAGTTCTCTCTGGTGTCCTGGCCAATATTTATCCCCCAATCAGCATCACTAAAACAGATTATCTGGTCATTATCACATTTGTGGGATCTTGCTGTGCACAAAATGTCTGCCATGTTTCCTACACTTCAAAAGTACTTCATTGTCTGTAAAGAACTTTGCAACGTCCTGAGCTGGTGACAGGCGCTGTAGACATGCAAGTCCTTTTAGTTTTTTATGCCCCTGCTCTCCTGACAGAGGTGAATGGTCCTAAGAGGTAGAGTCTCACGTTTAGTGTCCTCCGGTTTCTCGCTCAAATGGCCACTCTCCTTGTGTGAGCTTAGCCAGTGAACGATGGCAGGATATTCGGCTGTGAAGGGCTTCGTGGGCAAGTCCGATTCCTGACCTCAACGCATAGAAGGCTTTTCCAGTAGGGAACCTTGGGTAAAGATCAGGAGCGAGGACTCTGGCTCATTTATCTCCAGCTGATCCCCGGGGATACGGGTGAGGCAAGGTGAGGGGACAGCTTGCGTCAAGGGGACTTGTTATCAGGGGTGTCCGAGAATTTGGTGTTTGTGGGTCGTGTACCTTGGAACTCTGGGAGGCATAAAGATATCCTCTGAGCCTGGATGGCAGTGTCATGACAACACACCTGGACCACACTTGGAGTACTGGGCACAGTTCTGGATTCCATATTATAAAAAGGACATAGAGAAGGTGCAAAAAAAAGATTTACTAGAATGATACCAGAATTGACCTATCAGGAAAGATTGAACAGGCTGTGGCTCTTTTCTCTAGAAAAGGCAAGAATGAGGGGTGACCTGACGGAGGTCTTTAAGACGATGAAATGGTTTGATAGTGTAGAGATAGAGAAGATGTTTCCACTTGCGGGTGAGACCGGAACTAGGGGCCATCAATATAAGATAGTCACTAATAAATCCAATAGGGAATTCAGGAGAAACTTCTTTACCCAGAGAGTGGTGAGAATGTCTCTCTCTCTCCGTCTCTCTCTCTCTCTCTCTCTCTCCCCGTCTCTCTCTCTCTCTCTGCCCAGTCTCTCTCTCTCTCTCCCCGTCTCTCTGTCTCTCCCCAGTATCTCTCTCTCTCCCCAGACTCTCTCCCGTCTCTCTCTCTCCCCAGACTCTCTCTCGCTCTCTCCCCAGTCACTCTCTCTCTCTCTCCCCAGTCTCTCTCTCTCCCCAGTCTCTCTCTCTCTCTCCCCATCTCTCCCAGTCTCTCTCTCTCTCCCAGTCTCTCTCTCTCTCTCCCCAGTCTCTCTCTCTCTCCTCCCAGTCTCTCCCTCTCTCCCTAGTCTCTCTCCATAGTCTCTCTCCCTAGTCTCTCTCCCTCTCTCCCTAGTCTCTCCCTCTCTCCCTAGTCTCTCTCTCTCTCTCCCCAGTCTCCCTCTCTCCCAGTCTCTCTCTCTCCCTAGTCTCTCTCCCTAGTCTCTCTCTCTCCCTAGTCTCTCTCTCTCTCTCTCCCTAGTCTCTCTCTCTCTCTCCCTAGTCTCTCTCCCTAGTCTCTCTCCCTCTCTCCCTAGTCACTCTCCCTCTCTCCCTAGTCTCTCTCCCTAGTCTCTCTCTCTCTCCCTAGTCTCTCTCCCTCTCTCCCTAGTCTCTCTCCCTCTCTCCCTAGTCTCTCTCCCTCTCTCCCTAGTCTCTCTCCCTCTCTCCCTAGTCTCTCTCCCTCTCTCCCTAGTCACTCTCCCTCTCTCCCTAGTCTCTCTCCCCAGTCTCTCTCCCTCTCTCCTCAGTCTCTCTCTCTCCCCATCTCTCTCTCTCCCCCAGTCTCTCTCTCTCTCTCTTTCTCCCCAGTCTCTCTCTCTCTCTCTCTCTCTCTCTCCCAGTCTCTCTCTTTCTCCCCAGTCTCTCTCTCTCTCTCCCGTCTCTCTTTCTCCCCACAGTCTCTCTCTCCCCCCCCAGTCTCTCTCTCTCTCTCTCTCTCCCCCTGTCTCTCTTTCTCCCAGTCTCTCTCTCTCTCTCCCCAGTCTCTCTCTCTCTGTCTCTCCCCAGTCTCTCTCTCTCCCCAGTCTCTCTCTCCCCAGGCTCTCTCTCTCTCCCCGTCTCTATTTCTTCCAGTCTCACTTTCCCTCTCCCCAGACTCTCTCTCTCTCTCCCCCCAATCTCTCTCTCCCAAGTCTCTCTCACTCTCCCAAGTCTCTCTCTTTCTCCACAGTCTCTCTCTCTCCCCAGACACACTCTCTCTCCCCAGCCTCTCTCTCTCCCCAGTCTCTCTCTTTCTCCCCACAGTCTCTCTCTCCCCCCCAGCCTTTCTCTCTCTCTCTCTCCCCCCTGTCTCTCACTCTCTCCCCCATCTTTCTCTCTCTCCCCCCCCCCCCGTCTCTCTCTCTCTCCCCAGTCTCTCTCCCCAGTTAAAAAAGAAGCATATTATCTAAATGGTGAGAGATTGCAAAGCTCTGAGATGCAGAGGGATCTGGGAGTCCTAGTGCATGAATCGCAAAAGGTTAGTATGCAGGTACAGCAAGTAATTAGGAAAGCTAATAGAATGTTATTGTTTATTGCGAGGGGAATTGAATACAAAAGTAGGGAGGTTATGCTTCAGTTATACAGGGCATTGGTGAGACCACATCTGGAGTACTGTGTACAGTATTGGTCTCCTTATTTAAGGAAGGAAGTAAATGCATTGGAAGCAGTTCAGAGAAGGTTTACTAGACTAATACCTGGAATGGGCGGGTTGTCTTATGAGGAAAGGTTGGACAGGCTAGGCTTGTATCCACTGGAGTTTAGAAGAGTAAGAGGTGACTTGATTGAAACATATAAGATCCTGTGGGGTCTGGACAGGGTGGATGTGGAGAGGATGTTTCCTCTTGTGGGAGAATCTAGAACTAGGGGTCACTGTTTAAAAGTAAAGGGTCGCCCATTTAAGACAGAGATGAGGGAAAAAAATTCTCACAGAGGGTGGTGAGTCTTTGGAACTCTCTTCCTCAGAGGGTGGTGGAAGCAGAGTCTTTGAATATTTTTAATACAGAGGTAGATAGATTCTTGATAAGCAAGGGGGTGAGAGGTTATCGGGGGTAGGCGGGAATGTGGAGTAATCAGATCAGCCATGGTCTTATTGAATGGCGGAGCAGCGGCCGAGTGGCCTACTCCTGCTCCTAATTCGTATGTATGTAATGTGGAACCCGCTACCACAGGGAGTAGTTGAGGCGAATAGCATTTAAGGGGAAGCTAGATAAACACATGAGGGAGAAAAGAGTAGAGGGATATGCTGATAGGGTTAGATGAAGAGGGATGGGAGGAGACTCGTGTGGAGCAGAAACACCAGCATGGACCAGTTGGGCCGAATGGCCTGTTTTTGTGCTGTAAATACTTTGTAACCAGAACTGTAGAGTGCTGTCTGACTTAGAGCACGTGTGTGACACCAAGGTATGAAGTGCCATGTGAGCACATGTAACCCGGTGGACACTGCAGGGCCAGGCTTGGCCAGCAGGGTGCGCACAGAGGCTGCTGTGTGACTGCTGGGTTGCCGAGTGGTATTTATGGTGAATGCACAATGGCCAGCTATTCACAAGGAATAAAAATGTGTTAAAAAGGCACAAACATTCTTTGAAGAGACGGAATATCCAAGGAGGAGTTTTCTCCCGGATTCCTGTTGGAATTCCACCGGTGGCCACAGCCCCAAGTGACCGTCCATCTCGGGCAGGAGTGTCCGCAGAGTGGTCGAGCGTCAATATTTTATATTCCTATCATTAAATTAAGATTCTTGTGAATTAAAGGCGGCTTCTGGAGATTAATAAGAGCTTTGCCTCCGCGGAGAGAGTGAATCGGTGACTGAGGCAACGGACATCAGTTCCGAGCGACACCATGACATCTGATGCAGAGCCGAGAATCACTAAAACCACCTCTTTCCTGTTTCTGTGTCTGAGGGCAGGGCCTCATCAACCCGCTGGAAAAATCTACTCACTCTTTTTAGTCAAATTTCAATCGCCTTCCTTGAACTCAGTTGAAGATTATTACAGCCGTTTAAAAAAACATTTTACTCTTCAGCTTTTTATTTCCCCCCCCAAAAGGATCGAAAGATGCAATTTCACAAACTCCTCGTAATCGTGACCAGTGCCACAATCCTGCTGTCTGGTAAGACGAGTGTTTTAGAGCAAAGTTTTATATATAGATAGAAAAAAATAATTACGCCAAAATATGTCAAACTGCGCCGTTTATTTTACGCGATTAGCTTCACTGATCAACGACAGGGCCATAAATACAATTGAATTAATTCCCCCCCCCCCCCCCCAAAACAAAATTAAAATTGCTGCATTCACCGCCTGAGCCTTTCATGGATTTGGCGCTGCTCTATAACTATTTACAACAATAATTTTTATTAATCTCTACCCTGAAAATTTAAAAATAAAAATCGCAGCGGTGGGGGTGGGGGGGGGGGGGAGATGATGGGTTGTGAAATATATTTGTTACAATGGAAAAAGAAATAGAAATAAGATTAAAAGGACTCTTACATTTACTGCCACTGTGTTAAATTGAACATAGACACAGTTACTGCGGGGCAATTCAGTTCCTATAAAATCCACATTTATGTTCAACGGAATTTAATTTTTTGAGGGAAAGAAACATTTTTGCAAAAAGTGTTTGAAATTTGAAGTTTAATATCTCACTCCGCTGGTGTGTTTATAATATTCTCTGTCACCAGAAGTCACACCGCACTTAAATTCACAATGTTTGGAGCAAAACTTTTGGCTTAAGATACGAGTGAGATTCGTAGCTTGGAGAGAGCTAGAGAAAAAATAATCACTTGTTGGGAAACTGTAAAATAAAACAGTCAAATTCAGATCTGTGCAAAATCCTGGAGATTATAAATTAATTACTTCTTTTTATACCCTGGATGTGATTAAAGTTGATAACAACTATTAATCTATTTCTTTAAAGATTGAATAATTTAAAACAAAAGTTGTACATTGAAAAAAGTAGTTTTCCAACACATTTCAGAATGTTACTGAGATAAAATGTTTAATAAATTATCATCTTTACTTAAGAAAGGGCAGTTGTTTTATGCCATTTGTTTAATTTTATCCTTTCAGCTCTGAATTTCAATATTGAATTATTATATTGCAAAGTTCTTGAATGGAAAAGTTTTTAAAAGTAGGTTAGCGAGTTAAACACCTGTCCGTGTGGGTTTGGGGGACTTTCAGCAGATGTTAATCGCAACTTAAAACTACATTTTCCCACAGTTCCCACAACTACATAAAAATATATTAATTGCAACCCAGACTGATAGATACATGAATTAAATATTTTGCAGAGTGAGTATTTTCTGCAATTGCCCGTTTGCTGCTCCCGTTAACCCTTTCCCCGCGCACGCGCCCTGCACCGCCCCGCGCCGCGCGCTCCGGGTCCGGCCGCATGCACGAGGCCCCGCGCGCTCCTGAGGGCGGCCGGCCGGCGCGCATGCGCAGAACCCACTCTAGCTATCACTATTCTCCTAGTTTTATATAATTTGTCTTTTCCACTTATCATATCCGGCATAACGTCATCAAGTGTCACACTTCATTACAGATGCAAAACAATCTTTAAAAATGCATCTAAATAAAAGAAAGCCAGTCATTTTTCTGCAGTTTTTCTGACCTGGAGGAGAATCGATAATTTACAGGCAGCTGCCAATCTACAGGAAAAAATTGGCCTCTAACTGATTCACAAGTTGTGTGAGGCCAGTATTAGATTGATATCTATATCCCTGACCAATCCAGCGCAATCCAAGCATCAGTTCAGAATGATGGAAATCCCAGAGCAAAGGGAGACTGATCTCTCGTGCCCGAGTGGGGCCAGGTCCATTTCGGAATTATCCACTTTAACCCTTTGCTAGGTTGCCTCGGGTGTTTCTATAATTACCGCTTGAATGTTGTGTGACTTGGCTTGTGGTAAGTGGGAATATTTTCTTAATGGTGTGAGACTAGGATCTGTGGAGGAGCAAAGGGATTTAGGGGTCCATGTACACAGATCACTGAGAGCTCGCGCACAGGTACAAAAAGTAATCAAAAAGACAACGAGCTGTAACAGTAGTTTGTGGGAACTTAGAAACCAGGCAAGACGAGGGAGGAAATGGCAACGTAAAGGATCAACATTTATATTCAAAAGTCAGGAGTTTCTAGGCTGGAAGAGGCACGAGATGTGGAAGGAACCCTTTAGAACAAAAACCAGTCTGGATGATGTGATCACTGTGTCTATCGCCCACCCTTTCTGCTGCTGCCACTGGTTCTAACAGAAGGAACTCGCCAATGTTATGAGAGAACGAGTGAAGCTCGCAGTGCTGTTTCGCCTGTTGTGGAACCTGGGATCAGATGCTGCTGCAATGGGACATGGTAACTCATGAACTTCCTAATGGAGAGCAAGTGATTCACTCAAAACAATGTAAACTGGTTACTAGTGTAGGATTCAATTATGGAATATTGAAAAGATGCCATTAACATTCCATTATAAATTCTTGTTTCCTACAGCAGAATATATTTGAAAATATTATGTCATCTGTCAGTGAAGGAAACGTTTTGGGGTTTGGGGAAGAAGATTCCAGTTGGCCATCTACCTCTCAAATTGCCATGGAATCTGAGAACGATGTGGATGTTTTTGAGGGCATTGGTCCTGAAGGGCTGACATCTCCCAGTGGTAGTGAGGCCGAAGGGCATCAGGATGTAGATTGGAGCACCGCTGTTAGAGATATTCATGTGCCATCCTTCACCGAATCCATTGGTCCTCACCACCAGCTGCCCAGCACTGCCAGTCCACTCGATTATTTCCGTTTACTCTGGCCAGACACTGTGTTTGACACCATTGCAGAGGAGACTAATCGTTACGCTGCACAGTGCCAGGAGAAAGCAGGCAAAAGGGACTCCTCTTGGATTCCCACTGATTCCCATGAAATCAAAGCTTTCCTGGCTATCAACATAATGATGGGTATCAAGCAACTGCCTCGCATCTCTCTGTATTGGAGCCAAGATACCGCCCTTCGCTGCCCGTGGATTTCTTCTGCCATGTCTAGGGATAGGTTTTGGAAAATAAACCAATACCTCCATTTGCGAGACAACACAGGTGCTCTCGATAAATCAGACCCCAATCACGATCCAATATATAAAGTCCGAGCCCTGATGGAGGTTGTGCGCTGCCAGTTTGGTCAGTGTTATCGTCCGAATCGTGAGCTGAGTGTTGACGAGGGAATGGTAGCTTACAAAGGACGGTTATACTTCAAGCAGTACGCCCCCGCTAAACCGACAAAGTGGGGCTTGAAAGTATGGATGCTGTGCGAGGCAGAAACCGGCTACTGTCTGAACTTCAACATCTACACCGGGCGGCGAAGGACTGAATCTCAGCAAAGCGTTGGCTATGACGTGGTGATGGGTCTGTGCCGGCCTTATTTCCATCACAATCACCACATCTACTTTGATCGCTTTTTCACAAACCCTGTCCTGATGGAGCAGTTGGAGAAGCGCGGCACCAGGGCGTGTGCAACTACACACCTTAACCGCAAGGGGCTCCCCGCTCAAGCCAAGAAAATAAAGTTAAAGAAACAAGGGGATGTTAGGTTCTTTCAGAAAGGGTCTTTATTATTAACCATTTGGAAAGATAAAAGACAAGTAGCAACGCTCTCAACAAATCAAAATGGCAAGATGATTGCGTGTTCTGCGACGTTCAAACCTCAAGCAGTGGTTGAGTACAATAAGTACATGGGCGGGGTGGACATCTCGGATCAAATGAGAAGCTATTACCCTGTAGGTCGTCCTTCCAAAAAGTGGTGGCGATGTATTTTATGGTATTTAATGAATATTACCATCGTGAATGCTTGGCTTATTTTCAAAAGGTCATCCCATGACCCCCCACTCCCAAGTCGCTACGACCACCTCAACTTCAGAACAACGTTGGCGAAGATGCTCCGCGGGGATTATTCAGCAGGGGCGAGCAGGAAAGGCAGGCTGTCCTCCTCATCGGAAACCAGATACCAAGCGACCTTCTGCAACCCCAGTGCGCACAATGTCGTGAAAATCGAGGGACGGAAGAAAGTGTGCCGCGAGTGCTCGAAGCACAAACGCAAAACCGTCTCCGGAAGATCAGTGGAAACATCATTTAAGTGTGAATTTTGTGAAGTTCCATTGTGCAGAATCAGCTGCTTCAAAGATTACCATCAATCTCTGCCCTAACAACACCTGGAGGCTCAAGTTGCCAACCCGCCAGGATTGCCCTGGAATCTCCAGGAACTGAAGATTAATCTCCTGGACATTGCTGCCCGCAAAACCCGGGAGAAAAATCATCAGGACATTAAAAAAAATTGTTTTCATTTTCTTTGAACACTTTCATTTATTAGTTAAAAGAATACTGGAGATGGGGAAAGGCTGATTGACCGGTTGGGGCGGGAGGTCATGTGATGAAAGCTCCAGGAATACATCCACTAGAGTTGGTAACCCAACCGCCCCATCAGTCTACTCTCAATCAACAGCAAAGTGATGGAAGTGTCCAAGGCCCAACCATCTTCACCTGCTTCATCAATGACCTTCCCTCCAACATAAGGTCAGAAATGAGGATGTTTGCTGATGACTGCACAGTGTTCTGCGCCATTCACAACTCCTCAGATAATGAAGCAGTCCATGCCCTCATGCAACAAGACCTGGATGACGTTCAGGCTTGGGCTGATAAGTGGCAGTTAACATTCATGCCACAGAAGTGCCAGGCAATGACTATCTCCAACAAGCGAGAGTCTAACCACCTCCCCTTGACATTCAATGGTATTACCATCGCCAAATCCCCCACCATCAACATCCTGGGGGTCACCATTGACCAGAAACTTAACTGGACCAGCCACATAAATACTGTGGCAACAAGAGCAGGTCAGAGGCTAGGTATTCTGCGGCGAGTGTCTCACCTCCTGACTCCCCAAAGCCTTTCCACCATCTACAAGCCACAAGTAAGGAGTGTGATGGAATACTCTCCACTTGCCTGGATGAGTGCAGCTCCAACAACACTCAAGAAGCTCGACACCATCCAGGACAAAGCAGCCCGTTTGATTGGCACCCCATCCACCACCTTAAACATTCACTCCCTCCACCACCGGCGTACCGTGGCTGCAGTGTGTACCATCTACAAGATGCACTGCAGCAACTCGCCAAAGCTTCTTTGGCAGCACCTCCCAAACCCGCGACCTCTTCCACCTAGAAGGACAAGAGCAGCAGGCGCATGGGAACACCACCACCTCCAAGTTCCCCTCCAAGTCACACACCATCCTGACTTAGAAATATATCGCCGATCCTTCAACGTCGCTGGGTCAAAATCCTGGAACTCCCTCCCTAACAGCACTGTGGGAGTACCTTCACCACACGGACTGCAGCGATTCAAGAAGGTGGCTCACCACCACCTTCTCAAGGGCAATTAGGGATGGGCAATAAATGCTGGCCTTGCCAGCGACGCCCACATCCCATAACCGAATAAAAAAAAGATCTGTACTCATTTCCCGTCTGAAATATTCAACTTTAGTTACTGTTTCCAAACAGTATTTTTGAACTAATTTCCTGTAAAAGTATTATAATTTCTAGCAGATGTCCTGTGCTATTCCTGATGAGCCGCCCATGATGTGGATCACGGTGGGTGATGTTTAGATGCTGAGATGGAGCTGTGCTTATTGCTGGCCTGTCCCTTTAAATGTCACTCCCTGCGGGGAAATGGCAGAGGACAAGGTCAATTAGAGGGTAATTGGTCGGGGACATGTCTATCGATCAGTAGCTGGCTCCTGTCCCTTGGGAGACGTCAGGTTATCAAGGTCTTCCTCTTTTGACACTGAAATGTGTTAGACACGTGCTAGATGCGTTTTTTTTAAATGAGATGGAACAAGTTCAAAGCTTTAGGCAAAATTCATATCTGATGCATTTTTATCCTGTTTGCTGCCATGTTTTGGGTATGGGGAAGAGTCGATGGTGTCTTGGCCGAGTTTCAATTACACTAGAGTAGAAATGATCTCCAGTGACTGAAGACGAGAGTCTTTGGAACAGGTTTTGTCTCAGGTTATTGTGTTCGTCTTGCTGGGAGATCTGAGAGGAGTTTAATGAAAGAATTATTGGCTCCAGGATGTGATTTTTGGTGACAATTTTCCAGACGAACTTCTTGTACATCTGGCCTTCCTGTTTGTAAATAAACCTTTCCTTGGTTTGATACAAGACTCAGTCAATGCTACAATTATCATGGATAAAACTGGACCCAAAGATAATAACATAATGTGAAATTCTGCCACCTCTCTCCCTTCAGCAGCGCCTCAATTAACTAATACCAAACCGAAAGTATGATTTTTATATACATACAAATATTGCACAATAAAAATGATTTTTGTGACCAGGGTGTTGTTGGCTTGTCACTATAACTTTTTATGCTTTTTATCCCACCATATGTCAGCTTGGCTCGGTTGATGGAACTCATGCTTCAACCCCCAACCTTAGACCCCTTCAGCCCAACTTCATGGAAATTTACCGCAACAATGGTAGAGTTTGTAATGGCATTTAGTCACATCTGTCACAGTTGAATCTAAGATTGGCTCGAGGTCTATGTTCTTGGATCATTGCTTGAGAGGACCTCACCCACATAGAAGGAAATCTTGTCAGCAATATCTGCTCCTCGGGTATCGGGGCTTGTTCTCACTGTGGCTGTTAATGAGCCGCTATCATTTTTATATTTTGCTTTATTTGTTCCTGAACTGACTACCTGTCGCTGGCTAAGAAGGGGACTCCCAGATTACTACCCAGAAGTGAGGAACGGGAGAATCAAAGCCATATCCTAACTGCAGTCATGGAGCTCAGTGGAATAGACTGTCATGGAATGTGTGTTTAGTGAAGTAGAATTAGGGAGGGGATGAGGCCGAGGAATAGCCTGAGCTATTGGGCAGAAGATGCAGGGGTCTCATGAACAAGATCTGTGGAGGCGAGTAATGGTTTGTACTGGGATCGAGTGATAAACATTATCCCTCGTGATGTTATATTTCCACGTGTGATTATAAATGCTCTGGCCACCTGTCCTCGGGGTTCAGATTTGCTTTTTTTAATTTAAGCTTAAACTGAAAACTTTACTTCTCTCGTGACTGATTCCTTGTTTTCTTTTTATGCAGCGATTTCTCAAGCGATGGTCGGTAAGCTGTTTTTCTATATTTTTATTATCTGGGTCAGAAGAAATTTGAAGAGGTGTTAAAATTTAAAAAGCGAAGATTTGGATTTATATTAGAACCCCCCCTTTAACCTTGGTTTGGTTCCCCTGCTCCGTGCACTGTCTCCTGGGTGAGAGAGCAGGCGGTTCATCTCTTCCCCTTCCTTTGCCTTTGGACCCAGGGTGAGGGCGGGGCGGGGCGGGGGGTGATTTCCCGCCCACTCCCTCGATCTCTGCTCAGCGCTTCCCTCTGAAGTTGTTCTGGGAGATCACTGGTTAGGAGTGGGAGTGAAGCTACTTCCTCGTGTTAAACATTTGCTTCACCATCTCATCTTAATCCACCAAACTTCCACTTAGGGTGTTGGAAAAGGGCAGCTTTCATGGTCATTTAATGTGGTGCCAGCCACCAATCACCAGATTTAATTAATTCAATTCCCCATCTTGCACATGGTGGGATTTGAACTCACAACCTCTGGATTGCTGGTCCGGCCCCATAACCACCGCCATTGGAAGGCCCAGTTCTCTTTCTTCCCCTTCTCAGCCTCTCTTCCTAGCCAGCATTCTGCATAAAGCTTGTCTTGAGATTCAGGAATCCCACCACCTGATAGAGAAAGCTGGGTGCGAATTTTCAGTTGAGAATCAGCCTTTGGCCTCCTCTAGTCTCGGTCAGTGTAAATGTCGGGCCGCTGCTCAGTCTCTGTGCTTCGTTCGCCAGTGATCGAGGAACAGGCCGATGGAATCACTTTGGCGTGTCCGAATATTAAAGAGTGGGAGAAGGACGGAGTGAACTATGCCAGGCTGACGGACGATGGGAATGTGAAACTAACCAGGCTCTCAGACTCTGATACCGGAGAATATTCTTGCTCTGATGGTCATGAAAGGTCCTCTGCTTATGTGTTTGTCAAACGTAAGTCTTTCCTGGACATTGTTTGAAGAGATGTGTTGGGTGTGATGGGTGCTGTTGGATGTGATGGGTGCTGTTGGGTGCTGTTGGATGTGATGGGTGCTGTTGGGTGCTGTTGGATGTGATGGGTGCTGTTGGATGTGATGGGTGCTGTTGGGTGTGATGGGTGCTGTTGGGTGCTGTTGGATGTGATGGGTGTGTTGGATGTGATGGGTGCTGTTGGGTGTGATGGGTGCTGTTGGATGTGTTGGGTGCTGTTGGGTGCTGTTGGGTGTGATGGGTGCTGTTGGGTGTGATGGGTGCTGTTGGGTGTGATGGGTGCTGTTGGGTGTGATGGGTGCTGTTGGGTGTGATGGGTGCTGTTGGGTGTGTTGGCCAGTATATTAGTGCTTCATTGTGTCACGTTGATGCCACTGGGTTTCTGATTGTGACTATTATCTAATTGGGTTGGGAGCTCAGCAGATGGTGAGGGACCTTCCTCAGAGACAGGAGAGGTCTATCTGAATGTGGTGCATGCACTCCCAGGCCACTGGCAGAAGCCTGAAGAATGTCACCTGTTTCCCTAAGGTGTGCGTGGTGTAAGAAGAACAAAAAGACAAAAATAAATGATTCCTAAAGTTAAAAAGAAAAATTAATATGACAAGTGTTTACCCCTCTCCCTGATTTCAGTTTGTAGGAACTGTGTGGCGCTGGATCCCAGCACCATCGCCGGGATTGTGGTTGGGGACCTCATTGCCACCATCTTCATCGCTGTGGCCATTTACTGTGTGACCTCTTCAAACAAGGGCAAAGGTTACCGAGGTAGGGCATTGCTTATTTTCTCTAATTACCTTCCCCTGATTTCCTCGTGCTCTATTGAAGGCACTGACTCGTGGGGTTCAATCCACGGGCGGAGGACCCTCCAGAACAAGTGGCCACTCTTTGTCTGCAAGTAGAGCCAGATCCTATTTCATTCCAACATCAGTCAATGCATAGTGATCAGGAATGGGATCCTGGCTGAGTTTTCTCTTCCCTAGCCCAGACTCGCTGAGGCAAATTGCCATGTCTATCCACAGCCCTGCCTGAGACCAGCACCGAGGGAGAATTGAACACAGGCATTCTCGGGGTGACTGGATCAGCCCCACACTGCCTTTACCAATTGAGCCAATGGAGAGCACATGTAGGAACAGGAGGAGGCCATTCAACCCCTTGAGCCTGGTCCTCCATTCGATTAGATCATGGCTGATCAGCACCTCATCTCCATTTCCCTGCCTTTGCTCCATATCCCTCAATACCCTTACCCCCCAAAAAAAGATCTCAGGCTTGAAAGCGCCAATTGACCCCCAGCATCCACAGTCTTTTGGGGAGAGAGTTCCAGATTTCTACGACCCTTTATGTGAGGAAGTGCTTCCTGATTTCACTCCTGAACGGCCTCGCTCTAACTTTAAGTTTGTGCGCCCTTGTTCGGTATTTCCTCATCAGAGGAAATAGTTTCTCTCTGTTTACCCTATCAAATCCTTTCAACATTTTAAACACCTCGTTGCAGCCACTCCAAGGCCAATATATCCTTCCTGAGGTGCGGTGCCCAGGACTGAACGCAGTTACTCCAGATGGGGTCTAACCAAGGTTGTATACAACTGAAGCATTATCACTTCCTCCCCTGTGTATTCCAGCCCGCTTGAGAAAAAGGCCAATATTCCATTAGCCTTTTTTACTGCTCTTTGAAAGGATGCTACAGTGAATGACCCCCCCCCCCCCCCCCCGACCCTTGACTCTGAAAGCATCAAGACCTTCAAGAACTTCCCTTTTCAAGATGGCAGTAAGCAGCGTAAAGACATTCTCGGGTACTTGGTGAGGTGGTGGAGTTACGGCAGTGCTCCTGCCTCAGACTATTCCATCTTTCTTATTCCTTGTATTTTATCTTCCAGCTTCTGACAAACAGAACCTTGTCTCTCAAGACCATAATGATGTGTATCAGGTGAGGACAGTCAACAGTTATCAACTACAGTAACGCCTTGATTAAATCTCAGACTTTGGCCAAGCTATTAAGGTGCAGCATCGCATACAGGGTAAAAAGTCGAGATCCTAGTAACTTTCCAGCATCATCCCTGAATTCTCCTAATTGTTCTTCCACCCAAACAGTTTGAGTTTTGTCCCTGATTGGAATGCAAGCCTCAGAGCACCAGCACAAGACTCAACATTGTGGCCCTGATTTGGGTAGAAGTTGATGGGACAATCCTGCAGCATTCACCCAGACATGTGCTCAATGGGCCAATTCAGATTTGTTCCTCCATTGGGCACATGTTGGTGGGAGTGGGATCTGGTGTCGTACGGTTTGGGCGTGTCTGTGTGACGACTTCACCAAACCACAGCACATGAGCTGATACTTCAGAACACAAAGGCTGTGCTGGTCGAGCCAGCATCCAATGCTTTGATGCCTTTGATGTGGTGTTAAATTCATACAAATCACAATGTTCCGTAAAATGATATGGAGCTCCATGATGCTGCAGGAGACAAGACAAGTGATTCACAAACCGGGTAAAATACTGGCCCACTATTTGCCCACTATTGAAATTTTCCACCCCAGACACCAACCTCCAATCAGGATCCAGCTTTGGAAAGGATGACATAACACCCGGTGGAGCCAATCACTGACGAGCCTCATGGGTCATGCCAACTGATTGGCTCTCTCCAAACTGCCAACTCAAAACATGGCCTCGGTGGGGAAATATAGTAAAAATTCAAATATCTCCAAAATTGGGGAATGTTTGACATGGCAACCACTTATTTCTCCATTAAACTAGTGGGTCACAGATTCACAGCACACTTCACAGTTACTGGGCTCTACACAGTGTGAGAGGTCACCTGCGCCCAGCCCTCTGCCAAAAGTGTTCTTTCAATGGACAGTAAGAGGTGCATGAGTTTGGCCCAGGGTGACCTTCCTTCCTGTGGGAATCTTCCTCGCTTGGTGTCTCACTCCTGTGATGGGTGAAGCACAAAGGTCACGGTGCAGAGAGGTGGGGGGGGGGTGCTCCTGTGGTCTAGCACCCTGCGATCTAGCACCCTGCGGTCTAGCACCCTGTGGTCTAGCACCCTGCGATCTAGCACCCTGCGGGCTAGCACCCTGTGATCTAGCACCCTGCGATCTAGCACCCTGCGATCTAGCACCCTGCGATCCAGCACCCTGCGATCTAGCACCCTGCGATCCAGCACCCTGCGATCCAGCACCCTGCGATCCAGCACCCTGCGATCTAGCACCCTGCGATCCAGCACCCTGCGATCTAGCACCCTGCGGGCTAGCACCCTGCGATCCAGCACCCTGCGGGCTAGCACCCTGCGATCTAGCACCCTGCGATCCAGCACCCTGCGCACAGTGCCGAGGAAGAGATTTTTAAGAGCATAGATATAACTGACTGAGGGCTGACTGGAATTAAGGCAGTAAATTTTCACATTTTCTTTGAATCCCAATATCTAACGCTATCTTTTTCTCTTTTGTCAGGATCTGGGGAAGCGGAGAGGGAGCTGTGAATACAGCCAGCTTGCCCCCCGCCTGAAAATATAAAAAACACCCGCCAGGGATTCACAGCAGGGAGACTGTTAACCAGCTTGTTATCTCTCGCATTCGCTGTTTTCGTGCTGTTAGAAGATTTTGGTGATCTATTACTGTGGTTGTTGAATCTGCATCAGGTCAGCGCGGTATCGTGTACAAACACGTCAATACCTTGCTAGGAAAATCCGCTGTAACTTTAATGGGGATATTTTGTGGATTAACAATTCTCTGGGCTGACATCACACCGTGAGGTTTCGCTGCATCACTGAATTAATTACAGCTCTTCACTCAGTGTTTGAGAGCAGGGGGAGAATCCTTTGTGGGGGGAGGTTGTGGGGAGGGGGAGATGGGGCAAATTCACGAGGAACCCCAGGGATTAATTTTACTACACGATACAACTCAGGAGCTGGTTTCCGTTTCCCAAAGATGCATTTCATTCCTTTCACAAAAGAGTTGGTAAACATTATTTTTTTCTGCACACAGTACAGCTTCTTAATTCATGCTTTATATGAAGTGTTGCTGTATGTTACTGGATGGAGTACTTGCTCTGAGAGGGGCTGATATGTTGGATGCTTTCCCTGTGGCAATGACTTGTACTTTGCTCCTTAAAGTAATAAGCCAGTGAAACTGTATGAACTTTTCACAGGAGCTGTCTGTCTCGAGCTGGCTTTAGAATAGTTTTTAAGCTTTGCTTCTAAAAATAGTTTTGCATTTTTTTGGGTGTTTAAAATGCTGAGAGTTGCGGAACGGTCGGTACAGGTGTCGAGGATAGAGTTTGTGCTCATGAGCAATCGAGGCCCGCAGTCACTGCGCTGCCCACTAATTCCCCAGACAGGAACCGGCTGTGTGTCTGGTGGGAACGGGACAGACGATTATCGGGATTAGTGTAGACAGGGAGGATTATTTCGTTTAGTTCACACGGGCTGAAACCAGATGAATATCTCGGTCGGGCTGGAAAGTGCACAGGGCTGTGTCAGAGGCACTGCCTCCCATAAAGGATGAGCAGAGCCGAGAATGGGAAGTCGGGGAGCAGAGGCAAAAACTCTGGAATCATTCACGAGGCTGTTAGAAGCTGTGATGAGGCGGAATGGCCACCCTCAGTTGTACTTAGCGTCCGCGATACACCCGCCCGTTACACACCGCCGTTATAAATCACTCCCACTGAAATCAATAGAAAGAACAATCGGGAAATGTATAATGGGCGGGTGTATACTGGGCGGGTATGTAATGGGCGGGTGTATACTGGGCGGGTATGTAATGGGCGGGTGTATACTGGGCGGGTATGTAATGGGCGGGTGTATACTGGGCGGGTATGTAATGGGCGGGTGTATACTGGGCGGGTATGTAATGGGCGGGTGTATACTGGGCGGGTGATTCAATAGCACCCGATTTCGCGAATTGGCCCAGTGTTGGGCCCAGTGAACTCAATGGGGTGAGCCGCCTCTTCACTCTCCACAATTCCTGATGTGCTTATGTTTCACACTGTTTTGTCAATGATGCACTGCGATTAACTTTTCATTTATAGGTTTGTAGATTTTGAGAACGTTGAAATAAAATCTCTGGGAATCCTGATTGTTGTGAATCTGAATCTGCCTCTGCTGTTTGTAATTAAAACACTTCACGAGCAGTGACATAGATTGTGTACCAGTCCACCGAGGCCAGCGAATAATCGGGAATCAAAACAGAAAATGCTGAAGACATTTTATGAATAACTTCCCCCCCTCGAACCCCTCGATTTGATCCCAGCTGTAACTCACTCCCGGGTATCTGTTATTCTATATATAAACCCCCGAACCCCTCGATTAGATTCCAGCCTGTAACTCATTCCCGGGTATCTGTTATTCTACATATAACCCCCCGAACCCCTCGATTTGCTCCCAGCTGTAACTCACTCCCGGGTATCTGTTATTCTACATATAACCCCCCGAACCCCTCGATTTGATCCCAGCTGTAACTCATTCCCGGGTATCTGTTATTCTATATATAACCCCCCGCTCCCCTCGATTAAATTTGTCTGTAACTGGCTCCTGGGTATCCAAATCCAATTTGTTGGCAGGCTTAGATCTCCCTGAACTGTGAGGTTGTGCCTCGAATCCACTGAGCCATCATTGAACTCCCTCCCCCACCATGAGCCTGACTGAAGAGGTAAAGCCGACACTGTTTTAACCGAGGATAGAGCGAGTGACTGAACCCTCGGCAGCACACTGGCCTCCTGCATTCTGCGTCTCCTGGTGAGTTGGTGAGTGAGACGGAATGGAAGAAAGCAGATCCAGTACCGCTTGTAAAATAACCTCTCGTGTTGATATCTGCTCCATGTTCTTGCGCTGGCTGGAGATAAACACGAAGAGGGCGGCGAATGAACTCACAGTGGGAGAGGAAGGAGGTGAAGGTGTTGTGGGCGTCAAGAAAAACAGTCAGTTGTCTGAGTGTGTGGGAGGTGAACTCCTTATCAGATATTGAGACTCCAACTGGTGCAACTGTCAAATTGGCAGAATACTCCAATTGCCAACAATGAACATGAATAAACAGGGTGTGGCTCCCCTCACTCACTCTAACCTACGTCCCTCTGAACTTGCAGCACTCCATTCTCTCAGATCCAACCCCGACATTGTCATTAAACCTGCTGACAAGGGTGGTGCTGTTGTTGTTTGGCGAACCGACCTCTACCTAGCGGAAGCTGAACGCTAACTCTCCGACACCTCCTCCTACCTCCACCTGGACCATGACCCCACTACCGAACATCAAGCCACCGTTTCCAAGACCGTTACTGACCTCATCTCCTCTGGAGATCTTCCCCCCCACGGCCGCCAACCTCATAGTTCCCCAACCCCGCACAGCCTGCTTCTACCTCCTTCCCAAGATCCACAAACAGGACTGCCCTGGTAGACCCATCGTTTCAGCCTGTTCTTGCCCCACGGAACTTATCTCTTCCTATCTCGGCTCTATTTTTTCTCCCCTTGTCCAGTCTCTTCCCACCTACATCCGCGACTCTTCTGACACCCTCCGCCACTTTAACAGTTTCCAGTTTCCCGGCCCCAACCGCCTCCTTTTCACCATGGACGTACAATCCCTCTACACCTCCATCCCCCACCAGGATGGCCTGAGGGCGCTCCGCTTCTTCCTTGAACAGAGGCCCAACCAGTCCCCATCCACCAGCACCCTCCTCCGCCTAGCTGAACTTGTTCTCACATTGAACAACTTCTCCTTTGACTCCACTCATTTCCTCCAAATCAAAGGTGTTGCTATGGGTACCCACATGGGTCCTAGCTATGCCTGCTTTTTCATGCGATATGTGGAACACTCTTTGTTCCAGTCCTACTCGGGTCCCCTCCCTCACCTCTTTTTCCGGGACATTGATGACTGTATCGGTGCCGTCTCCTGCTCTCGCCCTGAACTAGACAATTTCATTCACTTTGCCTCCAATTTCCACCCTTCCCTCACCTTCACATGGTCCATCTCCGACTCTTCCCTTCCCTTCCTCGACTCCTCCGTCTCCATCTCTGGGGATAGGTTATTGACCAACATTCACTACAAGCCCACTGACTCCCACAGCTACCTGACTACACTTCCTCCCACCCTGCCTCCTGTAAGGACTCTATTCCATTCTCCCAGTTTCTCCGTCTCCGCCGCATCTGCTCCGACGATGCCACCTTCCATACCAGTGCTTCCGACATGTCTTCCTTTTTCCTCAACCGAGGATTCCCCTCTACCGTGGTTGACACGGCCCTCGACCGTGTCCATTCTATCTCCCGCACTTCTGCCCTCACCGCTGCCCCTCCCTCCCGGAACCACGATAGGGTTCCCCTTGTCCTCACCTTTCACCCCACAAGCCTCCACATTCAACGGATCATCCTCTGCCATTTCTGCCACCTCCAATAGGATGCCGCCACCAAACACATCTTCCCCTCCCCTCCTCTTTCAGTATTCCAAAGGGACCGCTCCCTCCGAGACACCCTAGTCCACTCCTCTATCACCCCCAGCACCCCTTCCCCTTCACCCGGCACCTTCCCGTGCAAGCGCAGGAGATGCAACACCTGCCCTTATACCTCCCCTCTTCCCACTCTCCAGGGCCCCAAACACCCCTTCCAGCTGAAACAGCGATTTACTTGTACTTCTTGCAATTTAGTATACTGTATTCGCTGCTCACGATGTGGTCTCCTCTACATTGGGGAGACCAAACGCAGATTGGGTGACTGCTTTGCGGAACACCTCTGTTCAGTCCTGTAAGGGGGACCCCGAGCTCCCAGTGGCCTGTCACTTTAATTCACCGCTCCACTCCCACTCAGACCTCACCATCCTCGACCTCTTGCATTGTTCCACGGAAGCTCAGCGTAAGCTCGAGGAACAGCACCTCATCTTCCAATTAGGCACTTTACAGCCTTCCGGACTCAATATCGAGTTCAACAATTTCAGATCATAACCTCGGCCCCTACCATATTTATATATTTTTTCCACACTTTTGGTTTGTGCCTTTTCTTTTTTTCTCTCTCTCTCACATGGCAGCTGTCTTTCATTCTGCCAGCGCATTTCACACTTCATCTAGAGCCATCTTTTGTTTCTTAACCTGTCCTATTACCATCTTGTCTCGCCTTGAATATCTCTTAATGTCTCTTTACTTCTCACAGACCTTCCCTTTTGTTCTTTTATTCCCTCCCCCAGCCTCCAAACTTGCTTTTTCATCTGTTTCATTTCCTGCTTTTTTCTCAGTTCTGACAAAGGGTCTTCGACCTGAAACGTTAACTCTGTTTCTCTCTCCATGGATGTTGCCTGGCCTGCTGAGTTTTTCCAGCGCTTTCTGTTGTTATTTTGGTCCAGACTGTTGCCTCTGACCCTGCTTCCCGGGCGTGTGCACTCAGCTCCCGATATAATCAATCCCACTCGCGGGTGTATCAGGGGGAGGTGAGCTGGAGCGGGGGTGGGATTGGTGGCTGAGAGATCCCAAACATTGCCCTCTGAGCGCCTGGTAACACAGAGCAAGCTGCGAGCAGAGTCTCACCCCTCACTTGTGACCAATGATGGTCAGTGTATGCCGGGATCGGACACAAAACACACAATCCATCAGGAAAGCCCTACACCATCCCTCCAGCTGGGGAAGGTGAGAATCCCGGGGAGCGCAGCAGAAAAAATAATCCAAAAATATTCAAATTGTTCAGTGTTTTAATACATGGACGAAATATATAACATCAAAAAACAGAAAATGCTGGAAATACTCAGCAGGTCAGACAGAATCTGTGGAGAGAGAAACAGAGTTAACATTTCAGGTCAATGACCTTTCGTCAGAATTGGAAAAAGTTGGAGATGTAACAGGTTTTCAGCAAGTACAGGGGCAGGGAAAGGGGGGAGGAAAGAACAAAAGGGAAGATCTGAGATAGGGTGGAAGGCAGGAGAGATTAAGAGACAAAAGGTATGATTGTACAAAGCAAAAGAAGATGACAATGGGACAAGTAAAGAAACAAAAGATGGGTCTAGAGGAGGTGTAAATGGGAATGGCAGCATCATCAGCAACAGCTGCTGTCTGAAAAAATAGGGGCCGAAGTTATGGTCTGAAATTGTTGAACTCGATGTTGAGTCTGGAAGGCTGTAAAGTGCCTCATTGAATGATGAGGTGCTGTTCCTCGAGCTTCCGTTGAGCTTTGTTGGAACAGTGTACATAAGAACATAAGAACTAGGAGCAGGAGTAGGCCATTCAGCCCTTTGAGCCTGCTCCACCATTCAATGAGATCATGGCTGATCTTCTGCCTCAACTCCATTCACCGGCCCTATCGCCATATCCCTTGATGCCCTTACTAGTCAGAAATCTATCGACTTCTGTTTTGAATATACCCAATGACTGAGCCTCCACAGCTCTCTGGGGTAGAGAATTCCAAAGATTCACCACCCTCTGTGTGAAGAAATTTCTTCTCATCTCAGTCCTGAATGGCCTACCCTTTATCTTGAGGCTGTGGCCCCTGGTTCTAGACTCCCCAGCCAAGGGAAACATTTTCCCAGCATCCATCCTATCAAGCCCTGTAATAATTTTGTATGCTTCAATGAGATCCCCTCTCATTCTTCTGAATCCAAGAGAATACAGGCCTAGTTTACTCAATCTCTTCTCATACGACAGTCCCATCATCCCAGGAATCAATCTTGTGAACCTTTGTTGCACTTCCTCTATGGCAAGTATATCTTTCCTTAGGTAAGGAGACCAAAATTGTACACAGTACTCCAGGTGTGGTCTCACCAAGGCCCTATATAATTGGAGTAAGACTTCTTTACTCCTGTACTCAAATCCTCTTGTAATGAAGGCCAGCATACCATTTGCATTCCGAATGGCTTGCTGCACCTGCACATTCACTTTCAGTGACTCATGTACAAGGACACCCAGGTCCCTTTGAGCATCTGCACTCCCCAATCTTTCACCATTTAGGAAATACTCTGCCTTTCTGTTTTTTCTACCAAAGTGGATAACTTCACATTTATCCACATTATATTCCATCTGCTATGTTCTCGCCCACTCACTGAGCCTGTCGAGATCCCCTTCAAGCCTCTTCACATCCTCTTCGCAACTGACACTGACACCTAGCTTTGTATCATCAGCAAATTTGGAAATGTTACATTTAGTCCCTGACGTAAGAAAACTACTAGGCACTCGTTCTGAGTGTTAAACAAAGCTTTAATCAACTGTTTTCCAACATGGAGATCTAGTTGTGTCCTCTACTAGTTCCTGTTACAGAATGTCCTGAGCAAGCTGGGCCCATGCCCAAGTATTTATACTCTCCCTGGACAGCGCCACCAGCAGGCCGCCCAGTATTATTTCATAAGTCATTTCCACATGAATGACAAGATTCATGTCAGTCCCCTCATCCAAATCATTGATATAGATTGTGAATAGCTGGGGCCCAAGCACCGATCCTTGCGGTACCCCACTAGTCACAGCCTGCCATCCTGAAAAAGACTCGTTTATCCCTACTCTTTGTTTTCTGTCTGTTAACCAATTCTCAATCCATGCTTGTATATTACCCCCAATTCCATGTGCCCTAATTTTGTTCACCAACCTCTTGTGTGGGACCTTATCGAAGGCCTTCTGAAAATCCAGATACACCACATCTACCGGTTCCCCTTTGTTTACTCCACTGGTTACATCCTCAAAGAACTCCAATAGGTTTGTTAAACAGGATTTCCCTTTCATAAATCCATGTTGACTCTGCCCAATCTTACTATTAATTTCTAAGTGCCCAGTTATTGCATCCTTTATAATAGATTCCAGCATTTTCCCAACTACTGATGTGAGGCTAACAGGTCTGTAGTTCCCCGTTTTCTCTCTCCCTCCTTTCTTAAATAGTGGGGTTACATTTGCTATCCTCCAATCTGCAGGAATCTTTCCAGAATCTATAGAATTTTGGAAGATGACAACCAGTGCGTCCACTATTCCAATGGCCACCTCTTTCAAAACCCATGGATGTAGGTCATCCGGTCCTTGGGATTTATTGACTTTTAGTCCCATTAATTTTGCTAGTACTGTTTTTTTTACTAATATTAATTTCTTTAAGTTCCTCATTCTCGTCGGTTTTCTCGTATTTCTGAGAGGTTTTTTGTGTCTTCCTCTGTGAAGACAGAAACAAAGTATTTATTTAATTTCTCTGCCATTTCCTCATTCCCCATTACAAATTCTCCTGTCTCTGACTGTAAAGGACCTACATTTACCTTCACCAGTCTTTTCCTTTTCACATACCTATAGAAGCTTTTACAATCAGTTTTTATATTTTTCGCTAGTTTGTGCTCATATTCCATTTTCCCTTTCTTTATCAATTTCTTGGTCCCCCTTTGCTGATTTCTAAAAAGATCCCAATCCTCAGGCTGACCGCTTTTTCTGGCAACTTTATAAGCTTCCTCCTTTGACTTAATACTAGCTTTAATTTCTTTTGTTAGCCATGGTTGGATCACTTTTCCTTTTGGGTTTTTATGCCCTAGAGGAATATATGTTTGTTGCAAATTATGCATTATTTCCTTGAATGTTAGCCATTGTATGTCCACCTTCATACCTTTTAGTGTAGTCTCCCAATCTACCATGGCCAACTTGTCCCTCATACCCTTGTAGTTTCCTCTGTTTAGATTGAAGACCTTAGTTTCAGATTGGACTACATCACTCTCAAACTTAATGTAAAATTCAATCATATTATGGTCACTTGTCCCTAAAGGCCCCTTTACCACAAGATTATTGATTAGCCCTTTCTCATTACACAGTACCAGATCCAGAATAGCCTGTTCCCTGGTTGGTTCCTCCACATACTGATCCAGGAAACCATCTCGCATGCATTCCAAGAATTTGTCCTCCACACCATTAGTGGTAATTTGATTTGCCCAGTCAATATGTAGATTAAAGTCCCCCATGATTACCGTATTGCCCTTGTTACATGCACTTCTAATCTCTTGATTGATACTGTGCCCTACATTACCATTACTGTTTGGTGGCCTATACACAACTCCCACCAATGTTTTCCACCCTTTGCTGTTTCTTAGCTCCACCCAAACTGATTCCAGTTCTACATCACGATCTGCCAAGCCAAGATCTTTTATCTCTACTGTACCGATCTCATCCCTTATTAACAGCGCTACGCCACCTCCTTTTCCTTTTTGTCTGTCCTTCCTAAATGTTGAGTACCCTGGAACATTTAGTTCCCAGCTTTGGTTACCCTGCAACCATGTCTCTGTAATGGCAAATACATCATACCCATTTATTTCTATTAGTGCCATTAATTCAAGAGGCTGAGGACAGAGAGATCAGAGTGGGAGTGAAGCAGAGAATTAAAGTGACAAGCGACCGGAAGCTCGGGGTCACGCTTGCGGACTGAATGGAGGTGCTCTGCAAAGCGGTCACCCAATCTGCGTTTGGTTTCCCCACTGTAGAGAAGACCACATCGTTAGCAGTGAATACAGTATACTAAATTGAAAGAAATACAAGTAAATCCATTTCACCTGGAAGGAGTGTTTGAGGCCCTGGACTGTGGGAAGGGAGGAGGTAAAAGGGCAGGTGTTGCATCTCCTGCGCTTGCACGGGAAGGTGCCGTGGGAAGGGGAGGGGATGTTGGGGGTGATTGAGGAGTGGACCAGGGTGTCACGGAAGGGGCGGTCCCTTCGGAATGCTGAAAGGGGAGGTGAGGGGAAGGTGTGTTTGGTGGTGGGATCACGATGGAGGTGGCGGAAATGGTGAAGGATGATCCATTGAATGTGCAGGCAGTCGTGGTGGAAGGTGAGGACAAGGGGAACCCTATCGTGGTTCTGGGAGGGAGGGGAAGGGGTGAGACCAGAAGTGCGGGAAATGGAATGGACACAGTCGAGGGCCATGTCAACCACGGTAGAGAGGAATCCTCGGTTGAGGAAAAAGGAAGACATATCGAATGCACTAGTATAGAAGGTGGCATTGTCAGAGCAGATGCAACAGAGACAGAGAGACTGGGAGAATGGAATAGAGTCCTTACAGGAAGCGAGGTGGGAGGAAGTGTAGTCCAGGTAGCTGTGGGAGTCAGTAGGCTTATAGTAAACATTGGTTAATAGCCTATCCCCAGAAATGGAGATATAAAAGTCGAGGAAGGGAAGGGAAGATTCAGAGATGGACCATGTGAAGGCGGGGGAAACTTTATAACATCCTGTCCCCTCCTCCGCCGCCTCCTGCCCAGGGGCACTGAGTCCAACGGTAGAAGCCATCGTGCTGCCCAGGTGTGATCAGCTGAATCAGCATTCCATCCTGGTCTGAACGCTCAACACGACACGATACTGGAACACGTTAATCACTCTCAGTTATATCTTAGTCTGTGATTCACGCAGCAATGATACTGCAGCTTGTGACTCATAGTAATATTGTACCACGTGATCCAGAGAACTATTGTATGCAACACTCTCTCCCTCATCAGTAGCACTTTCCTCTCATTCATCGTCTGCTCCAACCACCTCATTCGATGCTCCTTCTTCTACCTACATCCTCACTGTGTTAAAATCTCACTGCCCCATCTTCGACTCTAACCCCTTCTGTCCTAGGACCTCAGAACTGTGGAACTGAGCTTATCTTTCTGGATTTCACGCTAGATATTCTACTCATGTTCAGCATTACTGCCCACTCTTGTATTGGTCCTCACATCCCTTATGAACAGGAGTGTGCCTTCACCTGCTAATATCTGGATAAAAGATGTTAACACACTGTCTATAATTTCAACACATTAGGTTAAGAACCATTCAAGTAATATTTTAAAAGGACACACAGAATATCGGTGCTTAGACAGAATTCAGTGACACTTTGCCATTGACGAACTACCCTGTCCCTTCAATGCTGCGGTAATAATCTCATTGTCACCTGTCTGTCACACAATGAGTAGATGATCAAGCATAGGTCTGCAAAATACAAAGAAAAAAGAAAGAACTTGCACTGCAATAAATATTGGCCTTGGAATCAGAAGGTTGTGGGTTCAAGTCCCACTCCAGAGACTCGAGCATATAATCTAGGCTGACACTCCCAGTGCAGTATTGAGGGAGCGCTGCACTGTTGGAGGTGCCGTCTTTCAGATCAGATGTTAAACTGAGGCCCCATCTGCCCCCTCAGGTGGGCGTGAAAAATCTCACGGCACTATTGGAAGAAGAGCAGGGGAGTTCTCCCCGGTGTCCTGGGGCCAATATTTATCCCTCAACTAACATCACTGAAACAGATTATCTGGTCATTATCACATTGCTGTTTGTGGGAGCTTGCTGTGTGCAAATTGGCTGCCGTGTTTCCTACATTACAACAGTGACTACACTTTGTACTTCATTGGCTGTAAAGTGTTTTGGGATGTCCTGAGGCCGTGAAAGAACTTGAACAGGATTATATAATCTCTCGTTAGCATCTAAGTTTACAATGAGATTGACAATTTACTTGCATTAAATAAATACTCGATTACTAGCAGCTCTGCCTACAAGAAGAGGCAGTGACTCTCGCTGCCTTTATATCTTTCTATCAGAGGGACTGCTGATAAGAGCAGCTCATCAGTGATTGTGTGATAAAGTCAGTCTGTGCTCACGCATCAGCTTCTAAACCCCACCTTCACCTTCCGCCCCAGTCAGCGAGCGAGCTCCTTTAACACGCCTTCAGATGAATTGGACTTCGTTACTGGCCAGAAATCCAGGAGGGAAAGGGTTAATCCCATCGCCAATGTGCAAGTTTTCACTGAAAAGTGATTGTTTAATCTGTCTGCAGTCAGATTATTTCAGTGTTTGAAGCTGTTTTATTACATTTAGATATTCTTTCATTACTTTGTTATGCTGAAATTTCCTAATTTACAACAGTGACTTCAAAACTTCACTGGCTGTAAAGCACTTTGGGACATCCTGAGGTTGTGAAAGGCGCTGTATTACATTCTTTCTCTCTTTTACTTGCTGATTTACCTCAAATTTCTCTCCTGCTCGAGAGGATTCTCACATCAATTCTAGATTAAGATGTAAAACTCACAACTAAGCAGCTAATGGATGTCCAGGACCCTTGGTGGATCAGACAGGAACCTTACACAGCAAATCAGTATCTTCTTTCTGTCACACTTTTAAATTATGATTTTCTCATCAAACAATCGTGACAATGAAACTCCTGTTATATTCACAGAGAGAAAGTGAGGCAGTGAAAGCAGAGTTGCACAGTGTATACCAGGGAGTCAGACACAGCGTACTAAACACCTGAGCAAAAATAAGGCAGCATAGAACAACTTGCTGCTGGTTCTGTGAAGTGCCGGGCAGGGTGACGGGTTTGGCTGAAGCTCTAGTGGAGATCGGACGGCTCAGTCATCCCATTAGGGGTACGGGAGTGGCGGGGTTCTGTTATTGGACTAATAATCCAGAGAACAGGAGTTCAAATCCCACCGTGGGCAGATTGAGAATTTGAATTCAATTTTAAAAATCTGGAAATAAATATCTGATGTCAGTAAAAGTGACCATGAAACTATCAGATTGTCGTAAAAGCCCAACTGGTTCACTAATGTCCTTTGGGGAGGAAACCTGCCGTCCTTACCCAGTCTGGGCCTATAGGTGACTCCAATGTTCTTTTCTGAATTTCAGTCCAAGCTGCCCTGAGATTCTGGTGTTAGACTTTGATAGAAATCACCAATCAAACCCTCTCTGTTTCTGGAATTTTCTATCAGTTCAGTATGTCCCCACACAATGATAGAATTGATAAACAGTTTACCATTTCGTGCACATTAATAACATAAACTGTAGCTTGAATTTCTTTAAATTTAAAGGAAAATGTCTGCTGCTGATGTTCTTGTTGAGATCACGATCAGCACTGGGAGTGAAATACTGAGTACTGATCATCGATTGTGCACCTCAAACCCACAACCTCAGACGTTCCTTGGTCCAGTCTGATATTCACCACTTCCCACCTCAGCCACCCTGGGTCCTCTCTCAGTCAGATTCAGGATTTAGTGCAAACTTGTTGAATTGGGAGCAGTTTGCTTTGGGCCCCTGCCCATAAGGACCAGAGTGCAGAGACCCCAGACTTGGACCCTCACACCCAGTCTACAATAAGGAGACTCGCCTCCCGGCTGTAGGTTTCCCACTGATTCTCTCCATCTCCCTATCGGTATAACACCTTCAGACCAGAAGCTCACCATATTGTCATGTCACCAACACATTGCTCCAACTGAGCACCTAAGGGTCTCTTTCTCACCTCTGAGATTACTGCTTCCAACTGCTGTGTGAATGATTCCGGGTTATGTCCTTCACTACTCACCCATGTCCATTCCGCTAATCTGGACCCCAGCATGAGATTTTGTAAAACACAAGCTTTTCGTCCATGATCGTTAACACCGTGACTCCGTGACTCCCGGCTCTGTGACTCATTTCCTTTCTTTTGTTTCCAGGGGTCGTGGACGCAGGAATCGGTAAGTGTCTTTTTCTGTATCACTGTCGGTGAATTAAGTTTTATGGGGAAACTATCAGAGTTAAACCTGCTTTCAGGAGAGAGAATAATCCATGTTTCTAAAAGTGTGAGAGGATGGATAACGCAGATCTCAGAAGGTTATTCTGAGCTTGGAGCGAGAGGGACATCAGTGCGGAATTAACAAACCTCAACCGAGAACTAGTCCTTCCCACGGGGCAGGAGATGTGAGGTCCAGACTCCAACCAACAGCAGTGGATCAGTGGATGGAAGTCAAACAATTCCTTCAACAAGGGGCTGGATCAATATCTGGTTGGTGATGGGGTTGGAGGTCAGAGTGTGAATGTGAATGGCTATTTCAGAACCTCTTGGTGATCAGGGTATGTTTGTACAGGACGTTCCCTTGGTAACTGTGTGGGGTAGCGGGTACTTGGAATGTGGAAGGAGTGGAATTGATAGGATCAATGGCCTATTCTTGTTCCAGGCTTTCTACCACTCTGAATGGTGGGGTGAGGAGACAGTGTGAAGCGAGGAATTGTACAACCCCGGGGGTATAAATCTGTTGGCGCTCGGAGGCCTGAATTTGGGCCTCAGGCCTCACTAAGATGATCTCAGGAGCTGCTGTGGCCTCTCGCTCCTCCACACGCAGCTCGCCCCTTTGAAGAAGGTGAATTTCAAACAGGGTCCTTGCTGGCGGTTGGGGACGGGGGGCCAGTTTGATGTGGACTCAGGGGGAGAACTCCTGACCCTCATTGCTCCACTGCAACAATTATGCAAATTGGCTGCCATGTTTCCTACATTACAACAGTGACTACACTTCAAAAGTACTTCATTGGCTGTAAAGCTCTTTGGGACATCCTGAGGATGTGAAAGTCGCTATATAAATGCAAGTCTTTCTTTCTCAGAGTTAACATCCAGTGGAAGAAAGATCACAGTGAGCTGTGCTGCATCAGACAATGTTACGATCAAAGGAGACCAGGAGACGGCCCACAGAGACACACCCTCATCCTCCCTGACAATATTGAAACCCTCCGATACAGACTCAGGGGAATACGGCTGCACTGATCTCAAAAGCTATGCTTTCATCTTCATCAAACGTAAGTTACAAAATCTATCTCCATTCTGTCCAAGGAGCATTTCATAGAATCTCACAGCACAGAAGGAGGCCATTCGGCCCACTGTGCCTGTGCTGGCTCTGCGAAAGAGCTATCCAATTAATCCCAGTCCCCTTTACTTGTTTGTGAGTGAGATAGTCTATCGGAGCAACGAGCCATTGCTGTCCACACTGATGATAAACGATCCGGCCATTTGCGAACAAGCTGATCGATTTCCCCTGTTGCTGCCCGATGGCTGGTGGTTAATGTGCCAGCCTGTGCGACCAGTGCAAGGGTCCAATCCCCGATCGGTGCTGATCTCAGTCCCCTTCACTGACCCTCAGATAGAGGTACGGAGGTCAGCCGGGGGTCGTGCTCCTGATCTCCATCTAGTGACTCCGAGTGAGAGTCAGCACCTTCAGGAGAGGAGGGGACCCGTACCCCAGTGAGAGTCAGCACCTTCAGGAGAGGAGGGGACCCGTACCCCAGTGAGAGTCAGCACCTTCAGGAGAGGAGGGGACCCGTACCCCAGTGAGAGTCAGCACCTTCAGGAGAGGAGGGGACCCGTACCCCAGCTAGAGTCAGCACCTTCAGGAGAGGAGGGGACCCGTACCCCAGTGAGAGTCAGCACCTTCAGGGAGGAGGGGACCCGTACCCCAGTGAGAGTCAGCACCTTCAGGAGAGGAGGGGACCCGTACCCCAGTGAGAGTCAGCACCTTCAGGAGAGGAGGAGACCCGAACCCCAGTGAGAGTCAGCACCTTCAGGGGAGGAGGGGACCCGTACCCCAGTGAGAGTCAGCACCTTCAGGAGAGGAGGGGACCTGTACCCCAGTGAGAGTCAGCACCTTCAGGAGAGGAGGGGACCTGTACCCCAGTGAGAGTCAGCACCTTCAGGAGAGGAGGAGACCCGAACCCCAGTGAGAGTCAGCACCTTCAGGGGAGGAGGGGACCCGTACCCCAGTGAGAGTCAGCACCTTCAGGAGAGGAGGGGACCTGTACCCCAGTGAGAGTCAGCACCTTCAGGAGAGGAGGGGACCTGTACCCCAGTGAGAGTCAGCACCTTCAGGAGAGGAGGGGAGAAAACATAGAAATAGAAGTAGAAAAAAAATGTAGGTTGCTGTTTTTCCTGGTGTGAGTTAAATTCTCACTGACCCCTGGCTTGATCTTTGGTTTGACCCCTGGCTTGATCTTTGGTTTGACCCCTAGTTTGACCCTGATGTGACCCCTGGTTTGACCGTTTTTCTGCCTCTGGTTCCAGTTTGCCGCAACTGCGTGGATATTGAGCCAGGAATGATTGTGGGGATTGTGATCGGAGATCTCGTCACCACAATTCTCATCGCTGTGGCCGTTTATTGTATTTCCACTCCCGCCAAGGTCAAGATTCACCGAGGTAAGACCAGCTGTTGCCTGAGATGCCCTGTTCTCACTCTTTGTACACCAGCTGTTAGCGAATTGGAGACAAAATCCCTGACAGCTCATAACTCGGACTGTATTCACGGTGCCTTCATCAGGCTATTCAACCATGGAAGGCTGTTAACAAGCCCAATGTCCAATCACACTGGAGCCTAAATTCCACATTGTTGGGAAATTGGGCAGGGGTCACCTGGGCAGAGTTTGCTCAAACACGACATCTGTCGGGAACAACCGACCTCCATAATATTACAGATGTGGTGCCTCAGCTCTCTCGCCTCTGAGTCAGAAGGTCGTGGGTTCAAGTCCCACTCCAGAGACTTGAACCATAATCCAGGCTGACACTCCAGTGCAGTACTGAGGGAGTGCTGCACTGTTGGAGAGGCAGTACTGAGGGAGCGCCGCACTGTCGGAGGGGCAGTACTGAGGGAGCGCCGCACTGTTGGAGAGGCAGTACTGAGGGAGTGCTGCACTGTCGGAGGGGCAGTACTGAGGGAGTGCTGCACTGTCAGAGGGGCATACTGAGGGAATGCTGCACTGTCGGAGGGGCAGTACTGAGGGAGTGCTGCACTGTCGGAGGGGCAGTACTGAGGGAGTGCTGCACTGTTGGAGGAGCAGTACTGAGGGAGTGCTGCACTGTTGGAGGGGCAGTACTGAGGCAGCGCCGCACTGTCGGAGGGTCAGTACTGAGGGAGCGCCGCACTGTCGGAGGGTCAGTACTGAGGGAGCGCCGCACTGTCGGAGGGGCAGTACTGAGGGAGTGCTGCACTGTTGGAGGAGCAGTCACTGAGGGCACTGAGGGAGCGCCGCACTGTCGGAGGGGCAGTACTGAGGGAGCGCCGCACTGTTGGAGAGGCAGTACTGAGGGAGTGCTGCACTGTCGGAGGGGCAGTACTGAGGGAGTGCTGCACTGTCAGAGGGGCATACTGAGGGAATGCTGCACTGTCGGAGGGGCAGTACTGAGGGAGTGCTGCACTGTCGGAGGGGCAGTACTGAGGGAGTGCTGCACTGTTGGAGGAGCAGTACTGAGGGAGTGCTGCACTGTCGGAGCGGCAGTACTGAGGGAGTGCTGCACTGTTGGAGGAGCAGTACTGAGGGAGTGCTGCACTGTTGGAGGGGCAGAACTGAGGGAGTGCTGCACTGTCGGAGGAGCAGTACTGAGGGAGCGCTGCACTGTCGGAGGGGCAGTACTGAGGGAACGCCACACTGTCGGAGGGGCGGTATTGAGGGAGCGCTGCACTGTCGCAGGTGCCATCTTTCAGATGAGATGTTAAACCAAGGCCTCGTCTGCCCTCTCTGGTGGACATAAAAGATCCCATGGCACTCTTCGTAGAAGAGCAGGGGAGTTCGCCCCAGTGTCCTGGTCGATATTTATCCCTCAACCAATTTCACTAAAACAGATGATCTGGTCATTACCTCATTGCTGTTTGTGGGAGCTTGCTGTGTGCAAATTGGCTGCCGTGTTTCCCACATTACAACAGTGACTACACTTCAGTGGCTGTAAAGCACATTGGGACGTCCTGATGTTGTGAAAGGTGCTATATAAATGCAAGTCTTTCTTTCTGATTTGTGAGTTCTCTGTGTTTTTATGCAGCTTCGGACCGACAGGCGCTGGTCCTGAACGATGCCACCAGTGCAGTTTACTCAGTAAGTGAAGGCTTGATCTGAAACATCAAACCCACATGTGCCTGATGTTGGGTTCGGCCAGGTTGGGCTGGGCTGGTAACTGGGAGCTCACTTCCAATCAGCAATAAATCTGATGGAGAAAAAGCTGGAAGGATGGTCCAAACATCCCTCGAATGGCTCAGTGAATAAATGCACTGCCCGGTGTGATACTGAGCCCCAGAGGGCAGCAAGATCCCCGGCTCAATCCCCAGCTCTGTGTCCGGTGAGCTCAGTCACCTCAGTGACTCTGGGTTTGGGAGAGGAAAAATCAGCCAGTGTTCCCCACACTCGGTCCTATTCGGAATTGTGTGTGGCTGTTGGGGAATGGGGGTCGGGAATGGGGGGGGTGGGAATGGGGATCGGGAATGGGGGAGTCGGGAATGGGGGGGTGGGAATGGGGATCTGAAATGGGGATCGGGAGTTTGGGAATGGGATCAGGAATATGGAATGGGTGTCGGGGCTAACTCCCGGGGCGCAGACCACAGTGCGGGTCCGGACGGTAATCCGGGTCCGGGTTTTGCCGGGGGTCCGGGCCGGGTTTCCCGGGGGGGGGGGGATCTGGGCCGGGTTTCCCGGGGGGGGGTCTGGGCCGGGTTTTCCCGGGGGGGGGGGGTCCGGGCCGGGTTTTGCCGGGGGGGGGGTCCGGGCCGGGTTTTGCCGGGGGGTCCGGGCCGGGTTTTGCCGGGGGGTCCGGGCCGGGTTTCCCGGGGATCCGGGCCGGGTTTCCCCGGGGGTCCGGGTTTCCCGGGGCTCCGGGCCGGGTTTTGCGGCTCTCTGACGGCCTCTCTCTGGTTCCAGGGGCTGAACGAGGCGGCGCGGGACGATTACAGCAAACTGGCGCTCCGCAAACAGTGAGTCCGCCCGCGGGGCCCCGACACCAGCCCGCGGGGCCCCGACACCAGCCCGCGGGGCCCCGACACCAGCCCGCCTCACTCCCGACACCAGCCCGCCGGAGCCCCGACACCAGCCCGCCTCACTCCCGCTGCACCCTCACAAACTCCAAGAAACAGAACCAGGCGCCAACCCGGGGCCCGCCCCGTCTGACCGGCCGCAATTTCAAATCACAGGCGGGGCCCGGGGGGTAACCTGAGGCCCGAGGCTGGAGTTTGGGCCCAATGTCACCGTTCCTCGTGTCACAGCTCACTCTGTCACTGACCATCGTGTCACAGCTCACTCTGTCACTGACCATCGTGTCACAGCTCACTCTGTCACTGACCATCGTGTCACAGCTCACTGTCACTGTCCCTCGTGTCACAGCTCACTGTCACCGTCCCTCGTGTCACAGCTCACTCTGTCACCGATCCTCGTGTCACAGCTCACTCTGTCACCGATCCTCGTGTCACAGCTCACTCTGTCACTGACCATCGTGTCACAGCTCACTGTCACTGTCCCTCGTGTCACAGCTCACTCTGTCACCGATCCTCGTGTCACAGCTCACTCTGTCACCGATCCTCGTGTCACAGCTCACTCTGTCACTGACCATCGTGTCACAGCTCACTGTCACTGTCCCTCGTGTCACAGCTCACTCTGTCACCGATCCTCGTGTCACAGCTCACTCTGTCACTGACCATCGTGTCACAGCTCACTGTCACTGTCCCTCGTGTCACAGTTCACTCTGTCACTGACCCTCGTGTCACAACTCACTCTGTCACTGACCCTCGTGTCACAGCTCACTCTGTCACTGACCATCGTGTCACAGCTCACTGTCACTGTCCCTCGTGTCACAGCTCACTCTGTCACTGACCCTCGTATCACAGTGCACTCTGTCACCGATCCTCGTGTCACAGCTCACTCTGTCACTGACCATCGTGTCACAGCTCACTGTCACTGTCCCTCGTGTCACAGCTCACTCTGTCACCGTCCCTCGTGTCACAGCTCACTCTGTCACCGTCCCTCGTGTCACAGCTCACTGTCACTGCCCCTCGTGTCACAGTTCACTCTGTCACTGACCCTCGTGTCACAACTCACTCTGTCACTGACCCTCGTGTCACAGCTCACTCTGTCACCGCCCCTCGTGTCACAGCTCACTGTCACTGTCCCTCGTGTCACAGCTCACTCTGTCACCGTCCCTCGTGTCACAGCTCACTGTCACTGCCCCTCGTGTCACAGTTCACTCTGTCACTGACCCTCGTGTCACAACTCACTCTGTCACTGACCCTCGTGTCACAGCTCACTCTGTCACTGACCATCGTGTCACAGCTCACTGTCACTGTCCCTCGTGTCACAGCTCACTCTGTCACCGATCCTCGTGTCACAGCTCACTCTGTCACTGACCATCGTGTCACAGCTCACTGTCACCGCCCCTCGTGTCACAGCTCACTCTGTCACTGACCATCGTGTCACAGCTCACTGTCACTGACCCTCGTGTCACAGCTCACTCTGTCACTGACCATCGTGTCACAGCTCACTGTCACTGTCCCTCGTGTCACAGCTCACTCTGTCACCGATCCTCGTGTCACAGCTCACTCTGTCACCGATCCTCGTGTCACAGCTCACTCTGTCACTGACCATCGTGTCACAGCTCACTGTCACTGTCCCTCGTGTCACAGCTCACTCTGTCACCGATCCTCGTGTCACAGCTCACTCTGTCACTGACCATCGTGTCACAGCTCACTGTCACTGTCCCTCGTGTCACAGCTCACTCTGTCACCGATCCTCGTGTCACAGCTCACTCTGTCACTGACCATCGTGTCACAGCTCACTGTCACTGTCCCTCGTGTCACAGCTCACTCTGTCACCGATCCTCGTGTCACAGCTCACTCTGTCACTGACCATCGTGTCACAGCTCACTGTCACTGTCCCTCGTGTCACAGCTCACTCTGTCACCGATCCTCGTGTCACAGCTCACTCTGTCACTGACCATCGTGTCACAGCTCACTGTCACTGTCCCTCGTGTCACAGCTCACTCTGTCACCGATCCTCGTGTCACAGCTCACTCTGTCACTGACCATCGTGTCACAGCTCACTGTCACTGTCCCTCGTGTCACAGCTCACTCTGTCACCGATCCTCGTGTCACAGCTCACTCTGTCACTGACCATCGTGTCACAGCTCACTGTCACTGTCCCTCGTGTCACAGCTCACTCTGTCACCGCCCCTCGTGTCACAGCTCACTGACACTGACCCTCGTATCACAGCTCACTGACACTGACCCTCGTGTCACAGCTCACTCTGTCACCGATCCTCGTGTCACAGCTCACTCTTTCACTGACCATCGTGTCACAGCTCACTTTCACTGTCCCTCGTGTCACAGCTCACTCTGTCACTGACCCTCGTATCACAGTGCACTCTGTCACCGATCCTCGTGTCACAGCTCACTCTGTCACTGACCATCGTGTCACAGCTCACTGTCACTGTCCCTCGTGTCACAGCTCACTCTGTCACCGTCCCTCGTGTCACAGCTCACTCTGTCACCGTCCCTCGTGTCACAGCTCACTGTCACTGCCCCTCGTGTCACAGTTCACTCTGTCACTGACCCTCGTGTCACAACTCACTCTGTCACTGACCCTCGTGTCACAGCTCACTCTGTCACCGCCCCTCGTGTCACAGCTCACTGTCACTGTCCCTCGTGTCACAGCTCACTCTGTCACCGTCCCTCGTGTCACAGCTCACTGTCACTGCCCCTCGTGTCACAGTTCACTCTGTCACTGACCCTCGTGTCACAACTCACTCTGTCACTGACCCTCGTGTCACAGCTCACTCTGTCACTGACCATCGTGTCACAGCTCACTGTCACTGTCCCTCGTGTCACAGCTCACTCTGTCACTGAACCTCGTGTCACAGCTCACTCGTGTCACCCCTCGTGTCACAGGCCCCTCATGTCACCCCTCGTGTCTGCTACTCCCCCTCACATGGGCCACGGTCTGGAAACCAGGCACTTAATTCCCAAGGACAGAGACCTGGCGGGAAGGTGCTGGGGAATCACCAACCTCCCTCTCCGGGGCCGGAGCTCAGCTGAACTGGGACTGCGAGCAGCCAGAGACCGACCGTCGGAGAGGAAACTAAGTCGGAGAAGGAAAATGAATTCAGACTGAGGGAAAGGCCGGAAGTGTTCGAGCTGCTGGTGCCAGAGCCGGCTGTGATTTTATGAAGAGATTTTATTTGACATGTGCTGTTCGCTGAGAGAGTTTGTACGGAGATCCACTTCCTCACTGTGATATGATCCAATTCACAAACTCTGTCCCTCTGTCCTTGCTTCTGTTTCTGATCATCTGTATGTCTAACTATCAATAAACCGCTGTCATTGAGCAAACTCCTGCTCCAGTCTCGGAAAGTCTCTGGGGGTGAAATTTTCTCAGCTACAATCCCGCTCCGCCAGTGTAACTTTGGCAAATACCCCGTTAATGAGAGCAAACTTCCACACACGTTATGGGGGAGAAACTCGCCCCACTTTGACTGAGTGAGCTCGACTGTCAACATGTTCAACCAATGGATACAGAACCAAAAGAGTGGAGTGCCAGTCAGGGGAGTCGTGATCACTCTGTACCGGGCTCCACCTCGAGCACCGAGTCTGGTCATACAGCAATAGGAGAGCTATTCAACAATGGGAGGCAGTACAGAGCAGAGGGTCTGATTGTGGGGAAACATAGAAGATAGGAGCAGGAGTAGGCCATTCGGCCCCTCAAGCCTGCTCCGCCATTCAATGCGATCATGGCTGATCATCCAAATTCAGTACCCTGTCCCTGCTTTCTCCCCATATCCCTTGATCCCCTTTGCCTTAAGAAATATATCGAACTCCTTCTTGAATATATTTAATGAATTGGCCTCAACTGCCTTCTGTGGTAGAGAATTCCACAGGTTCACCACTCTCTGGGTGAAGAAATTCCTCCTTATCTCAGTCTAAAGGCTTACCCCTTATCCTTAGACTGTGACCTCTGGTTCTGGACTCCCCCGCCATCGGGAACATCCTTCCTGCATCTAGTCTGTCTAGTCCTGTTAGAATTTTATAAGTTTCAATGAGATCCCCTCTCATTCTTCTAAACTCTAGCGAATACAAGCCCAATCGACCCAATCTCTCTTCATACGTCATTCCTGCCATCCCAGGTATCAGTCTGGTGAATCTTCGCTGCACTCCCTCCATGGCAAGAACATCCTTCCTCAGATAAGGCGACCAAAACTGCACACAATACTCAAGGTGTGGTCTCACCAAGGCCCTGTACAACTGCAGCAAGACATCCTTGCTCCTGTACTCGAATCCTCTCGCTATGAAGGCCAACATACCATTTGCCTTCTTAACCGCCTGCTGCACCTGCATGCTTACCTTCAGCGACTGCTGCATAAGGACACCCAGGTCTCGTTGCACTTCTCCTTTTCCCAATCTATTGCCGTTCAGATAATAATCTGCCTTCCTGTTTTTGCCACCAAAGTGGACAACCACGCATTTATCCACATTATACTGCATCTGCCATGCATCTGCCCAATCACCCAACCTGTACAAATCATACTGAAGGTTCTCTGCATCCTCCTCACAACACACACGCCCACCCAGCTTTGTGTCGTCTGCAAACTTGGGAGATATTACATCTAGTTCCCTCGTCTAGATCATTAATATATATAGTGAATCACTGGGGTCCTAGCACCGATCCCTGCGGTACCCCACTAGTCACTGCCTGCCACTCGGAAAAAGACCCGTTTATTCCAACTCTTTGCTTCCTGTCTGCCAACCAGTTTTCTATCCAAGTCAGTACCTTACCCCGAATCCCATGTGCTTTAACTTTGCACGCTAATCTCTTATGCGGGACCTTATCGAAAGCCTTCTGAAAGTCCAAATACACCACATCCACTGGTTCTCCCGTATCTATTCTACCAGTTACATCCTCAAAAAATTCCAGTAAATTAGTCAAGCATGATTTACCTTTTGTAAATCCATGTTGACTTTGTCCGATCCTGTCACTGTTTTCCAAGTGCTCTGCTATTACATCTTTTATAATGGACTCTAGCATTTTCCCCACTACCGATGTCAGGCTTACCAGTCTATAATTCCCCCTTTTCTCTCTACCACCTTTTTTAAATAGTGGGGTTACATTAGCTACCCTCCAATCCATGGGAACTGTTCCAGAGTCCATAGAATTTTGGAAGATGACCAGCAATGCATCTACTATTTCTAGGGCCACTTCCTTAAGTACCCTAGGATGTAGATTATCAGGCCCTGGGGATTTATCGGCCTTCAATCCCGTCAATTTCCCTAACACCATTCCCCTACAAATACTGATTTCATTCAGTTCCTCCCTCTCATTAGACCCTATGTTCCCCGACATCTCTGGGAGGTTATTTGTGTCCTCCTTTGTGAAGACAGAACCAAAGAATGTATTTAATTGGTCTGCCATTTTTTTGTTCCCCATTATAAATTCCCCTGATTCTGACTGCAAGGGACCTATGCTTGACTTCACCAATCTTTTTCTCTTCACATATCTGTAGAAGCTTTTACAGTCAGTTTTTATGTTCCCAGCAAGCTTACTCTCAGACTCTATTTTCCCCCTCTTAATTAATCCCTTTGTCCTCCTTTGCTGAATCCTAAACTGTTCCCAATCCTCAGGTTTGCTGCTTTTTCTGGCCAATTTATATGTCCTCTCCTTGGATCTTATGCTATCCCTGATTTCCCTTGTTAGCCACGGTTGAGTCACCTTTTTTGTTTTATTTTTATGCCAAACAGGGATGAACAAATTCTGTAGTTCATCCATGCGATCTTTAAATGTTTGCCATTGCCTATCCACCGTCAACCCTTTAAGTAACGTTCCTCAATCCATCCTAGCCAACTCGCGCCTCAGACCATCGTAGTTTCCTTTATTTAAATTCTGGACCCTAGTCTCTGAGTCAACTACTTCACTCTCCATCTTAATGAAGAATTCTATCATATTATGATCGCTCCTCCCCAAGGGGCCTCGCACAACAAGATTGCTAATTAATCCTTTCTCATTACATAATACCCAGTCTAAGATGGCCTGATCTCTAGTTGGTTCCTCGACATATTGGTCCAGGAAACCATCCCGTATACACTCTAGGAATTCCTCCTCCACAGTATTGTTACTAATTTGATTAGCCCAATCTATATGTAGATTAAAGCGAGAGGCTCGGGCTTTTCAGCACAGAGACAGGCCGTCTGCGAGGTGATTTTTATCAAGGGATGTAAAATAGTTAAAGGAATGGAAAAGTCAACCCTGAATATTACTTCAGATTATACTGTGAGGGGAGAACTAGTGAACACAGATTTAAACCAATAAACGGTCATTTTAAGACTGATATCAGAAAATTCTTCAACAAAGTCGTCAATATGTGGAATAAAGTTTGCGATTGAGGAGTGCGGGGAATAAAGTTTGCGATCGAGGAGTGCGGGGAATAAAGTTTGCGATCGAGGAGTGCGGGGAATAAAGTTTGCGATCGAGGAGTGCGGGGAATAAAGTTTGCGATCGAGGAGTGCGGGGAATAAAGTTTGCGATCGAGGAGTGAGGGGAATAAAGTTTGCGATCGAGGAGTGCGGGGAATAAAGTTTGCGATCGAGGAGTGCGGGGAATAAAGTTTGCGATCGAGGAGTGCGGGGAATAAAGTTTGCGATCGAGGAGTGCGGGGAATAAAGTTTGCGATCGAGGAGTGCGGGGAATAAAGTTTGCGATCGAGGAGTGCGGGGAATAAAGTTTGCGATCGAGGAGTGCGGGCACAATCCCGGAATCAGTGCAGTGGGGGATGATGGGATCTTTCTGAATGGGTGAATTAAGATGGGCTGAATGGCCTAACTCACCTGTAAAGATTTTGTAAAAAGCTGCGATTTTCCTGTGTTTAATTCCCAGTTGTGCGGTGGCCTGTGTTAAATGGTCACAATTCAGTTGCTGAGTGTTGAAGGTATGTTTGCTTTCAGTAAATTGTATCCAATTCTGGGCATCGCACTTTAGGAATGATGTCAAAACCTTGGAGAGGGTGCCGAGGAGATTTACTAGAATGGCACCAGGGACTTCAGATACACTGAGAGACTGGAGAAGTTGGGATTGTTCTCCTTAGAGTAGAGTGAGTTAAGGGGAGATTTAATAGAGATGTTCAAAATCATGAAGGGTTTAGACAGAGTAAATAAGGGGCTCTGTCCAGAAACAGCAGTGAGACTGGTACATTCTGCACTAACACTGAAGGAACGGAGATCTTTGTGTTTTTGGAGTTTTTCTTGGTTTCACTAAACCAGTTCGCCTGATGCTACTTCACACATCCAGAGATCCCATTGCATCACTCAATTGTCTTCATCGTCATTCTATCTAGGAGTCGTTCCATGTGTCAATCACTCTGTAGAATTTCCTGATATCAGTCCTAAATTTGCCTTTTACAGGTTTGAATCTGTCTCCTTGCCCCACTCTCGCAATTCAGTAATTTTCCAGATTTAGCTTTTCAATTTACTTCCATTATCACGATTATATCTCTCCATTAACCTGTTTAAATACAATCGTGCTGAAAGGAATTTTTACACCAACACATTAACCAGTCAAGTACCAGAGGAGATTAAACGCTCTGAGAGTTGGAAAAGAGGGGAAAAAACTGCAGAAAGAAACAGATTGAAAGAGTGACATATCTGTGTTCCTGGTGATGCTGCCCCTTCACCCGTTCGCATGGCAGTACCAGTGTGTCCTGACTCCCTGCGACTGGCTCCTGTAAGCTGCACCTCTCGTACCCGAATCTGTATTTAGTAAGTAGATCATGCAGGGGGTCTGTGGTAAGGTGAAGGCAGCCTGCACTCCTCCAGATTCTGCACTAACGCAAACCCAAGCACTGCAGTGAGCTCCACCCTCACATTCCGCCTGAACGCAGTGCGGTACGGAGAGCTGCTCTCACACACTGCCACCCCAATCAGGTTCCTTACCAGCCCGCCATCCAGGAGGGAGAGGGTTAAGAGCCTTCATGTTGTATTGGTTTGCGCTGAAAGAAAAGGACGTCTATCTGAGCCCGATGGATTCCAGAGTTTGTGTCTGTAAATCCCATTTAGATTTTAAATAATTATTGTTTTGCCAAGCTTCATTCGACTCAAAAACAATTACTGAAAGTTGGAAAAAAAAAATTAAATATTAATTCTCAGGATGGGGGCATCGCTGGCAAGGCCAGCATTTATCGCCCATCCCTAATTGCCCTTGAGAAGGTGGTGGTGAGCCGCCTTCTTGAACTGCTGCAGTCTGTGATGAAGGTACTCCCACAGTGCTGTTAGGGAGGGAGTTCCAGGATTTTGACCCAGCGACGATGAAGGATCGGCGATATATTTCCAAGTCAGGATGATGTGTGACTTGGAGGGGAACTTGGAGGTGGTGGTGTTCCCATGCGCCAGCTACCCTTGTCCTTCTAGGTGGAATAGGTTGCGGGTTTGGGAGGTGCTGCCGAAGAAGCCTTGGCGAGTTGCTGCAGTGCATCTTGTAGATGGTACACACTGCAGCAAAATGCTGGAAATCTGAAATTAAAAACAGAAAGTACTGGAAATACTCAGCTGGTCAGGCAGCATCTGTGGAGAGAGAAACAGTTATTGTGGAATGTGAAATGGGCTTCACTCAGCCTACTTATTCAGACTGAGCGGCAGAAACTGTCCCTGACTGGTCGAGCCCAGGGGGGGTGGGAAGGAGAGGGAAGCGGGAGGGGGAGATGAGCGGAGGGGGAAGGGCAGAGGGAGGATTCTCTAATCCCACACTCCCAGTTTGGGGGTTACAACCCAGGGAATGTGGGCTGGAGATGGGCTGCAGTGTTGCAGCCCCAACGTTCCCTCTTGTGCTCCCAGAGAGTGGCCCACACTAGGAGCAGAGGATTGCTCAACCCCCGTATAATTAAAACCAATAACAATGATTTTGAACTGAATTCACAGCAGATACGCAGTCCCACCCACCTGTGGTATGACCTGATTAGACTGATGTGGGGCGGGTGAATTAAACACACTCTCGCACAGAACAAGGTACAAAAATGATACCAATCGACTGCAACAGGACATAGAAAAGCAAGCAGAATGGGCAGACAAGTGGCAGATGGAATTTAATACAGAGAAGTGTGAGGTGATGCATTTTGGTAGAAGGAACAGGGAGAGGCAATATACACTTAATGGCACAGTTTTAGAGTGTGCAGGGACAGAGGGACCTGGGAGTTAATGTGCATAGGTCCCTGAAGGTGGCAGGACATATTGAGAGAGTGGTTAACAAAGCATATGGCATCTTGGGCTTCATAAATAGAGAAGTCGCACAACACCAGGTTATAGTCCAACAGATTTATTTAATTTTACAAGCTTTCGAAGCAGTTTGCTCCTTCGTCAGGTAAGTTAGCAATGAGAGAATCTCCCAGAATTCACAATTTAAACCCAGACAAAATCTATTCACATTATTCCCTACAACAAAGAGCACAGCCAAGACATAAATAGAGGTATTGAGTACAAAAGTAGAGAAGTTATGCTGAACCTTTATAAAGCGCTGGTTAGGCCACAACTGGAGTATTGCATCCAGTTCTGGTCACCACACTTTAGAAAGGATGTGAAGGCCCTTGAGAGGGTGCAGAGGAGATGTACTAGAATGGTTCTGAGGATGGGGGATCTTAGCTACAAGGACAGGTTGGAGAAGCTGGATTTGTTTTCATTAGAGCAAAGGTGGTTGAGGGGTGATTTGATAGAGGTGTACAAGATTATGACGGGTTTGGATAGATGGGCAAAGGCTGTTTCCACTAGTTGATGGTACAAGGACTAGGGGACACAGATTTAAGGTTTTAGGCAAGAGATACAGAGGGGATGCGAGGAAAAACTTTTTTATGCAGCGAGTGGTGAGGACCTGGAACTCGCTGCCGACGGAAGTGGTGGAAGCGGAGACACTCAATGTATTCAAGGGGAGACTGGATAGGCACTTGAGGGAAATAAACTTGCAGGGCTACGGGGATAGAGCGGGGGAATGGGACTGACTGGATTGCTCTACAGAGAGCCAGCACGGACTCGATGGGCCGAATGGCCTCCTTCTGTGCCGTTATGACTCTGTGACTCTATGACTCTAAAAACACTTGCGCATTTTAAACAAAGACTTCAAGGGGTGAGGGTTCGATTCAGCGGGTTTATAATTTAAGGGGGACTCAATGAACTGGTTGGGAGATTTCTGCGCACATTGCTGTCAATATTTGAGATTGCTTCTCCTCTCTGTGTCTGGAGGAGCCCCGGGGTTGGTCTCAATAACACGCTGTGTCCCCGGGTGATTGGGCACCAGGTCCTTGTGCTGGGGACTGAGGGACAGGAGAAGGCTGTTCAGCCCCGAGAGAGAGAGAGAGAGCTCAGTGCAAGCTGCCATCACCGTGACTAGATTGTCTGCAACTTTCTAACTGGTAAACCGGAGACAAAGATTTATAAAACAAAAGGCCCATTTCCTCTGTGTCTCATGATGTGGAGATGTTATTAATACTTATATTAGTTACTAAGTTCATTTTATTCAGAATAAAGCAAGCCTCAGAACTCAGGCCTTGATTTCCCATTATCCAGGTCCTCCCTTGCTTCATCCCCTCCCCCGCCATCCCCCTCATCCCATCCACATGGCGATGAATTTTGAGTAAGTTTTGGTGTTTAATCGCTCCACCATTGGTGGCCGTGCCTTCCACTGCCTGGCTCCCAAGCTCTGGAATTCCCTCCCTAAACCTCTCCATCTCTTTCCCCCTTCAAGATGCTCCTTAAAACCTCTCTCTTTGACCAAGCCCTAATATCTCCTTATGTGGCTCGGTGTCAAATTCTGACTGATTTACGCTCCTGTGAAGCATCTGAGGACGTTTTACTACGTTAAAGTCGCTATATAAATGCAAGTGGTTAATGTTGTGGTGTTTGTTGTTGAAGATGGGGTTTCTCTGGCGGCGCAGGCTCAAGGGGCTGTCTGGCCTACTCCTGCTCTGAATTCTTATGTTCATTTTGGAGACACTGGAGATTTCCGATGCGGTTGAGCAATGAGGCTGTGCAGACGGAGTCCAGTCCAGGTACTGTTACCATGAACCAGATCACTCACTCCTGGAGTCCGACATTGACTTTTTTCTCCTTTTTCTTTCCAGGATCTGTTTCTGCGGCAGACGGTGAGTTCTCACTTTATGGCAAGAGGAAAGGGGGGGGAGGGGAAAGGGGGGAGGGGGAAAGGGGGGAGGGGGCTGGGGGGGAGAGGGGAGGGGGTGGGGATGGGGAGAGGGGGGTGGTGGTGGGGATGGGGAGAGGGGGTGTGGGAGGAGGAGGGGGATGGGGAGAGGGGAGGGGATGGGGAGGTGGTGGGGATGGGGGAGAGAGGAGGAGTGGGGGATGGGGAGGGGGTGGGGGAGGGGGTGGGGTGGGTGGGGAGGGGGAGAGGTGGGAGATGGGGAGAGGGGAGGGTGTGGGGGAGAGGGGACAGGTTGGGAATGGGGATGGGGAGAAGGGAGGGGGGAGGTGGTGAGGGATGGGGGAGAGGGGAGGGGGTGGGGAGAGGGGGGTGTGGGAGGAGGAGAGGGGAGTGTGGGAGGAGGAGAGGGGGATGGGGAGAGGGGAGGGGGTGTGGAGGGGGAGAGGGGAGAGGGAGGGGGGAGGGGAGGGAATGGGGAGGTGGTGGGGATGGGGGAGAGGGGAGGAGTGGGAGATGGGGAGGGGAGGGGTGGGTGGGGGAGGGGGAGAGGTGGGAGATGGGGAGAGGGGAGGGTGTGGGGGAGAGGGGAGGGGGTGGGAATGGGGAGGGGGAGAAGGGAGGGGGAGGTGGTGGGGGATGGGGGAGAGGGGAGGGGGTGGGGGGGGGTGGGGAGAGGGATGGGGTGGGGGATGGGGAGAGGGGTGGGATGAGGGGGGTGGGGAGGGGGGGATGGGGAGAGGGGTGGGATGGGGAGGGGTTGGGGATGGGCTGTGGGAGAGGGTGGGGTGGGGTTGGGGGAAAGGGGAAGGGAGAGGGGGTGGGGGAGGGAGGAGGGGGATTCTCTAATCCCACTCTCCCAATGTGGTGGTTACACCCCAGGGAATGTGGGCCGGAGATGGGCTGCAGTGTTGCTCAAACCCCCGTGTAATTAAAACCAATAACAATGATTTTGAACTGAATTCACAGCAGACACACAGAGCCGCCCACCTGTGGTCTGACCTGATTAGACTGATGTGGGGCGGGTGTATTAAACACACTCCCACAGAACAAGGTACAAAAACACTCGCGCATTTTAAACAAAGACTTCAAGGGGTGAGGGTTCGATTCAGCGGGTTTATAATTTAAGGGGGACTCAATGAACTGGTTGGGAGATTTCTGGGCACATTGCTGTCAATATTTGAGATTGCTTCTCCTCTCTGTGTCTGGAGGAGCCCCGGGGTTGGTCTCAATAACACGCTGTGTCCCCGGGTGATTGGGCACCAGGTCCTTGTGCTGGGGAATGAGGGACAGGAGGAGGCTGTTCAGCCCCGAGAGAGAGAGAGAGAGCTCAGTGCAGGCTGCCATCACCGTGACTACAGTCACCGCCCCTCCCTGCCGGATCCTGCAGTTTCTCAGCAGATTGTCTGCAACTTTCTAACTGGTAAACCGGAGACAAAGATTTATAAAACAAAAGGCCCATTTCCTCTGTGTCTCATGATGTGGAGATGTTATTAATACTTATATTAGTTACTAAGTTCATTTTATTCAGAATAAAGCAAGCCTCAGAACTCAGGCCCTGATTTCCCGTTACCCAGGTCCTCCCTTGCTCCATCCCCTCCCCTCCTCCTCCCCCATCCCTCCCCTCCCCTCCATCCCCTCCTCCTCCCCCCTCCTCCCCCACATCCCCTCCCCATCCTCCTCCCCCACATCCCCTCCTCCCCTTCCCCCATCCCATCCCATCCACCCCCCCATCCCATCCCATCCCATCCACCCCCCCATCGAATCCCCCCATCCCATCCACCCCCCATCCCATCCACCCCCCCATCCCATCCCCCATCCCATCCACCCCCCATCCCATCCCATCCACCCCATCCCATCCACCCCCCCATCCCATCCCATCCACCCCCCCATCCCATCCCATCCACCCCCCATCCCATCCCATCCACCCCCCCCATCCCATCCCATCCACCCCCCATCCCATCCCATCCCATCCACCCCCATCCCATCCCCCCATCACATCCCATCCCCCCATCCCATCCCACCCCATCCCATCCCCCCATCCCAACCCATCCCCCCCATCCATCCCATCCCCCCATCCCATCCCCCCCATCCCATCCCATCCACCCCCCCATCCCATCCCATCCACCCCCCCATCCCACCCCATCCCATCCCATCCCCCCATCCCCCCATCCCATCCCCCCCATCCCATCCCATCCCATCCCCCCCCCATCCCATCCCACCCCCATCCCATCCACATGGCGATGAATTTTGAGAGAGTTCCGATTTCCATCGCTCCATTGGGGGTCGTGCCTTCCGCTGCCTGAGCCCCGGAATTCCCTCCCAGAACCTCTCCGCCAATCCCCTCCTTAAAACTTCCCCTTAAGTAAGCTTATGATCGCCTGTCCTAATAAATCAAGGCTCGATGTTAAATTCTGTCTGAGTTACTGTGAAGCGCCTTGGGATGTTTTACCGGGTTAAAGGCGCTATATAAATGCAGGTGGTTGATGTGTTTGTTTTTGGGGATGGAGACACTGGAGATTTCCGCAATGAGACTGTGCAGACGGAGTCCAGTCCAGGTGCTGTTACTGGGAACCAGATCACTCACTCCTGGAGCCCGACATTGACTTTTTTCTCCTTTGTCTCCCACAGATGCTTCGACGGTCGGTGAGTTCTCACTTTTTACAACAACGGCTGGCGGCTCCCTGCTCGCGGGCGGTAACACCCGTCACATCAGACAGTGATTGACCCAAGCTCCCAACAATGTCCAATGTCCACACAATGTGAGCAGCAATGGCCCGGCAAAGCTCCCTGTCGCCCCGCACCTTGTTCAGGGCCCTCAGCAAGTGGCCTCCAGTCCACCTTCCACCCGGATTAATGAGTCTGTGTGGCAGGCATCGCAACCCTGACTGAAATCTAACCCTCCCGCATCCACAAACCTGGGCAGTTCCTCAAAGAACCAAAAATATCCTGCTCATAAATGCACACGGACTCCGTCTCCCCATCCCACCCCATCCAGGGCATTCAGTATCGCCTCGGTCAGCATTGGACCCACTGGCCTGCACTTGCCCCATCGAACCCTTTGCCCCTGTTTAAAGATTGGATGTGGGGGGCAGGGGGAGGGGGGTCTTGCTTTGCTGCTGCCCTCAATCCCTTCCACTGGGGAGGAGCATCCACCAGGGACTGTGGGGCTCTCTAACTCACTAACCACTGTTCCGGATAATAGGGGTTCCCGGAACACCCACCCGTTAATCGATGGGTTTATTGGTGTTTTAGTTAAAGTTTAAGGTGTGAATCTTGCTGCCATTCTTTAAATACCGAAACTGACCCACAGGCGCGTGTGATTGACAGCTGCACGGACCGGGGTCCAGTTAAAGTGCCCCCCAACTCTGCATCAGGGGAAACCATTTTACACTGAGAGGGTCTGACAGAGAGACAGAGAGAGACAGAAAGTTCTGAACAGGTCACCAAGATCATATTTTTTTTTCAGCGATTGAGAATGTTAACGGTGGTCTCAAGTTGACCTGTGGGAAAGATCATTTTATCAAAGTTAGTAATGAAATAACAGAAGAGACAACTTTGTACGTGTTCGATCCTGCCTCGGGATCCTACAGCTGTATATTTGAAAAAGCCGAAGGAGAGCCCGTCTATGTGTACTTAAACTGTAAGTTTTATTTTCTGTTTGATTTGTGGGCAGTTTGATGAGGCTGAACCCATTCCTTGCCCCGGAGCAACCTGGGGGTTTGCAGCTGTCGAGGAGACTGGGACAGTGTGGCTGCAAATACTGGCGATCATTTGTGAGCTGCTGGCCGTTTGATGGGGAGACACCAGGCGAGAGAGCTGGCGCGGGAGGGGGTGGGAATCAGTACTACCTACCAGCTGTAAGACAAGTTGTGCCCCCCATACCTGGGTCTGGGAGACTCCTAATCCCACCAAACAGCTGTCCTTGGGATAAGAAAGAACTTGCATTTCTATAGCGCCTATCATGACCTCAGGATGTCATAGAGCATTTACAACAACAATTTGCATTTATATAGCACCTTTAGCTTAGTAACAACTTGCATTTATATCATAGAATAATAGAAACATAGAATGATTTAGCACAGAAGGAGGCCATTCGGCCCATCATGCTTGTGCTGGCACTTTGGTAGAGCTCTCCCTAGTCCAATTCCCCATCACTTTCCCCAAAGCCCTGCATATTTTTGAAAATTTAAATTTAGCGCCTTTAACTCACTAAAATGTCCTAAGGCGCTTCACAGGAGCGATTATCAAAGAAAATTTGACACCGAGCCACAGAAAGAGATATTAGGGCAGGTCAAAGAGGCCGGTTTTAAGGAGCGTCTTAAAGGAGGAGAGAGAGAGGTGGAGAGGTTTAGCGAGGGAATTCCAGAGCTTAGGGCCTCGGCAGCTGAAGGCACGGCCGCCAATGGTGGAACAATTTAAAAATAGGGGATGCGCAAGAGGCCAGAATTGGAGGTGCGCAGAGATCTTGGAGGGTTGTGGGGCTGGAGGAGGTTACAGAGATAGGGAGGGGCGAGGCCATGGAGGGATTTAAAAACAAGGATGAGAATTTTAAAATTGAGGCATTTTGGATGACCTCAAGTTTACAGAGGGTGGAAGATGGGAGGCTGGCCAGGAGAGCATTGGAATCATCGAGTCTGAAGGTGATAAAGGCATGGATGAGGGCTTGTGCTGTACATGCCCTGAGAGTGTTTGATGGGACAAATCGCCACCATGGCCTCTCGCCCCTCCCTATCTCTGTAAACTCCTCCAGCTCTACAACCCTTCGAGATCTCTGCGCTCCTCCAATTCTGGCCTCTTGAGCATCCCTGATTATAATCGCTCAAACATTGGTGGCCGTGCCTTCTGTTGCCTAGGCCCTAAGCTCTGGAATTCCCTGCCTAAACCTATCCACCTCACTACCTCTCTTTCCTCCTTTAAGATGCTCTTTAAAACCTACCTCTTTGACCAACCTGTCCTAATATCTCTTTATGTGGCTCGGTGTCAAATTTTGTTTGATAATCGCTCCTGTGAAGCGCCTTGGGACGTTCTACTAGGTTAAAGATGCTATATAAATGCAAGTTGTTATGATGGATGGAGATGTCCTTTTTCCGTGTGTTGCACAGTTCACATTTTCTCTCCGTCTCTCCCTTTCTCCCCGATCTCAGTGTGTAAGAATTGTGTGGTTATGGACACCGGAGGAATATGCGGGATCCTTATCGCAAGTGTCACCTCCACCATCTTCATCGGCATCGCTGTTTATTCCATATCGGCCCAGGACAGATCCAGGAGTCACCAAGGTGGGAGAGATTAATGATCGGTCAATGATTTTACAGCAGCTATTTCCCTAACACCCCTTCCCTGCTCTCCCCTCCTGTGGCCCTGACTCACTGAGGTCAGGTTCAATCAGGTATGAAGGCAGACTTGGTTAATGTGGACTGGGAAAATATATTACAGGGTAATACTGTAGAAAAGCTGTGGCAAACATTTAAGGAGATATTTCATAACTCTCAGCAAAGATATATTCCAGTGAGAAAGAAAGACTCTAAGAGAAGGATGAACCATCCGTGGCTAACTAAGGAAGTAAAGGATGGTATCAAATTGAAAACAAAGGCAAAGAATAATGGAAGGCCAGAGGATTGGGAAATTTTTAAAAACCAACAAAGGACGACTAAAAAAATGATAGAGAGAGAAGATAGCTTATGAGAGTAAGCTAGCAAGAAATATAAAAACAGACAGTAAGAGCTTCTGCAGGTATATAAAAAGGAAGAGAGTGGCTAAAGTAAACATTGGTCTCCCCGAGGATGAGTCTGGGGAATTAATAATGGGAAACAGGGAAATGGCGGAAACTTTGAACAAATATTTTGTATCGGTCTTCACGGTAGAAGACACTAAAAGCATCCCAATAATGGATAATCAAGGGGCTATTGGGGTGGGGGGGGGACTTAAACAATCACCATCACTAGAGAGAAAATACTAGGCAAACTAATGAGACTAAAGGTGGACAAGTCCCCTGGACCCAATGGCCTCCATCCTAGGGTCTTAAAAGAGGTGGCTGCAGAGATAGTGGATGCATTGGTTGTAATCTACCAAAATTCCCTGGATTCTGGAGAGGTCCCAGCGGACAGGAAAACCACAAATGTAATGCCCCTATTTAAGAAAGGAGGGAGACAGAAAGCAGGAAACTATAGGCCAGTTAGCCTAACATCTGTCATTGGGAAAATGCTGGAGTCTATCATTAAGGAAGTGGTAGCAGGACATTTAGAAAATCATAATATAGTCAAGCAGAGTCAGCATGGTTTTATGAAAGGGAGATCATTTTTAACAAATTTGCTGGAGTTCTTTGAGGATGTAATGAGCAGGGTGGATAAAGGGGAACCAGTAGATGTCGTGTATTTGGATTTCCAGAAGGCATTCGATAGGGTGCCACATAAAAGGTTACTGCACAAGGTAAGAGCTCACGGGGTTGGGGGTAATATATTAGCATGGATGGAGGATTGGCTAACTAACAGAAAACAGAGAGTCAGGATAAATGGGTCATTTTCAGGTTGGCAAACTGTAACTAGTGGGGTGCCGCAGGAATCAGTGCTGGGGCCTCAACTATTTACAATCTATATTAATGACTTGGATGAAGGGACCGAGTGTAATGTAGCCAAATTTGCTGATGATACACAGATAGGTCGGAAAGCAAATTGTGTGGAGAACGCAAAGAATCTCCAAAGGGATATAAATAGGCTAAGTGAGTGGGCAAAAATCTGGCAGATGGAGTATAATGTGGGAAAATGCGAGGTTATCCACTTTGGTAGGAAAAATAAAAAAGCAAATTATTATTTAAATGGGGAGAGATTACAAAATGCTGAGGTACAGAGGGATCTGGGGGTCCTTGTACATGAATCACAAAAAGTTAGCGTTCAGGTACAGCAAGTAATTAGGAAGGCAAATGGAATATTGGCCTTTATTACAAGGGGGATGGAGTATAAAAGTAGGGAAGTCCTGTTACAACTGTACAGGGCGTTGGTGAGACCACACCTGGAGTACTGCGTACAGTTTTGGTCTCCTTATTTAAGGAAGGATATACTTGCATTGGAGGCAGTTCAGAGAAGGTTCACGAGGTTGATTCCGGAGATGAAGGGCTTGTCTTATGAAGAAAGGTTGAGCAGGTTGGGCCTATACTCATTGGAGTTTAGAAGAATGAGAGGGGATCTTATTGAAACATATAAGATTCTGAAGGGGCTTGACAGGGTAGATGTAGAGAGGATGTTTCCCCTCGTGGGGGAATCTAGAACTAGGGGGCATAATTTCAGAATAAGGGGAAACCCTTTTAAATCTGAAATGAGGAATTTCTTCTCTCAGCGGGTCGTGAATATTTGGAATTCTCTTCCCCAGAGAGCTGTGGAGGCTGGATCATTGAATATATTTAAGGTGGAGATAGACAGATTTTTGAACTACAGGGGAGTCAAGGGTTATGGGGAGCGGGCAGGGAAGTGGAGTTGGGGCCAAGATCAGATCAGCCATGATCTTATTGAATGGCAGAGCAGGCTCGAGGGGCCAAATGACCTACTCCTGCTCCTACATCTTATGTTCTTATTATGTTCTTACAGCTCTGGGCACTCCTGCCCCATGACCATTTCCATCTGTGATCTAGATAGACAATTAACTACTGTCTATCCAAACATGGAGGGATATCTTAAGCCGGACCTGATCCTGAGACTACCCACTGTCCACAACTGACCAGGAATTAAATCAGGCTCCTTCCTGGCTGTATTAGTCGGACCAGAACTAGGGGCCATAACTATAAGACAGTCATTAATAAATGCATGTTAAAAAGCGGAAGCAGCATGTTATAGACAGGGCTAAGTGATCCCACAATCAACGGATCAGATCAAAGCTCTACAGTCCTGCCACATCCAGTCGTAAATGGTGGTGGACCATTAAACAGCTAACGGGAGGAGGAGGCTCCATGAATATCCCCATCCTCAATGATGGTGGAGCCCAGCACATGAGTGCAAAAGACAAGGCTGAAGTGTTTGCAACCATCTTCAGCCAGAAGTGCCGAGTGGATGATCCATATCGGCCTACTCCTGAGGTCCCCACCATCACAGAAGCCAGTCTTCAGCCAATTCAATTCACTCCACGTGATATCAAGAAACGGCTGAGCACACTGGATACAGCAAAGGCTATGGGCCCTGACAACATCCCGGCTATCGTGCTGAAGACTTGTGCTCCAGAACTAGCCGCGCCTCTAGCCAAGCTGTTCCAGTACAGCTACAACACTGGCATGTATCCGACAATGTGGAAAACTGCTCAGGTATGTCCTGTCCACAAAAAGCAGGACAAATCCAACCTGGCCAATTACCGCCCCATCAATCTACTCTCAATCATCAGCAAAGTGATGGAATACATAGAACATAGAACAGTACAGCACAGTACAGGCCCTTTGGCCCTCGATGTTGTGCCGAGCATTGTCCGAGACCAAGATCAAGCTATCACACTCCCTATCACTCTGGTGTGCTCCATGTGCTTATCCAATAACCGCTTGAAAGTTCCTAAAGTGTCCAACTCCACTATCACAGCAGGCAGTCCATTCCACACCCCAACCACTCTCTGAGTAAAGAATCTACCTCGGACATCCCTTCTATATCTCCCCCCATGCACCTTATAGTTATGCCCCCTTGTAACAGCTGCCTCTACCCGAGGAAATAGTCTCTGAACATCCACTCTATCTATCCCCCTCATCATCTTATAAACCTCTATTAAGTCGCCTCTCATCCTCCTCCGCTCTAAAGAGAAAAGCCCCAACTCCCTCAATCTTTCCTCATAAGACCTCCCCCCCAAACCAGGCAGCATCCTGGTAAATCTCCTTTGCACTCTTTCCAATGCTTCCACGTCCTTCCTATAGTGAGGTGACCAGAACTGCACACAATATTCCAAATGTGGTCTCACCAAGGTCCTGTACAGTTGCAGCATAACCTCACGATTCTTAAACTCAAACCCTCTGTTAATAAACGCCAACACACCATAGGCCTTCTTTACTGCTCTATCCACTTGAGTGGCAACCTTCAGAGATCTGTGGATATGAACCCCCAGATCCCTCTGTTCCTCCACGTTCCTCAGAACCCTGCCGTTGACCCTGTAATCCTTATTCAAATTTGCCCTACCAAAATGAATCACCTCGCACTTATCAGGGTTAAATTCCATCTGCCATTTTTCGACCCAGCTCTGCATCCTATCAATGTCTCTTTGCAGCCTACAACAGCCCTCCACCTCATCCACTGCTGCACCAATCTTGGTGTCATCAGCAAATTTACTGTTCCACCCTTCAGTCCCCTCCTCCAAGTCATTGATAAAAATCACAAACAGCAGAGGACCCAGCACCGACCCCTGTGGCACACCGCTGGTAACTGGTCTCCAGTCCGAAAATGTTCCATCCACCACCACCCTCTGCCTTCTATGAGATAGCCAGTTACTTATCCAATCGGCCAAATTTCCCTCTATCCCACAACTCCTTACTTTCTTCATGAGCCGACCATGGGGAACCTTATCAAACGCCTTACTAAAATCCATGTATACGACATCAACCGCTCTACCTTCATCCACACACTTAGTTACCTCCTCAAAGAATTCAATCAAATTTGTTAGGCAAGACTTACCCTTCACGAATCCGTGTTGACTATCCCTGATTAAGTTGCCCCTTTCCAAATGGTCATAAATCCTATCCCTCAGGACCTTTTCCATTATCTTACCAACCACCGAAGTAAGACTAACCGGCCTATAATTACCAGGGTCATTCCTATTTCCTTTCTTGAAGAGAGGAACAACATTCGCCACTCTCCAGTCCTCTGGCACCATTCCCGTGGACAGTGAGGACCCAAAGATCAAAGCCAGAGGCTCTGCAATCTCCTCCCTTGCCTCCCAAAGAATCCTAGGATATATCCCATCTGGCCCAGGGGACTTATCGACCCTCAGGAATGTGTCATCGACAGTGCTATCAAGCGGCACTTACTCACCAATAACCTGCTCACTGATGCCCAGTTTGGGTTCCACCAAGACCACTCGGCTCCCGACCTCATTACAGCCTTGGTCCAAACATGGACAAAGGAGCTGAATTCCAGAGGTGAGGTGAGAGTGACTGCCCTTGACATCAAGGCAGCATTTGACCGAATGTGGCATCAAGGAGTCCTAGTAAAACTGAAGTCAGTGGGAATCAGGGGGAAAACGCTCCACTGGCTGGAGTCATACCTAGCACAAAGGAAGATGGTTGAGGTGGTTGAAGGTCAATCATCACAGCCCCAGGACATCGCTGCAGGAGTTCCTCAGGGCAGTGTCCTAGGCCCATCCATCTTCAGCTGCTTCATCAATGACCTTCCCTCCAACATAAGGTCAGAAATGGGGATGTTCGCTGATGACTGCACAGTGTTCAGCGCCATTCACAAATCCTCAGATAATGAAGCAGTCCATGCCCTGGATGATGTTCAGGCTTGGGCTGATAAGTGGCAGGTAACATTCACGCCACAGAAGTGCCAGGCAATGACTATCTCCAACAAGCGAGAGTCTAACCACCTCCCCTTGACATTCAATGGCAGTACCATCGCCAAATCCTCCACCATCAACATCCTGGGGGTCCCAATTGACCAGAAACTTAAGTAGACCAGCCACATAAATACTGTGGCAACAAGGGCAGGTCAGAGGCTAGGTATTCTGCAGCGAGTGTCTCACCTCCAGACTCCCCAAAGCCTTTCCACCATCTACAAGGCACAAGTCAGGAGTGTGATGGAATACTCTCCACTTGCCTGGATGAGTGCAGCTCCAACAACACAACAGAAGTTCGACACCATCCAGGACAAAGCAGCCCACTTGATTTGCACCCCATCCACCACCGTAAACATTCACTCCCTCTACCACTGGCGTACCGTGGCTGCAGTGTGTACCATCTACAAGATGCACTGCAGCAACTCGCCAAGGCTTCTTCGGCAGCACCTCCCAAACCCGCGACCTCTTCCACCTAGAAAGACAAGGGCAGCAGGCGCATGGGAATACCACCAGCTCCAAGTTCCCCTCCAAGTCACACACCATCCTGACTTAGAAGTATATCGCCGATCCTTCATCGTCGCTGGGTCAAAATCCTGTAACTCCCTCCCTAACAACACTGTGGGAGTACCTTCATCACACGGACTGCAGCGGTTCAAGAAGGTGGCTCACTACCACCTTCTCGAGGGCAATTAAGAATGGGCAATAAATGCTGGCCTTGCCAGTGACGCCCACATCCCATAAACAATTTTTTTTTTTAATCCAATAGGGAATTAAAGAGAAACTTCTTGACCCAGAGAATGGTGAGAATGTGGAACTCGCTACCACAGGGAGTGGTTCAGGGGAATAGCGTAGATACATTTAAGGGGAAAATGATAAGCACATGAGGGAGAAGGGAATAAAAGCATATGCTGATAGGGTTAGATGAAGAGGGGTGGGAGGAGACTCGTGTGGAAGAGAAATACCGGCACGGACCAGTTGGGCTGAATGGCCTGCTTCTGTGCTGTAGATTCTGTGTAATTATCAGAGGATTATACAGCACAGAAGGAGGCCATTCAGCCCATCGTGCCTGTGCCGGTTCTTTGAAAGAGCTCTCCAATTAGTTCCACTCCCCGGCTCTTTCCCCATAGCCCTGCAAATTTTTCCACTTCAATTATTTATCCAATTCCCATTTGAAAGTTACTATTGAATCTGCTTCCACCGCCCTTTCAGGCAGCGCATTCCAGATCACAACAACTCGCTGTGTAAAAAAAAGTTCTCCTCATCTCCCCCTCTGGTTCTTAAATCTGTGTCCTCTGGTTACCGACCTTTCTGCCACTGGAAACAGTTTCATAGAAACATAGAAGATAGGAGCAGGAATAGTTTCGAAGATCTTAATTTTGTGATTATAATTTCTAGTGCTAGTAACCAAGGGCCCTTGAGTAATTCATTTAATTGAGTGAAATTGGTGGTATTGATTTGATTTAATTAAAGTTCAATTAATTAAAGGGTAAGTCATGGCAGGACAGCCCAGCCCCGTGTTGTGCTCCTCCTGCTCTATATGGGAAATCAGGGACCCTTCCGGTGTCCCTGACGACCATGTGTGCGGGAAGTGTATCCAGCTGCAGCTACTGACAGCCTGCATTGCGGCGCTGGAGCTGCGGCTGGATGCATATTGGAGCATTCGCGATGCTGAGAACCTCGTGGATAGCACGTTTAGTGAGTTGGTCACACCGCAGGTGAAGGATGTACAGGCAGGAAGGGAATGGGTGACCACCAGGCAGAGTAGGAGGTGCAGGCAGGTAGTGCAGGGGTCCCCTGTGGCCATCCCCCTCTCAAACAGATATACTGCTTTGGATACTGTTGGGGGGGATGACTTAGGGGAAGGCAGCAGCAGCCAACTTCCTGGCACCATGGGCAGCTCTGCTGCACAGGCTGGGAGGAAAAAGAGTGGAAGAGCTATAGTGATAGGGGACTCAATTGTAAGGGGAATAGATAGGCGTTTCTGCGGCCGCAACCGAGACTCCAGGATGGTGTGTTGCCTCCCTGGTGCAAGGGTCAAGGACGTCTCGGAGCGGCTACAGAACATTTTGGAGGGGGAGGGCGAACAGCCAGCTGTCATGGTGCACATAGGCACCAACGATATAGGTAAAAAAGGGGATGAGGTCCTAAAAGCAGAATATAGGGAGTTAGGAGGTAAATTAAAAAATAGGACCTCAAAGGTAGTAATCTCAGGATTGCTACCAGTGCCACGTGCTAGTCAGAGTAGAAATAGGAGGATATTTCAAATGAATACGTGGCTAGAGGAATGGTGCAAGGGGGAGGGATTCAAATTCCTGGGACATTGGAACCGGTTCTGGGGGAGGTGGGACCAGTACAAACCGGACGGTCTGCACCTGGGCAGGGCCGGGACCGCTGTCCTAGGGGGAGTGTTTGCTAGTGCTGTTGGGGAGGATTTAAACTAATGTGGCAGGGGGTTGAGAACCTGAGCAGGGAGACAGAGGAAAGCATGTCAGGAAGGGACAGAAGGTATGGAGCAAAAGGTAAAGTGTTAAATAAGGAAAAAGCAGGAAGTAAGTGTCGCAAAACACATTTGAAAGTTCTTTATCTGAATGCACGTAGCATTCGTAACAAAATTGACGAGTTAACGGCACAAATAACTATGTATGGGTATGATTTTGTGGCCATTACAGAAACATGGCTGCAGGGTGACAACGTCTGGGAATTAAATATGCCAGGGTATTTAACAATCAGGAAGGACAGGCAGGAAGGAAGGGGAGGGGGGGTGGCTATGTTAATAAAGGAAGGAATCACTGTAATACAGAGAAATTATATTGGGTCAAAAGATCAAGATAATGAAACAGTTTGGGTAGAGATAAGGAATAATAAGGGGAAAAAAACACTGGTGGGCGTAGTCTATAGGCCTCCTAATAGTTGCAACTTTGTTGGAAGAAGTATTAATCAGGAAATAGTTGGGGCATGTAATAAGGGAACAGCTATAATTATGGGGGATTTTAACTATCATATTAACTGGACAAATCAAATTGGGCAGGGCAGGCTTGAGGAAGAGTTTATTGAGTGTCTTAGGGATGGATTTCTTGAGCAGTATGTAACTGATCCTACAAGGGGGCAAGCAACCTTGGACCTGGTACTGTGTAATGAGTCTGGATTAATTAATAATGTCCTAGTTAAGGATCCCCTTGGAATGAGTGACCATAACATGGTTGAATTCCATATCCAATTAGAGGGTGAGAAGGTTGGTTCTCAAACAAGCATACTAAGCTTGAATAAAGGAGACTATGATGGCATGAGAGCAGAATTGATTAAAGTGGACTGGGAAAATAGATTAAAGGGTAAGACGGTACATGAGCAGTGGTGTTCATTCAAGGAGTTATTTTACAACTTTCAAAATAAATATATTCCACTGAGGAAAAAAGGGTGTAAAAGAAATGACAGCCATCCATGGCTAAGTAAAGAAATTAAGGATAGTATCCAACTAAAAGCAAGGACATATAAGGTAGCCAAAGTTAGTGGGAGGATAGAAGATTGGGAAGTCTTCAAAAGACAACAAAAAGTAACTAAAGGATTGATTAAGAAAGGGAAAATAGACTATGAAAATAAATTAGCAAAAAATATAAAAACAGATAGCAAGAGTTTCTATAGTTATATAAAAAGAAAAAGGGTGGTTAAGGCAAACGTAGGTCCCTTAGAGGATGAGACCGGGAAATTAATGGTGGGAAACATGGAGATGGCAAAAATGCTGAACAAATATTTTGTTTCAGTCTTTACGGTAGAGGACACTAAGAATATCCCAACACTGGACAAACAGGGGGCTCTAGTGGGGGAGGAGCTAAATACGATTAAAATCACTAAGGAATTGGTACTCAGTAAAATAATGGGACTCAAGGTGGATAAATCCCCTGGACCTGATGGCTTACATCCTAGGGTCTTGAGGGAAGTGGCAGTAGGAATTGTGGATGCTTTGGTAATAATTTTCCAAAACTCCCTGAACTCAGCAAAGGTCCCGGCAGATTGGAAAACTGCTAATGTAACACCCTTATTTAAAAAGGGTTGTAGGCAGAAGGCTGGAAATTATAGACCAGTTAGCCTAACATCTGTGGTGGGTAAAATTTTGGAGTCTATTATTAAGGAGACAGTAACGGAACATTTAGATAAACATAATTTAATAGGACAAAGTCAGCATGGCTTTATGAAGGGGAAGTCATGTCTGACAAATTTGCTCGAGTTCTTTGAGGACATAACGTATAGGGTGGATAAAGGGGAACCAGTGGTTGTAGTGTATTTAGACTTCCAGAAGGCATTCGACAAGGTGCCACATAAAAGATTATTGCTCAAGATAAAAAATCACTGGATTGGGGGGAATATTCTGGCATGGGTGGAGGATTGGTTATCTAACAGGAAGCAGAGAGTTGGGATACATGGTTCATTCTCGGACTGGCAACCAGTAGCCAGTGGTGTTCCGCAGGGGTAGGTGCTGGGTCCCCAACTCTTTACAATCTATATTAACGATTTGGAGGAGGGGACCGAGTGTAACATATCAAAGTTTGCAGATGATACAAAGATGGGAGGGAAAGTAGAGAGTGAGGAGGACATAAAAAACTTACAAGGGGATATAGACAGGCTGGGTGAGTGGGCAGAGATTTGGCAGATGCAATACAATATTGGAAAATGTGAGGTTATGCACTTTGGCAGGAAAAATCAGAGAGCAAGTTATTATCTTAATGGCGAGAAACTGGAAAGTACTGCAGTACAAAGGGATCTGGGGGTCTTGGTGCAAGAAAATCAAAAAGTTAGTATGCAGGTGCAGCAGGTGATCAAGAAAGCCAATGGAATGTTGGCTTTTATTGCTAGGGGGATAGAATATAAAAACAGGGAGGTATTGCTGCAGTTGTATAGGGTATTGGTGAGACCGCACCTGGAGTACTGCATACAGTTTTGGTGTCCATACTTAAGAAAAGACATACTTGCTCTCGAGGCAGTACAAAGAAGGTTCACTCGGTTAATTCCGGGGATGAGGGGGTGGACATACGAGGAGAGGTTGAGTAGATTGGGACTCTACTCATTGGAGTTCAGAAGAATGAGAGGCGATCTTATTGAAACATATAAGATTGTGAAGAGGCTTGATCGGGTGGACGCGGTGAGGATGTTCCCAATGATGGGTGAAACTAGAACTAGGGGACATAATCTTAGAATAAGGGGCTCCTCTTTCAAAACTGAGATGAGGAGAAACTTTTGCACTCAGAGGGTAGTGGGTCTGTGGAATTTGCTACCCCAGGAAGCTGTGGAAGCTACTTCATTAAATAAATTTAAAACAGAAATAGACCGTTTCCTAGAAGTAAAGGGAATCAGGGGTTACGGGGAGCGGGCTGTAAATTGGACATGAGTTTGAGTTCGGATCGGTCAAGGCCCTGTGGGTGGCGGAGCGGGCCCAGGGGCCGAGTGGCCTGGTCCTGCTCCTACTTCTTGTGTTCTTTAGAGTTGAGGTTGGATCAGATCAGCCATGATCTCATTGAATGGCGGAGCAGGCTCGAGGGGCCGATTGGTCTACTCCTGCTCCTATTTCTTATGTTCTTATGTTCTTATTCGGCCCCTCGAGCCTGCTCTGCCATTTAATGAGATCACGGCTGATCATCCAAATTCAGTACCCTGTCCCTGCTTTCTCCCCATATCCCTTGATCCCTTTAGCCTTAAGAAATATATCTAACTCCTTCTTGAATATATTTTATGAATTGGCCTCAACTGCCTTTTGTGGTAGAGAATTCCACAGGTTCACCACTCTCTGGGTGAAGAAATTCCTCCTCATCTCAGTCCTAAATGGCTTACCCCTTATCTTTAGACTATGACCTCTGGTTCTGGACTTCCCCGCCATCGGGAACATCCTTCCTGCATCTGGTCTGTCTAGTCCTGTTAGAATTTTATAAGTTTCAATGAGATCCCCTCTCATTCTTCTAAACTCCAGCGAATATAAGCCCAATCGACCCAATCTCTCCTCATACGTCATTCCTGCCATCCCAGGTATCAGTCTGGTGAATCTTCGCTGCACTCCCTCCATGGCAAGAACATCCTTCCTCAGATAAGGCGACCAAAACTGCACACAATACTCAAGGTGTGGTCTCACCAAGGCCCTGTACAACTGCAGCAAAACATCCTTGCTCCTGTACTCGAATCCTCTCGCTATGAAGGCTAACATACCATTTGCCTTCTTAACCGCCTGCTGCACCTGCATGCTTACCTTCAGCGACTGGTGCACAAGGACACCCAGGTCTCGTTGCACTTCTCCTTTTCCCAATCTATTGCCATCCAGATAATAATCTGCCTTTCTGTTTTTGCCACCAAAGTGGATAACCTCGCATTTATCCACATTATACTGCATCTGCCCAATCACCCAACCTGTCCAAATCATTCTGGAGTTTCTCGGCATCCTCCTCACAGCACACACGCCCACCCAGCTTTGTGTCATCTGCAAACTTGGAGATATTACATCTAGTTCCCTCGTCTAGATCATTAATATATATATTGTGAATAGCTGGGGTCCCAGCCCAATCCCTGCGGTACCCCACTAGTCACTGCCTGCCACTCGGAAAAAGACCCGTTTATTCCAACTCTTTGCTTCCTGTCTGCCAACCAGTTCTCTATCCAAGTCAGTACCTTAACCCCAATCCCATGTGCTTTAACTTTACACGCTAATCTCTTATGCGGGACCTTATCGAAAGCCTTCTGAAAGTCCAAATACACCACATCCACTGGTTCTCCCTTATCTATTCTACCAGTTACATCCTCAAAAAATTCCAGTAGATTAGTCAATCACGATTTACCTTTTGTAAATCCATGTTGACTTTGTCCGATCCTGTCACTGTTTTCCAAGTGCTCTGCTATTACATCTTTTATAATGGACTCTAGCATTTTCCCCACTACCGATGTCAGGCTTACCGGTCTATAATTCCCCCTTTTCTCTCTACCACCTTTTTTAAATAGTGGGATTACATTAGCCACCCTCCAATCCATGGGAACTGTGCCAGAGTCTGTAGAATTTTGGAAGATGACCAGCAATGCATCTACTATTTCTAGGGCCACTTCCTTAAGTACCCTAGGATGTAGATTATCAGGCCCTGGGGATTTATCGGCCTTCAATCCCGTCAATTTCCCTAACACCATTTCCCTACAAATACTGATTTCATTCAGTTCCTCCCTCTCATTAGACCCTATGTTCCCCGACATCTCTGGGAGGTTATTTGTGTCCTCCTTTGTGAAGACAGAACCAAAGTATGTATTTAATTGGTCAGCCATTTCTTTGTTCCCCTTTATAAATTCCCCTGATTCTGACTGCAAGGGACCTACGCTTGACTTCACCAATCTTTTTCTCTTCACATATCTATAGAAGCTTTTACAGTCAGTTTTTATGTTCCCTGCAAGCTTACTCTCATGCTCTATTTTCTCCCACTTAATTAATCCTTTTGTCCTCCTTTGCTGAATCCTAAACTGCTCCCAATCCTCAGGTTTGCTGCTTTTTCTGGCCAATTTATATGTCCTCTCCTTGGATCTTATGCTATCCCTAATTTCCCTTGTTAGCCACGGTTGCGCCACCTTTTTTGTTTTATTTTTATGCCAGACAGGGATGAACAAATTCTGTAGTTCATCCATGCGATCTTTAAATGTTTGCCATTGCCTATCCACCGTCAAACCTTTAAGTAACATTCCCCAATCCATCCTAGCCAACTCGCGCCTTATACCATCGTAGTTTCCTTTATTTAAATTCAGGACCCTAGTCTCTGAGTCAACTACTTCACTCTCCATCTTAATGAAGAATTCTATCATATTATGATTGCTCCTCCCCAAGGGGCCTTGCACAACAAGATTGCTAATTAATCCTTCCTCATTACATAATACCCAGTCTAAGATGGCCTGATCTCTAGTTGGTTCCTCGACATATTGGTCCAGGAAACCATCCCGTATACACTCTAGGAATTCCTCCTCCACAGTATTGTTACTAATTTGGTTAGCCCAATCTATATGTAGATTAAAGTCACCCATGATAACTGCTGTGCCCTTATTGCACGCATCTCTAATTTCCTGTTTAATGCCATCCCCAACCTCAGCATTACTGTTTGGGGGTCTGTATACAACTCCCACTAACGTTTTCTGCCCCTTGGTATTTCTCAGCTCTACCCATACAGATTCCACATCATCAGAGCTAATATCCTTCCTTACTATTGTGTTAATCTTCTCTTTAACCAGCAATGCTCCCCCACCTCCTTTTCCTTTTTGCCTGTCCTTCCTGAATATTGAATACCCCTGGATGTTGAATTCCCAGCCTTGGTCACCCTGGAGCCATGTCTCTGTAATCCCAATTATATCATATCCGTTTACATCTATTTGCACAGCTAATTCATCCACCTTATTCCGAATGCTCCTCGCATTAAGACACAAAGCCTTCAGGCTTGTTTTTTTAACACTCTTAGTCCTTTTAGAATTATTATTTATTGTGGCCCTGTTTGATTTACACACTTGATTTCTCTGCCTTCCACCTTTGCTTTTCTCCTTCCTGTCTTTTGCTTCTATCCTTGCTTCCCTTTCCTCTGTCTCCCTGCATTCCTTATTTACTCTAACAAAATCCTTCATGATTTTGAACACCTCTATTAAATCTCCCCATAACCTTCTCTGCTCTAAGGAGAACAACCCCAGCTTCTCCAGTCTCTCCATGTAACTGAAGTCCCTCATCCCTGGTACCATTCTAGTCAATCTCTTCTGCACTTTCTCTAACACTTTGACATCTTTCCTAAAGTGTGGTGCCCAGAATTGACCACAATATTCTAACTGGGGCCTAACCAGTGATTTATAAAGGTTAACAACAACTTACATTTATATAGCGCCTTTAACGTAGTAAAACATCCCAGGTGCTTCACAGGAAAAAACAAAATTTGACTCCGAGCCACATAAGGTGATATTAGGACAGAAAGAGGTAGGTTTTAAGAAGCATCTTAAAGAAGGATTAAGAGGTAGGGAGGTGGAGAGGTTTAGGGAGGGAATTCTAGAGCTTAGGGCTTCAGCAACTGAAGGCACGGCCACCAATGCTGGAGTGATTAAAATCGGGGATGCTCAAGAGGGCAGAATTAGAGGAGCGCAGAGATCTTGGAGGGTTTTATGGTTGAAGAAGGTTTCAGAGATAGAGAGGGGCGAGGCCATGGAGGGATTTGAAAACAAGGCTGAGAATTTTGAAATCGAGGCGTTGCTTAACCGGGAGCCAATGTAGGTCAGCGAGCACAGGGGTGATGGGTGAACGGGGCTTGGTGTGAGTTAGGACACGGGCAGCTGAATTTTGGATTACCTCAAGTTTATGGAAGGTGGAACGTGGGAGGAGCATAACTTTCTTGCTTTTGTATTCTATGCCTCTATTTATAAAGCCCAGGACCCCGTATGCTTTTTAATATTAATAATTTTATGTATTTTGTTTTCTGCAGCCTCTGACAGACACCTGCTGATGCGCAATGATGCTAATGACGCCGTGTATTCGGTAAGTGGCCCATTCAACTCAAACCCTTCAACGCAGCAATCGTAACTCAGAGCTGGTCCCCAACAACTGTAAACATGAAATAATTCCTTTTGTGTTCTAACCTCCAGATCCAGCTGTAGTCCAGAATGAGAGGCCAAGGGTCAAAGGGGAGGGATAGGTTACAGCGTGGTTTGGATCACTCGCTCTGATGGGGGATGGGTACCGTGATCTGACCTTTCCCCTCTGGGACTTGTGTCCAAATCAGTCCGATTGGAAAGAGCAGAGACTCGGAAGGAGATCTCTTGTTTCACACAATCTAGTTGATGTTTTAAAGTTCTCTTCGGACTGAGCTTAAAAGTGTTGGCAGCGTGTTAGAGAAGGAAAAGAGGACAAGAGAAAGGAAAGATCGACTTGCAATTTTATATCATCTTTCAGAAAGCTCCCAAAATGCTTCACTTACAATGAATTACTTTTGAAGTGTGCTGAACACAATAACCATTTTAACCCAGAAACCACGGGATCTTTAACAATCACCTGAACAGGTGGGTGGGCCTCAGTTCATCAACTCATCCAGAGAACGGCCCCTCTGGCGATGCAGCACTCCCTCAGTACCAGCCTAGATTACATGCTAAAGTCCTGGAGTGGAGCTTGAACCCACAACAAAGAGATGGGAGTGAGGCCGACTGAGCCAAGCTGACACTTGTGGAAACAATGGTAAAGGGTGGATGGAGTTTCCGCCCCTTGGGAGTTTGCGAAACAGAGAGAGCTCGCCAAATCCCTGACAAATTTAGGCCCCCACAAGCTCGCGGGCCTATATTCAAACTCTGACATTACCTTTATCAGTCCAATCTCATTAACTGCCCTCCAGTTCTTAAGTGGCTTTAAATACCTTTAGGAACATTTCACCATCTGTGAGGTGAGAGGCAGATTTGACAGTTCATCTCATAAAGGGAGAAGTGGCGGCCTGTTCCCATCGCCATGACAACCGGAGCCAGGCTTTTCCTAGTCATATTATTGCCAAGTTTATGAAAGAAAAGCTGAATAGATTGAAGAGATAAGAAGGCATTAAATAAATAACTAACTTTGCAACATTAAAGTGTATAAATTAGTCGGAATTATGTTTATAATATTTGACTTTTCGATGGATCATAAGTGTTTCCTTTTTTAGCATCTTAACAATGACAACAGATCTCCATACAGTGAACTTGGCAAAAAGAGAAGGCGGTGAAGAGATGAGCAACCTCCCTCCCTTTGCTGAAACGTTTAGGACCCTGGAACACGAGGGAATTGATCCAGTTTAGCAACCACATCGCGTAAACCCAGAGTCCAGTGCATGCTTTAGAACTGACCGTGACAACGGAGAAATGTAACTTTAAAATAAAAAGTGCGTTGTATTATTCTTAAATATATTCATCTTAATTCTTTTCGGCCCCTCTTTCAATTTGAATCCACGTTTGACGGTGTGAGTCTGCTCTCGGTCTGCGATCGGATTCAGTTGTATGGAAGAATTTTAACCCTTTCACCCGGAGGAAGCTGAACCGCTTTAGGGATTAGTTTGGGCGCCTTCTCCGCACTGTCTGTGAAGCCTTTGGCCTGTTGTGTGTTGCAGGGCATTATACGGTAGAGTTAGAGAACCAGCGAGAGACACAGGCCTCAGTTAATGGATATTTGTGAATCTTTGGAATTCTCTACCCCAGAGGGCTGTGGAGGCTCAGTCGTTGAGCATATTCAAGACAGAGATCGATAGATATTTGTATATTAAGGGAATCAAGGGATATGGGGTTAGTGCGGGAAGGTGGAGTTGATGTAGAAGATCAGCCATGATCTTATTGAATGGCGGAGCAGGTTTGAGGGGCCGTATGGCCGACTCCTGCTCCTAATTTTTATGTTCTTATATCATCTCGTGACATTTGTATGTTTGTCAGTCAATCACACAGTGACAGGGCTGCACTGATGCAGCGACTCTCTGGGGGTAAAATTTCGGTTGCTTTGCGCCTCCCATTAGAGGGCGCTAATGGGTCGCAAAGCAACTAGCGCCCAGGCGCGGCGATGTTTGCGCCGCTCGCGAAATTGACCAGACATTTTGCAGAAACGCTAAACGCTACCTCCATGGTTTCCTGCGCCCGCAGATCGTGACGTCAGTCCAGCGTGCAACGCCCCGGTAGTGCCCCGGACCGGATATTGAGTGGCGCCCCCCTGCCTTTCCGCCTGCCACTAGCAACGACAGGTTGAGGAGAACGTTTTGCAGTCGGGAAGGGACTGGGGGAGCGCTATTTAAAGGCGACCGCTTCCTGCCTTTTTTTGTCGGCGACATTTTTGCACCACGCATTCTGAGAGAGAGAGAGAGACTTCTGGAGAGATTCAATGCTGTGTGAAGGAGTTTTGGGTACTGAGCAGCACTTTGCAGGTTCATTTTGACTTGACCTTCCTTGCATCGATTTAGAAGAGTCTGTGGGGGCTGCACTCTGAGCTCTTTCCTTGGGCCTCTCCATTGTTCTTCCCAGCAGATTTGATGTACAGGTCTCTCCAGGCCGAGATTCAAGGCTGTAATGAGCAGGGTGTGGATGGAGAGCAAGATCGACCCTCCCCTTTAAGAACTGGCCGGCGCCAGTGTTTCTGTGTTCCATTGCTGACTGACATCACATGAGCTTCGCCAGCGCTCTGAGGTAGCGCCTCGTTCCTCGGCGTTAGCACCTTAAGAGAAGTGTGTAGCACCTGATTTAGCTCTCCAATCACCTCCAGGGGTGATAGAAGCCAAGTTTGCAGTTGGAGGCGATAATTAGCGGCAGGTGCTAAACTTTGCGCCCAGCCGATAATTGCACCCCCCAAACGGGGCGATACCGAATTTCTCCCCCTCTGTATCTGAAGCAGTGCGGAGACAAGGGACAGCTGCAGAATCGGATTAATATTCCCAGCTCCGACAGGCCATGCTGACCTGTGAAAACAAAGGCCAATAATTCAGTTCTGTCGGTGTAACTAAAATAAACGATGTTCTAAGTGAGAGCAGACATTCCAGATCCTCAGTAAATGTGTAACTAGGATGGTTGCTAGGGAGAGACGAGTTTCACATTCAACAAAACGAAGTGGGATAAACAAACGGCAACGGGAGTGGAGAGTCAGAGAATCAATTCTCCAAGCCCCCCGACCCTGAACCCCCCGACCCACCAAATCCCCTGAACCCCAACCCCGAAACCCTGACCCCCACCCATGAACCCCTGACCCTGAATGCACAAGCCTCCCGAACCCCACAAGCCCCCAAGGGGCGGGGCTGGGCCTCTGACAGACGTCAGCAGATTCACTGGGAAGGCAGAGGAGGAAGTGGCTTGGACGCTCGGCCCAACACCTCTCACTTCTATCTGACCAGTGGATATTGTGGTCAACACATTGGTCTCGCCAAAGTGGTCAGCGGTCCTCTGTGTGGTCACAGGTCACTCCTCACCTCTGGCTCTGATGTGTATTGCACTCAGGGAAAGAGATTGAGGGCAGGTCTATTTGTTGGGAGGGAGGGCGTAGATTGAAAGGATCAAATCCCCGAGATTGTAAAATAATTTTTTATAATTATTGTGAAGCTTCCTCCATTCCACAGTTTGCCGACTGGGATCTGAAGAGAGAAGAACCGGACCCCCATCACCCGGACCCCCATCACACAGACCCCCATCACACAGACCCCCATCACCCAGACCCCCATCACCCAGACCCCATCCCCCGGACCCCCATCACACTGACCCCCATCACCCGGACCCTCATCACCCGGACCCCCATCACCCGGACCCCCATCACCCGGACCCCATCACCCGGACCCCCATCACCCGGACCCCCATCACCCGGACTCCCATCACCCGGACCCCCATCACACGGACCCCCATCACCCGGACCCCCATCACCCGGACCCCCATCACCCGGACCCCATCACCCGGACCCCCATCACCCGGACCCCCATCACCCGGACCCCCATCACACGGACCCCCATCACCCGGACCCCCATCACACGGACCCCCATCACCCGGACTCCCATCACACGGACCCCCATCACACAGACTCCCATCACCCGGACCCCCATCACACGGACCCCCATCACCCGGACCCCCATCACACGGACCCCCATCACCCGGACCCCCATCACCCTACCCCCATCACCCGGACCCCCATCACCCGGACCCCATCACCCGGACCCCCATCACACGGACCCCCATCACACGGACCCCCATCACCCGGACCCCCATCACCCGGACCCCCATCACACGGACCCCCATCACCCGGACCCCCATCACCCGGACCCCCATCACACGGACCCCCATCACCCGGACTCCCATCACACGGACCCCCATCACACGGACCCCCATCACCCGGACCCCCATCACACGGACCCCCATCACCCGGACCTCCATCACACGGACCCCCATCACCCGGACCCCCATCACCCGGACCCCCATCACACGGACCCCCATCACCCGGACTCCCATCACACAGACCCCCATCACACGGACCCCCATCACACGGACCCCCATCACACGGACCCCCATCACCCGGACCCCCATCACACGGACCCCCATCACACATACCCCCATCACACGGACCCCCATCACACGGACCCCCATCACCCGGACCCCCATCACACGGACCCCCATCACCCGGACCCCCATCACACGGACCCCCATCACCCGGACCCCCATCACCCGGACCCCCATCACCCGGACTCCCATCACACAGACCCCCATCACACGGACCCTACAATCAGCAGTGAGGGTTTTTGCACCATACGAATATATGTAATTGACGGGTAGGAAAAAACCCGGGGCCAATGGGGGGAAAATACTCTGGAAAATTCAATCCCCGATCTGCTCAGGCAATCAAAACCTTTCCAGGAGATCACAGTCACACAGTGACAGGGCCGCACTATCGAGGGGTCATCAGTCACTCAGTGACAGGGCCGCACTATCGAGGGGTCAGTCACACAGTGACAGGGCCGCACTATCGAGGGGTCAGTCACACAGTGACAGGGCCGCACTATCGAGGGGTCATCAGTCACTCAGTGACAGGGCCGCACTATCGAGGGGTCAGTCACACAGTGACAGGGCCGCACTATCGAGGGGTCAGTCACACAGTGACAGGGCCGCACTATCGAGGGGTCAGTCACACAGTGACAGGGCCGCACTATCGAGGGGTCATCAGTCACTCAGTGACAGGGCCGCACTATCGAGGGGTCAGTCACACAGTGACAGGGCCGCACTATCGAGGGGTCAGTCACACAGTGACAGGGCCGCACTATCGAGGGGTCAGTCACACAGTGACAGGGCCGCACTATCGAGGGGAGTTAGCGAGCTGACAGGACCCTCAGGCCTCCATGATTCAGGCCCTGCCGTTCCTGCAGCAATCAGAGGCCATGAATTGCAGCAAAGCAGCAACAGCTCCCCAGGTGAAACCGCTTCCGTCTGCGAGAATGGAACGATGTGTCTGATAGCCTTGTAGGGCAACCCGCAAAGCTCAGAGAACAGCCTGCTCGGCAAAGTATCACAGCATCAAACCACAAAAGAGCTCTTGCCCTGCTCTCAGCAAACAGTCAGCAGCCCACGCATTTCAAATCAACAGAGCAGCATCAGTAGCAAGCGAAATGATTAACCCTTTGCAAACTAGGCTTTCAATTTACAAAACAAGGAACTTAAGTTGGTAAATCATCTGTATCTAACCCGTGCTGTACCTGCCCTGGGAGTGTTCGATGGGACAGTGTAGAGGGAGCTTTACTCTGTATCTAACCCCGTGCTGTGCCTGCCCTGGGAGTGTTTGATGGGACAGTGTAGAGGGAGCTTTACTCTGTATCTAACCCGTGCTGTACCTGCCGTGGGAGTGTTTGATGGGACAGTGTAGAGGGAGCTTTACTCTGTATCTAACCCCGTGCTGTGCCTGCTCTGGGAGTGTTTGATGGGACAGTGCAGAGGGAGCTTTACTCTGTATCTAGCCCGTGCAGTACCTGCCCTGGGAGTGTTTGATGGGACAGTGTAGAGGGAGCTTTACTCTGTATCTAACCCGTGCTGTACCTGCCCTGGGATTGTTCGATGGGGACAGTGTAGAGGGAGCTTTACTCTGTATCTAACCCCATGCTGTACCTGCCCTGGGAGTATTTGATGGGACAGTGTAGAGGGAGCTTTACTCTGTATCTAACCCGTGCTGTACCTGCCCTGGGAGTGCTTGATGGGACAGTGTAGAGGGAGCTTTACTCTGTATCTAACCCCTGCTGTACCTGCCCTGGGAGTGCTTGATGGGACAGTGTAGAGGGAGCTTTACTCTGTATCTAACCCCTGCTGTACCTGCCCTGGGAGTGTTTGATGGGACAGTGTGGAGGGAGCTTTACTCTGTATCTAACCCGTGCTGTACCTGCCCTGGGAGTGTTTGATGGGACAGTGTAGAAGGAGCTTTACTCTGTATCTAACCTGTGCTGTTCCTGCCCTGGGAGTGTTTGATGGGATAGTGTAGAGGGAGCTTTACTCTGTATCTAACCCGTGCTGTACCTGCCCTGGGAGTGTTTGATGGGACAGTGTGGAGGGAGCTTTACTCTGTATCTAACCCGTGCTGTACCTGCCCTGGGAGTGTTTGATGGGACAGTGTAGAAGGAGCTTTACTCTGTATCTAACCTGTGCTGTACCTGCCCTGGGAGTGTTTGATGGGATAGTGTAGAGGGAGCTTTACTCTGTATCTTAGCTGTGCTGTTCCTGCCCTGGGAGTGTTTGATGGGACAGTGTAGAGGGAGCTTTACTCTGTATCTAACCCGTGCTGTACCTGCCCTGGGAGTGTTTGATGGGACAGTGTAGAAGGAGCTTTACTCTGTATCTAACCTGTGCTGTACCTGCCCTGGGAGTGTTTGATGGGATAGTGTAGAGGGAGCTTTACTCTGTATCTAACCCGTGCTGTACCTGCCCTGGGAGTGTTTGATGGGACAGTGTAGAGGGAGCTTTACTCTGTATCTAACCCAGTCTGTTGGCTAAACGAGCAGGAACATATTTATTTGAAGACTGAGAAACATCAAAGTAACAAGAATTTATACCACATTTTTGACGCACCTCTGTCGGTCTCAGACCGAGGATTCACTCCCACAGAAAGAAATGAGGAAGTTAGGAGACTTTTCTGTCGACAAGAACCTGAAATGTTTTACCAGAAGTGACTGTTGAGGCAGAGACTGGAACGTCTTTGAAATCAGGGCTGGGAACAGACAGGGAAATGAGATTGGAGCAGACAGCTCTCTTTGAAGAGATAGCACCCACGCAGGTGTGATGGCCTGAATGGCCTCCTTCGTGCCGTTAATGGAAAGGCCGATTCCACACTGAGAGGAGTAGCGATCCCAGGATGCACAGTCCGTGATCGGAGGAGAGAAACATGGGCTGTGTCCGTGATCTCCCAGTGAGAGTCTCCCCAGCAGCGGGAACACGGAAATTGCCCTGATCCGATTCTCGGGATGTGGGTGTCGCTGGCAAGGGTGGCATTTATTGCCCTTGAGAAGGTGGTGGTGAGCCGCCTTCTTGAACCGTTGCAGTCCTGGTTGTGACAGTGATGTAAGAGAGGGAATTCCAGGATTTTGACCCAGCGATGATGAAGGAACAGCGAGGGGAACATGGAGGTGATGGAGTTCCCATGCGCCTGCTGCCCTTGTCCTTCTAGAGGTCGCAGGTTTGGGAGGTGCTGTCGAAGAAACCTTGGCGAGTTGCTGCAGTGCATCATGTACACACTGCAGCCACGGTACGCCGGAGGTGGAAGGAGTGAATGTTGAGTCCCGTGGCGGGGGCATCGATCAAGCGGACTGGTTTGTCCTGGATGGTGTTGAGCTACTTGGCTCTAATCATCAAGTGAGTGGTGAGTGTTCCATCACACTCCTGACTGGAGTCTTGTAGATGGTGGGGAGGCTTTGAATGGTCAGAAGGTGAGACACTTGTCACTGAGTCCTCAGCCTCTTCCCTGGTCTTAGCCATGGCATTGATAGGGTCGGTCCTGTTAAGCTTCTGGTCAATGGTGACCCCCCAAGATGTTAACAATGGGGACTCGAAAATGGTGGTGCCCATGAAAGTCATGGGGAGGTGGCCGGACTTCCTCTTGTTCTAGATGGTCCTCACCTTGCACTGAAATACCTTCTCACCTCTCACAATAAACACAACTTTGCAATTTGTTCATTGCCTTTAATGAAGCTAATTGTCCATCGAGGGAATGACTTGCATCCCCAGCGACTCCATCACTGATACACAGAACAGCAAAAGCATATTCAAACTTACACAGTCCGAGTACAGAGAAACACATTTAAATAAGGGTTCAGAGGTCATGTTAAAGAGTTGGACACAATGCCTAAACAAAGGCTTATGTGAAAACTGGAGAGATTCTGACTGGGGACTGAAGCTTGGAGCTGAATCCCCAATGAAGGCAATGGGCTGGGATATCGAGCCAAGCCTGAACCCCTCTGGGAAAGGAATCCCAATCGTTCTCGGGCTGATGTCACAGTATTTCTTCTCCAGTATAGACTGTTAAAAAGAAGCATACGGGACCCTTGGCTTCATAAATAGAGGCATAGGGTACAAAAGCAAGGAAGTTATGCTAAACTTTTATAAAACACTAGTTAGGCCTCAGCTGGAGTATTGTGTCCAATTCTGGGCACCACACTTTAGGAAGGACGTGAAGGCCTTGGAGAGAGTGCGGAGGAGATTTACTGGAATGTTAACAGGGATGAGGGACTTCAGTTACGTGGAGAGACAGGAGAAGCTGGGTTGTTCTCCTAGGAGCAGAAAAGGTTAAGAGGAGATTTAATAGAGGTGTTCAAAATCATAAACGGTTCTGATTGCTGTCCAGTGGCTTCTGCTGCCAACTGTGGGCATCAGTGGTCGAGTGGTTGAGTATATTCAAGACAGGGATCGATAGATTTTTGGACTCTAAGGGAATCAAGGGATATGGGGATCAGGCGGGAAAGTGGAGTTGAGGTCGAAGATCAGCCATGATCTTATTGAATGGCGGAGCAGGCTCGAGAGGCCGTATGGCCGACTCCTGCTCCTAATTCTTATGTTCTTATGACAGTCACGTGTGAAAGGTGGGTGTTTCTCAGACAGGTACCAGAGGGCACTGGTGAAATGCACCCCAATAACCAGCACCTTCAGGAGCGGTGGAAGGAACGACTGGAGGGAATGAGGAATTTAGGAGATGTATTTGTGACATGGGATGTGATTACGTTGTTGGGTGTTTGTATGTGGCCGTGATGCTTTCCCATGGACCCATCCCTTTAAATTAGCGCTAGGGCAGAATGTACAGGTACAGGGGTGGGGGAGGTGAACAAAACAGGGAGTTCACTCCATTATACATTCCAGCCTCACAAAAAAAACTAGAGCAAATAAGATACCAGAGGGTGGGGAGATTGGATGGGGAGGGGAGAGAGGGAGAGGTGAAAGAGAGGGGGAGAGAGGGAGAGGTGAAAGAGAGGGGGAGAGAGGAGAGGGGAGAGGGAGGGGGAGAGAGGAGAGGGGAGAGGGAGGGGGAGAGAGGAGAGGGGAGAGGGGAGAGGAGAGGGGAGAGGGAAGGGGAGAGAGGAGAGGGAAGGGGAGAGAGGAGAGGGGAGAGGGAGGGGAAGAGAGGGAGAGGGGAGAGGGAGGGGGAGAGAGGAGAGGGAGGGGGAGAGAGGAGAGGGGAGAGGGAGAGAGGAGAGGGGAGAGGGGAGAGGGAGTGGGGGAAGGGGGCAGAGAATCGGAGATTCAATTTTTTCGATTGTCTTTGCATTCAGTAATTTCTTTGCAACTTGTCATAAACGTCTCGCTGTCCACCTTTAATAGGCTGAAAAATATAAAGGATAAATCAGGAAAGGTAATCAATTTTATGAATAAAATTTCAAATAAACAATAACTGGGAGTGCAGCAGAGAGAATTGTGAGGGGAGGGCGAGGGAAGTGTGAGGGTGAGAGAAGGGAAGGAGGGAGGAAGGCAGCGAGGGACAGATGGATTGCATTTCTACAGTGCCTTTCACAACTTTACAGCCAATGAAGTACTTTTTGAAGTGTAGTCACTGTTGTAATGTAGGAAACGCGGCAGCCAATTTGTGCACAACAAGATCCCACAAACAGCAATGTGATAATGACCAGATCATCTGTCTCAGTGATGTTGGTTAAGTGATAAATATTTGCCCCAGGACACTGGGGAGAACTCCCCTGCGCTTCTTCCAATATGAGTGGATCTTTTACAGCCCCGAGAGGGCAGACGGGGCCTCGGTTTGACGTCTCATCCAAAAGACGGCACCTCCGACAGTGCAGCGCTCCCTCAGTACTGCCCCTCCGACAGTGCAGCGCTCCCTCAGTACTGCCCCTCCGACAGTGCAGCGCTCCCTCAGTACTGCCCCTCCGACAGTGCAGTGCTCTCTCAGTACTGCCCCTCCGACAGTGCAGCGCTCCCTCAGTACTGCTCCTCCGAGAGTGCGACGCTCCCTCAGTACCGCCCCTCCGACAGTGCAGCGCTCCCTCAGTACAGCTCCTCCGACAGTGCAGCGCTCCCTCAGTACTGCCCCTCCGACAGTGCAGCGCTCCCTCAGTACTGCCCCTCCGACAGTGCAGCGCTCCCTCAGTACTGCCCCTCCGACAGTGCAGCGCTCCCTCAGTACTGCCCCTCCGACAGTGCAGCGCTCCCTCAGTACTGCCCCTCCGACAGTGCAGCGCTCCCTCAGTACTGCCCCTCCGACAGTGCGGCGCTCCCTCAGTACTGCCCCTCTGACAGTGCAGCGCTCCCTCAGTACTGCCCCTCCGACAGTGCGGCGCTCCCTCAGTACTGCCCCTCCGAGAGTGCGGCGCTCCCTCAGTACTGCCCCTCCGAGAGTGCGGCGCTCCCTCAGTACTGCCCCTCCGAGAGTGCGGCACTCACTCAGTACAGCTCCTCCGACAGTGCGGCACTCCCTCAGTACTGCCCCTCCGACAGTGCGGCACTCCCTCAGTACTGCCCCTCCGAGAGTGCGGCGCTCCCTCAGTACTGCACTGGGAGTGTCGGCCTGGATTATGGGCTTAAGTCTCTAGAGTGGGACTTGAAACCATGACCTTCTGACCTCGAGGTGAGAGTGCTCCCACTGAGCCAGGGCTTACAATGAGGACTGAGAAGGATATTGAGTTCCACAGATTGAAGTCTTGGGAAAGAATGAGTTTGGGCCGGTGGTGTTGGAAAGAGTCCCAGTGAGGATGGACGGGGGAGGATGAGGTGTTGGGGATCTGGAGGAACAAGTGGGGCAGGTTTCGAGGCAATGCCCAAGTCGAGTTAATAAAAGAAGCAGAGGCTGCAGTGATGCCGACCGCTGAGAGAGGCTGACAACATTTTAAAGGCTTTACCGCATAATGGGGGTTTTGTTGTGGCGATGTCAAGTCTGATGGCCGAGTCGATTGAATATCATCAGCTTCATATGGCAGGGGACGGAAATCTGAAAAAGGAAACATTATAAATAGCGGGACAGGCGGAAAACCCTGCCCTAGAGGCAGCACCTGACAAACACAAGGAGCGATTATCATCTGCCCTGTCCCATCAAACACTCCCAGGTCAGGTACAGCACGGGTTAGATACAGAGTAAAGCTCCCTCTACACTGTCCCATCAAACTGGTGTTGTGCGACCTCTCAATTTTGTCCACCCCAGTCCAACACCGGCATCTCCGCATCATGACCATCAAACACTCCCAGGGCAGGTACAGCCTGGGTTAGATACAGAGTAAAGCTCCCTCTACACTGTCCCATTAAACACTCCGAGGACAGGTACAGCACGGGTTAGACACAGAGTAAAGCTCCCTCTACACTGTCCCATCAAACACTCCCAGGGCAGGTACAGCAACGGTTAGATACAGAGTAAAGCTCCCTCTACACTGTCCCATCAAACAGATTAGAGGTTTAAATGTGTGGCTCAAACAGTGGTGTGGGAGGAAGGGATTTCAGTTCATGGGGCACTAGATGTGGTTGCAATGTGGCCAAGGTTGGGAACTAAATATTCCAGGATACTTAACTTTTAGAAGAGATAGGCAAAATGGAAAAGGAGGAGGGGTAGCCCTGATAATAAAGGATGGGATAAAGACAGTAGAGAGAAAGCATCTTAACTCCAAAAATCAAGAAGTAGAATCAGTTTGGGTGGAGCTAAGAAACAGTAAGCGGCAGAAAACATTGGTGGGAATTGTTTATAGGCCCCCAAACAGTAGTTATAATGTAGGGCAGTGTATAAATCAGGAAATTCGAGGCGCATGTAACAAGGGTAATACAGTAATCATGGGGGACTTTAATCTACATATAGACTGGACAAACCTAATTTGCAGTAATAGTGTGGAGGATGAATTCATGGAATGTAAGCAAGATAGTTTTCTAGATCAGTATGTTGAGGAACCAACTAGGGAACAGGCTATTTTAGATCTAGTATTGTGCAATGAGAAAGGGTTAATTAATAACCTTGTAGTAAAGGGACACTTAGGGAAGAGTGACCATAATATGATAGAATTTTATTTTGAGTTTGAAAGTGATTTAGTTAAATCCGAAACAAGGGTCTTAAATCTAAACAAAGCAAACTACGTAGGTATGAGGGGCGAGTTGGCTAAGGTAGATTGGGAAACTACGGGTTAGATACAGAGTAAAGCTCCCTCTACACTGTCCCATCAAACACTCCCAGGGCAGGTACAGCACGGGTTAGATACAGAGTAAAGCTCCCTCTACACTGTCCCATCAAACACTCCCAGGGCAGGTACAGCATGGGTTAGATACAGAGTAAAGCTCCCTCTACACTGTCCCATCAAACGCTCCCAGGACAGGTACAGCACGGGTTAGCTACAGAGTAAAGCTCCCTCTACACTGTCCCATCAAACACTCCCAGGGCAGGTACAGCACGGGTTAGATACAGAGTAAAGCTGTCTTTTTGCCCTAAGAATGTTTGATAAAACTGAGTGTCTCGCTCGGTCACTTCAGTTAAGAGTCAACCACGTTGGTGTGGGATTTGAGTCACATATAGGCCCAGACTGGGAAAGGATGACAGGTTTCCTTCCCTAAAGAACATTAGTGAATCAGTTGTGTTTTTACGACAATCCGACAGCTTCATGGTCACTTTTACTGATCCCAGCTTTTTATTTCCAGATTTTTTTCAAATTCTCAAATTACCCTGATGGATTTTGAAGTCACATTCTCTGGATTTCTAGCCAGGACTCTCCCGTACCCAGATTAACTATATATTAAAACAAAATCCAACCTTTGGAGGCTCCTCCTTGTCTCTTGGCAAAACAGTAGACTGATAAAGCCACCAGGAGCGTCAGCAGCAGATCGCCACAGATGATGCCAATCACTGTACCAGTGTTTAGGTCAATGCAGCCTTCACAAACTGGGGGAGAGGGAGGCACAGTTTAACACTGAGAACATGCAAAGTATTAAGAAATACAGATGATGCCTGCTCCAAACGTCACAATGGCAGACTCCAAGTACTAGGATTCACCGCTCAGAGACCGGCCAAGCGGCCCATCGGGTCTCTGCCGCTGTTTATGGTCCACACCAGGAGAATTTCAGACCGAGTTTTCCGCTCTCGGTCAGCTCCCATTTCCTGTCTATCTTTTTTCAAGACATTCACTCGGCAGAATTCAGAATACACAAATTAAAAGGGGTTCAGGCAACGTGGGGAATAAGTGAGAGGTTATCAGTCCGAGAGGGCGGAACGATCAGAGGGTGTGAAAGGTAAAGATGCAAATTGCAGAGCGGGCTGAGGATTAACCCGTTAACTTGTCTTTTCAACAAGTCCATTAAACCTCCAGCATGTTCTGTCTCCTCTCAGATTTCCTGCAATCTGTTTTTCCTTTTATTTCTAGACATGCCCATTTATTTATCAGCGTTTACCTTTCGCTCGGATATAAAACTGGCGGAGGGTCGGATCTTTGCCTTTAGTTTTACATTGATATTTGCCGTCCTTGGCCTCCGAGTAGTCAGTTATTTCGTAGGTTTGTTGCTTCGCATCGACGATATCTTTAAATTCTGTTCCATGCTCTTTAGACCAGGTATAATCGTCTTGACTTTCGATGGGGCATCTTAAAGTGACTGTGGTCCCATCAACCTCCACTTGTTCTATCAAAGCAAGCAAAGTCCTGAATCAGCGACTTGTAGCAACCTGCAATATTTTCTAAATGGTCTTCTCATTATTAAACTATTTTAGTTGCTTAATTTCAGAAATCTATTTTAATCAGGACAGAAGAATGTAAAGTTTACTCACTCTCTGCACTCGCTGTGACTCCTGTGACAAAGGAAAGGACCATGATTAAAAATTCATCACCATTTATATATTTCAATAAAATTTAAATATTAGTAATTTAAAAGCTATCCCTTTACATCCATCCCGATTCCTGCTGTGCGGAGTTGGCTATTTTCCGCCAAGGATGCTGTCGGGACTGGTCCTCAGTGCCCCAGGACTCGGGAGGGGGAATCAGCCCGGAGTCTCCCAACCATCACTGTGAGGCTCCTGGGCACCGAGCTCGCTTGGACATTGGGCTAGGAATTCACCCCTCTCCCCCTACACCACCCCAGCTGAATAATTGGCACCTTCAGGAGTGGAGAGGAGGAACACTGCCAAAAACAAAACATTTCAATAAAATATTCCCACTGGTTAAAATGTCATAACATGACTTGTTCAAATCATTCAAAAAATATTTTGTATTTTGAATACCTTCAGAAAAATCCCAATAATGTTTAAATATCTTTCAGAGTTCAAAAATTAAAAGTACATAAATATTAGAGATTCAAATAGCAACAGTCATACACAACACTTGATCGATGGAGAGGGGTGGGAGGGGGAGCACGGGGTGGGGGGGAGGGGGAGCACGGGGTGGGGGGGAGGGGGAGCACGGGGTGGGGGGGGAGGGGGAGCACGGGGGGGAGGGGGAGCACGGGGTGGAGGAGGAGCACGGGGAGGGGGAGCACGGGGTGGGGGGGAGGGGGAGCACGGGGTGGGGGAGCATGGGGTGGGGGGGAGGGGGAGCACGGGGAGGGGGAGCATGGGGGGGGAGGAGTGGAGCAGGAGCACGGGGGGGGGGAGGGGGAGCACGGGGTGGGGGGGGAGGGGGAGCACGGGGGGGGAGGGGGAGCACGGGGGGGGAGGGGGAGCACGGGGTGGGGGGGAGGGGGAGCACGGGGTGGGGGGGGGAGGGGAGGCACGGGGGGGGGGAGGGAGAGCAACGGTGTGGGGGGGGGGCAGGGGGAGCACGGGGTGGGAGGTGGAGCAGGGAGGAGGAGGAGCACGGGGGAGGGGGAGCCCGGGAGGGGGGAGCACGGGGTGGGGGGGGAGGGGGGAGCACGGGGGGGGGAGGGGGAGCACGGGGGGGGAGGGGAGCACGGAGGGGGAGGGGAGAGGAGCACGGGGAGGGGGAGCACGGGGTGGGGAGCACGGGGGTGGGAGGGGGAGCACGGGGTGGGGGGGAGGGGGAAGCACGGGGGGGGGGGGGGAGCACGGGGTGGGGGGGGAGGGGGAGCAACCGGGGAGGGGGAGCACGGGGTGGGGGGGTGGGGGAGGAGGCTCGTGTGCAGCAGAAACACCAGCATGGACTAGTTGGGCCGAATGATCTGTTTCTGCGCTGTAAATTCCATGTAATTCTATGTAACAACAGAAATATTATAGGGCGTTAAAAGTACTTTTCATCTAAAGTTAAATTAAATATTTCTGAGCAAATGTATATTAATTTTGGAACTTTAATTTAAGTTAAAGACCAAAATCTAACAGTAAAAGGTAATCCCTTGCCTTTGTGTCAGTCTGAGAAATGTCACTAAGGGCTTGGCGTACAGTGAGTTACCAGGCACTGCAAGTGCTAATCTGCCAAAGCAGGTGCCATTTTGCAAAGAGCAAGATCCCACTATTGGCAATGGGTTGAGTGGTCAATTAATGAGTATTTTTAGAATCATAGACTTTGCAGCACAGAAGGCGGCCATTCGGCCCATTGATCCTGTGTTGGTGCTAGCTTTTTAACTGTCTACTCTAAACCCAATTTCCCTGTTTTCTGCTCCAGTTCTTTTATATTCCTTTTGACTTATCTAATTTCCTATACATTTTTGGTGTTGGTTGAGGATAAATATTGTCCAGGACACCAGGGATAACTCTCCTGTTCTTCTTCGAAATAGTGGCCGTGGGATCTTTTACGTCCACCTGAGAGAGCAGACGGGGCCTCGGTTTAACGTCTCATCCGAAAGACAGCACCTCCGACAGTGCAGCACTCCCTCAGCACTGCACTGGAGAGTCAGCCTGGATTATGGGCTCAAGTCTCTGGAGTGGGGATTGAACCCACAACCTTCTGACTCAGAGGCGTGAGTATTATTCACGAAACACATCTGAAAGCAATGAAAAATATTGAACAAAATTAAATCCACAAAGTTTCACAAAACTTCTTTTCTTCAACCCTCACGCTAACACGAAGGTGAACTCACCCAATAGCAGCAAGATTGCAAGCGCTGGAATCTCAGAGTGTGTCCGCATGATCTCTGCTCCCAAATACACGGGCGTCACTCACTTGTTGGTCCTCACGAGGCAGCGCGCTGCGATTTTGTTTTAGGCTTTCAGAAAGTGGAAAATAAACATAGGAGAGAGGTTTGGTTGTTATGCAGAGTTGGAGCTGATTATATCTCAGTCCGTATCAATCTGTAGCGCACCTCTCTCGCTCACCAGAGTTTTGTGATGCACTTGCAGGTTTGAAAGCTGCTGCTGGAGCTCTGAGTATTGAACAGGAAACAAGATATGCAGAGAGGAGACTGACTTCAGACCACAGACTCGTCAGCAGCTTCACAACACGAACACAGAAACCTGCAAACAGACACCCTCCGCAGTGCAGAGTTTCCATCACAACTTCCTTATCAAACACTGCTTTCTAACCGGTCAAATAATATAAATAAATCTAAAATAACAGATATCTGGGAGTGAGTTACAGGCTGGAATCTAATCGAGGGGTTAATGTTTGATTAACTGAATGTGAGTTTTAAAAGGAGGGGCGAGGGTGGGAGGTGGGGGAGACGAGAGAGGAGGGGGTAGGATGGGATGGGGGGGAGGGGGTAGGATGGGATGGGGGGGAGGGGAAGGGGGGAATGTCAGGTTTGGAGCCAAGTGCAGAGTAAGTGGATTATCAGCACAAGGGCTGCTTCACACTGCGCTTAATGGGAGATCTGTTGCAAATCCGGCTCTGGACCCTTTCAGGAACTTTCTAAAGGTGTCTGCCAACCTCAGGGAAGTTTAGCAGGATCACCCCTGGGACCTGCTCAGGACAAGCATCAGGACTAGTGCCGGTGAAGGTCCTACCAGCCTCCTCAGTATGTGTCTGAGGAACCCTCGGAATGACCATTGAGGTCTCGCCTGGGAATTTCCTGGGCCGACTCTTTCCTTCAGAACTTTGTGCCTCCATCTTTAATTCGCATTCCTTTTCTGCTCCTCCCTCCCCCACAATCCCAATACTGGACAGAGGTTATCAGAGGATCCGATTCTCGGGATGCCAACTCTCTTTGGACGCCATCACTTGACCTTCAACCGCCCAGTCCGCACCTTCCCACTATTGGTTGCCTGACCCGCCCACCATGTGACGCCCGCATTCCCAGAGCCAACAGAAGAGCGAAGAGACTCTTTGGGCTGGATTTTGTCTTGGGGTCGGGTTGGGGTCGTGTCCTCCAGATTTCGTGTTTCCCCCCCGACTCCAGATTAATGTGGATGAATGATGCAATTTTAACTTAATTGGGCAATTGAGTTCCAGCATGTGGGAACCCATGAACCAATTAGTGGTTTCAGCCTGAAACCCGCCTCTGATGATGTCATCATTGCTGACTGCCTGCTCTCAGAGATTGTCTGGCTGCTGGTGAGAGAGGACCTGCCTGGCTTTTGATGTGATTGGACCTGGATGCAAAATGAGAGAGAGAGAGAGAGCGAGAGCGAGAGCGAGAGCGAATTTTTTTGCATCCAAGTCCGAAGACATTCAATGTAGCAGCATCAGAGGCGACTTTCAGGCCTAATACTACTACTACCTTCATCACATCTCCATTGTAATAGTGGACCTGCAGCTCATAGTCAGCTATCCACTTGTGCTCCCGCCAGGTTTCACTGGAGTGTTTCACATCAGGCGTACTTCACGTCGGAAAAGGGTTAAACTAGCTACAACGATTCAAAATAGCATTACAGACCCAATTTAGGGCTTGTTAAGGGCTGTAATGGCCTCTCCCGCCTCTTGGAGACGGGACGGAGTCGGGAACCCCGCGACTGATTTTGTCAAAATTGCGTGGAGGCGGGATGGGGTCGGAAACCCCGACCCCGCAAATTTAACCCCCCACACGCCTCCAAACCTGACTCCATGGGTCATTCAAAATCTAGCCCTTTGTTTTGAAATCTAATCTTTGTTTTCAAATCCCTCCATGGCCTCCTCGCCCCTCCCTATCGCTGTAACCTCCTCCAGCCCTACAACCCTCCGAGATCTCTGTGCTCCTCCAATTCTGGCCTCTTGAACATCCCCGATTTTAATCGCTCCACCATTGGCGGCCGTGCCTTCAGCTGCCTGGGCCCCGAGCTCTGGAATTTCCTCCCTAAACCTCTCCACCTCTCTCTCCTCCTTTAAGACGCTCCTTAAAACCTACCTCTTTGACTCACCTATCCTAATATTTCCTTATGTGGCTCATGTCAAATTTTCTCTGATCACACTCCAGTGAAGAGCCTTGGGATGTTTTACTACATTAAAGGCGCTATATAAATGCAAGATGTTGTTGTTACCCAACTGGATGGTTCTTGACTGTCAGTCAAACAGCTTTTTTGTCATCTCCAATTTTTTTAATGCCCCTATGATTTATCTCCTGGGTTTTTTGCTCACAGCATAGGATTACATAGGATATACAGCACAGAAACAGGCCATTCGGCCCAACCAGTCTATGCCGGTGTTTATACTCCATTCGAGCCTCCTCCCTTCCTTCCTCATTTAACCCTATCAGCATAACCCTCTATTCCCTTCTCCTGCATATGCTTGTCTCGACTCCCCTTAAATGCATCTATACTATTTGCCTCAACCATTCCCTGTGGTAGCGAGTTCCACATTCTCACCACTCTCTGGGTAAAGAAGTTTCTTCTGAATTCCCTATTTGATTTTTTGGTGACTATCTTATATTGATGGCCTCTAGTTATGCTCTTCCCCACAAGTGGAAACATTCTCTCTGTATCCACTCTATCAAAACCTTTCATGATTTTAAAGACCTCTATTAGGTCACCCCTCAGCCTTCTCTTTTCAAGAGAAAAGAGACCCAGCCTGTTTATCCTTTCCTGATATGTATACCCTCGCATTTCTGGTATCATCCTTGTAAATCTTCTCTGCACCCTCTCCAGTGCCTGTATATCTTCTTTATAATATAGCGACCAGAATTGCATGCAATACTCTCTTAAGTGTGGTCTAACCAAGGTTCAATATGGGTTTAGCATAACTTCCCTACTTTTCAATTCTATCCCTCTAGAAATAAATCCTAGTGCTTGGTTTGCTTTTTTTATGGCCTTGTTAACCTGTGTCGATAATTTTTGTGATTTGTGTATTTGTAATCCGTGATCCCTTTGTTCCACTAGCCATTTAGATTCTTATTTTCCAAGTAATATGTGACCTCCTTATTTTTCTTACCAAACTGTAATACCTCACATTTATCTGCATTGAATTTCATTTGCCAATGATATGCCCATTCTGCAAGTTTATTAATGTTTTCTTGTAATTTGTTGCATTCCTCCTCAGTGTTGACTATCCCCCTCCAATTTGGTGTCATCCGCAAATTTAGAAATTGTGTTTTTGATTCCAAAGTCTAAATCGTTAATATAAATTGTGAACAACAGTGGTCCCAGCACTGATCCTTGTGGAACACCACTTACCACCTTCTGCCACTCTGAATAGCTACCCTTTACCCCTACTCTCTGCATTCTGTCTTGAAGCCAGCTAACTATCCATTCTGCTACTTGTCCCCTGACTCCGCATTCCCTGACCTTATTTATTAGTCTATTATGTGGTACCTTATCGAAGACCTTTTGTAAATCCAGATAAATGACATCTACTGCATTACCCTTGTCCACTCTCTCTGTTACCTCTTCAAAAAATTCAATGAGGTTGGTCAAGCAAGACTTTCCCTTTTGAAATCCATGCTGACTATTTATTATTATATTTTTCATTTCTAGATGTTCTTCTATTTTCTCCTTTAGTAGGGATTCCATAATCTGCAGTTCCCGGCAGATTAATTTTTAATAGCTGGAGGCTCCCGGGACAATCCTGTCTCTCTATCCTGATAAGTTGTCTGGGGGAGAGAGGGTGGCTGGAGAATCTCGGGAAATCCTTCTCACATCCCACCTTGGCTCAAATTTCATATTTATTGGCAATCAAATGACAGCAGGAATGACAGGCCTCCATCTTAGATGGCACCACATCAACCCTAAAATAAACCAACAAGGACATCTCAAAATGGTGGCCCAATACCTGCAGGTGCTGTGTGGCCACAGCAGGGGGCGCTGTTGTTCTGAATTAAATGGAGATACAGGCAGCAGCGCCACCCGCTGGCAGGAAAGCAACAACAACAACAGTATCTGGTGACCATTACATAGGATAGGTCTCTTTACATAGGATAGATATATGGCACAGAAACAGGCCATTCGTCCCAACCAGTCCATGCGGCGTTTATGCTCCACTCGAGCCTCCACCCCTCTTTCTTCATCTAAATCTATCAGCATAACCCTCATAATCGGTAAATAGGTCCTCGACTAGGCATAACCCTCTATTCCCTTCTCCCTCATATGCTTGTTTAGCCTCCCCTTAAATACATCTATACGATTTGCTTCAACCATTCCCTGTGGTAGTGAGTTCCACATTCTCACCACTCTCTGGATAAAGAAGTTTCTTCTGAATTCCCGATTGGATTTTTTGGTGACTATCTTATATTGATGGCCTCTAGTTTTGCTCTTCGCCACAAGTGGAAACATTCTCTCTGTATCCACTCTATCAAAACCTTTCATAATTTTAAAGACCTCTATTAGGTCACCCCTCAGCCTTCTCTTTTCAAGGGAAAAGAGACTCAGCCTGTTCATCCTTTCCTGATATGTGTCGTAAGAATGAGCCTTACGCGTGGTGAACTTAAAGTAAGCTTTAATCAACTAAAAAGGTGCTACATACAAAAGAGGTCTTACTCTATGCCTCTCCAGGATCCAACTGATCAGCCCAGTATTTATCCTGGACTAATCACAGGAAGTGATGCAATAAAGTTCGAGTCACAGGAAGCTGTATTGTGTTACCACATTCTCCTCCCCCAAAAGATTAGGAGGCCGGGATGAAGTTCGAGTCACAGGAAGCTGTATTGTGTTACCACATTCTCCCTCCATTTCGTAGCCGCTGGACGAGGGAGAGCCGCACCCGTTTGGGTTCTCGTAGCGGTAGAGGGCCCCTAGCCCGTTTACCCGCCGCGGGCCGTGGACCAGAGTCCGAGTGATCCAGCCCGCTCTGTGAGGGGTCAGGACGATCCTGACTGTGTACTGGTGCCCGAACGGGTGTCGGGCAGGGCTGTGGCAGATCCGTTTCCGAGCGTACGGTACAGGGTGGATCGTGGCTGCGCGTGCGAGCCCCGACGGGCTCATAGTCAGTCTGCCCCAGGTCGGCACGCTGGAGTGAGGTACCAGCCGGCGTCAGATCCAGATCGTGATGAGAGGCACCTGGCGAGCCCAGAGATGTGCCTGGTACAATATCATCCCCTGGTGTCTCTCTATGTTTCGGCGGGCAGGGAGCCAGATCCCGCAATGACACGGTAGATTCCCGACCGTCAGGATACCGAATATAGGCGTAGGTAGGGTTGACGTCAGTGAGCTCAACCTCATCTACCAGGGGGTCATTCTTAGACGCCCGGACATATCTTCGGAGTAGCACTGGTCCCGGTGCAGTCAGCCACGACGGGAGAGATATCCCATAGGATGAGCGACGCTGAAATCGGAAGAACCGTTCATGAGGCGTCGTATTTGTGGCGGTCGAAAGGAGGGACCGTGTGGAGTGTAATGCGTCTGGAAGTACTGCTTCCCATTGCTGGTTGGGTAGGCCCCGAGATCTCAAAGCCAGACGTACCGCATTCCAGATGATAGCGTTAAAACGCTCGACTTGCCCATTCCCGACCGGATGATAAGGCGTCGTTTTGCTGGCAGCAATACCCCGTTCCGAGAGATAGGCCTTGAGTTCTCCTGACATAAAAGAAGGGCCCCGATCCGAATGAACATAGGATGCCATGCCACAGAAAGCAAATACCTGCTCAAGGCAGCTGATAACCGTGGTCGTCAGCATATTGGGGCAGGGAAAGGCAAACGGAAAATGGGAATACTCATCGACCATGGTCAATAGATAAGTGTTGCGAGTTGAAGAGGGCAACGGCCCCTTAAAATCGATGCTAAGCCGTTGCATTGGCTGGGTCACATGTATGAGTATACCACCCGAGGGGCGGAAAAACCGAGGTTTCAATTCCGCACAGACTCTGCAGTCCGAGCACATCTTCTTTACATCCCCAGTAGAGAATGGGAGATTTTGGGACCGCACGAAGTGTAGCATGCGAGTAACGCCCGGATGACACAACCCATCATGGATGTCTACGAGCGTAGAGGGTGCCATGGCGGAGCAGAATGCTCATGTGAGGGTATCTGGAGCCACATTCTCCTTGCCAGGTCGATAGTGGATGGTGTAACCAAAAGAGGCCAATTCCAGCCGCCAAAGCTGGATTTTATTATTTTTAATTTTGGTCCGTTTTCGATTATCGAGCATGAAGGCGACCGATCGCTGGTCCGTGATTAAGGTAAAGTGCTGGCGAGCTAGGAGATGACTCCACTTCCGTACTGCCTCTATGATGGCTGTAGCTTCTTTCTCGACTGGAGGAGGATAATGTAGCTCAGCCCCTTGAAAAGTCCTGGACAAAAATGCCACCGGACGACCTTCCTGATTCAGAGTGGCCGAGATCACCACCTCCGAGGCATCACACTCAACGACAAAAGGAAGACTCTCATCGATGGAGTGAAGAGTCGCTTTCTCCAACTGTTTTTTCAGGAGGTTAAAGGCTGCAACAGCCGTTGTGTCTAGTGGGAATGTGCTGGCCTTCAGTAGAGGTTGGATTCGGTCCGAGAAGTTAGGAATCCATTTAGCATGGTATGCAAACAGGCCGAGGGCCCGGCGCAAGGAGGCCAGATTCTTAGGTGGCGGGAGTTCTTGGAGTGGGCGAAGCCTTTCAGGGTCAGGTTTAATGATGCCATTGCCCACACAATAGCCAAGGATGTTGATGGTTGGTTGTGACTCAATGGATTTAGCCGCATTTAATGTCAAATTACGGTGCTGGAGTGCATCCCAAAATCATTGGAGATTGGCGTCATGTTCCCGCTGATTGCGACCTGCGACAGTAATATTGTCCAGATAAGGAAACGTATCCTTCAAGTCTTCCTGTTTGACCAGGTCATCCATTGCTCGCTGGAAGACAGCCACTCCATTAGTGACCCCAAAGGGGAGGCGACGAAATTGATACAGCCGTCCATTGGCTTCAAAGGCCGTATACTGCTTGTCTGAGACCTTCAAGGGTACCTGATGATAGGCACTTTTTAGATCATATGTTGAGAACACCGTGTACTCAGCCAATTTATTAACCATATCATCGATGCGCGGCAATGGGTATGCGTCCAAGTCCGTATATTGATTGATGGTCTGTGAATAGTCAATGCACAGCCGTTTCTTGTGAGGTTGTAGAGGGTTCTTAACAATAACGACCTGGGCGCGCCATGGCGACGAACAAGGCTCGATGATATCCTCTGCTAAAAGCCGAGAAATCTCAGCCGCAATAAAAGACTGGTCTTCCTGACTGAAACGTCGTGACTTTGTTATAGTCGGTTTGCATCGAGGAGGGATACTGGAAAACAGTGAGGGTTCATCCAGTGAAGCTGCTGACAATGCACAGAACGGTAATCGAGGTAGTATATTAGAAATAGTGAGTTCAGGTTTGGATCCGCCGAACTCAATGGTGAGCTTCTTATGCTGCTTTTGAAAATCCAGCCCTAAGATAAGATCACTACATAAGTCCTTGAGCACCGAAAGCCGGGTGGAGGGATACCTGCGACCATTAAGTGTTATTTCAACCATACAAAAGCCAGAAATTCTGGTATTAAGTGATGACTGAGCCATCGCAACTGCCTGGTCCGATGGGAAAACATGTAGCTTTAACTCTGCAACAATCTGTTCCCTAATGAAACTATCAGTGCTACCTGAGTCAATTAAGGCATCTAAAGTATGTCCATTAATTGATGCTTTTGTAGCTGCATGGAATAGGTTCTGAGGACAAGCAGCTGTAATTGGTGTCGTTGCACAAAGAGTGGCTGAAACTCTAGGTGTGTTTCTTCGAGAGGAAGCACGATAGATTTTAGCCGGAACATCTTGATAGGCCCTTACCGGGGCAGTTCGGTAGGACTTAGCTTGATAAGCCCTCGTAGAGGCTCTTGATAGGCAAACCTTTGCAAAATGACCCTTTTTGTTGCAATGACTGCAAAACGCATTGCGAGCAGGGCAGAATTTCCGAGGGTGGAACTCATCACCACAAAAGAAGCATTTCTTAGATTGCCAAGAGGCTGCCACAGTGGGGTCATCATCCTCTTCATCAGTGAAGTCATCAGATTGATCGTCAGGGATAAAGACCTCCCTAATAGAGTTCACCTGTGGCCTCTTAAATTGCCTGACTGTAGTTAAGGCAGTAGACCGAGGTCTGGGCACTGTATAAAGGTCTGCATTTCTTTTTGCCAGATCTAGAGAGCAAGCCATGTCATAAGCTCTCTGAAGCTCAAGTGTCTTACTTTCCAGTAGACGCTGGCGTATAAATGGGGAGGCAAGCCCGCAGATGAAAGCATCACGGATCATTTCTTCACGGTACAGCTCAGCTGAGGCCGCCCGAAAGTTACAGTCCATACTAAGTCTGCGAAGCTCTTGGAGGAATTTATCAATGGATTCCTCCGGCCCTTGTTGGGCTGTAGCAAGTAGATGTCTGGCATAGACCTCATTCGGTGTCTTTGTATATAGTCTCTTAAGCTTCCGAATTGCCTCCTCGTAACTGTCCCATTCCTCCACATACTGAAATACATTCGGGGTGACACAGTTGATGAGTATCCGCAACTTTGAGTCATCATCAGCCTTACAATATTCCAGAAAATTGTCAAACGTGCGATACCAGTGTTTCCACACCTTACCGGCTGCTGGGGTGTTTGGGTCCAAGTCAAGACGCGATGGTTTAAGGATGTTTTCCATGATGGGTGATTCCCTGGATCCTTAGTTCCGAGTTCGTCCAAAAAGTTTGAGTGCGAAGTTTTCCAAAGTTGATTAAATTGTCGTAAGAATGAGCCTTACGCGTGGTGAACTTAAAGTAAGCTTTAATCAACTAAAAAGGTGCTACATACAAAAGAGGTCTTACTCTATGCCTCTCCAGGATCCAACTGATCAGTCCAGTATTTATCCTGGACTAATCACAGGAAGTGATGCAATAAAGTTCGAGTCACAGGAAGCTGTATTGTGTTACCACAATATGTATACCCTTGCATTTTTGGTATCATCCTTGTAAATCTTTTTTACACCCTCTCCAGTGCCTCTATATCATAAGAACATAAGAAATAGGAGCAGGAGTCGGCCATTTGCCCTTCGAGCCTGCTCTGCCATTCAATAAGATCATGGCTGATCTTCTACCCCATCTCCACTTTCCTGCACTATCCCCATATCCCTTGATTCCCTTAATATTCAAAATTCTATCGATCTCTATCTTGAATATACTCAACGACTGAGCCTCCACAGCCCTCTGGGATAGAGAATTCCAAAGATTCACCACCCTCTGAGTGAAGAAATTTCTCCTCATCTCAGTCCTAAATGGCCGACCCCTTATTCTGAGACTGTGACCCCTGGTTCTAGACTCCCCAGCCAGGGGAAACATCCTCCCTGCATCTACCCTATCAAGCCCTGTAAGAATTTTGTATGTTTCAAAATATCCTTTTTATAATATGGCGAGCAGAATTGTACACAGTATTCCAAGTGTGGTCTAGCCAAGGTTCAATACAAGTTTAGCCCTAGAGTTCTATCCCTCTAGAAATAAACCCTAGTGCTTGGTTTGCTTTTTTTATGACCTTGTTAACCTGTGTCGCAACTTCTAGTGATTTGTGTGTTTGTACTCCGAGATCCCTTTGCTCTTCTACCTCACTTAGATTCCTATTTTCCAAGCAATATATGACCTCCCTATTTTTCTTACCAAAATGTAATACCTCACATTTATCTGTGTTGAAAATCATAAATGCAAGAATTTTAAGATTCTCCTTATTCCTGGAGGTTTCACCACATGACCTCCCACCGCCTCCTCCAATCAAACAGCCTTCCCCAGCTCCAATATTTTTATAATTAATAAATGAAGGTGTTCAAAGAAAACGAAAAAAACACAATTATTTTAATGCCCCAATGATTGTTCTCCCGGAGTTGCACCCAGCAGTCCTGGAGACTCCAGGGCAAGCCTGGAGAGTTGGCAACCCCTCACCACACAGGGGGTGGGGTGAGGTGGGTTGGGGGGTCAGTGAGAGTCTGCGAAGAGATCACAGGAAGTGACCCCAAAAAGCAGAATCTTTTCAACTTCCCTTAAAATGTTCTTTTTTCGTAATATTTTTGAATGATTTAGAAAACTAATTTTGGGAATGATAAGTTTATAAAAAAATAAACATCTTCCAACTCAACAGTTTGCAAACAACTGGGGCAGGATCCTGTGTATTTGCTGCCCTTCTCTGATACTGAGTGTTGGCGGGCTATTTGACTGTGGAGGCATCAGGTGTTGTCACTGGCTGTTGATGCGGCGCCAGTTCGGGCTGATATTATCAGAGTCCAAGGCACTGAGTCCAATTTTACTGCTTTAATCACTCCCCCTGACTGAGATCTGCACAGAATTCATTAAAGGAAAGATTAAAAATCTTTTCTCTGATTCAAAATTGTCATTCTCTAATAATTATATTTTATACAATGCAACATGTGTTTTTAATCAGAGACTCGGGTACTCTTACACCGCTCATAAAAAGTAAAATAAAGTTCCACTATTACAAAGCAGAAACTTTCTGGGAACTTTACCGAATTTCTCAGATAAAGTTTCGCATTACCCTTTTAATAGGGTGGGCCCTACCTCTTGGCTCAGGTCCCGGAGCTGCATTCTGTGACTGGTTCGCCCGCCTGGAGTCTTCCCGATCTGATCTGCCAGCTCCACATCGACATCCAGATTAAAGCCGGGAAAAGCAGTGAAAGCGGATCCGATTCAGTGGCCCCATGTACCCCCATAACCCGCCCTGGGCTCTGTTCCTGGCGGCGACTCTCGCAGGTGAGTCAGAGGAGAGTGGCTCCGAGCACAGGGAGCGGGGAGTTAGGATCAGGGGGCTGGGGCTGGGGCTGGATCTAGATCTAGTTTGGGATCCGGTTACCATGAGCCAAGAAGGGGATTCCCTGAACCCCTGTCAATTCAGGGGAACCCCAGTCAATCAAGGGAAGGAAGAGAGTTTCTTTAAATCTTGGTTCTGGAGGTTGTAGAACAGGTTTTGGTTGGTGGGGTGTGTGAGTTATTTTTAAACCTTTTTTCTATTGCTGATTATAATTCGGGGGATAGGTAGCGTCATCTGCAGCCAAGAAGGAGAATCCCGAAGGGTGTGTTGCCTACCCAGTGCCAGGGTAAGGGATGTCTCATGGCGGCTGGAGAGGAATTTGAAAAGGGAGGAGGTAAATCCAGTTGTCCTGGTCCATGTTGGAACAAACGACATAGGAACAGGAAGGAGGTCCTGCTGAAAGAGTATCAGGAGTTAGGCTCTAAATTAAAAAGCAGGAACTCAAGGGTAATAATTTCTGGATTATTGCCTGAGCTATGTGCAAATTGGCATTGAAGCAGATCAGGAGAATTAACATGTGGCTAAAGGGCTGGTGTGGGAAAGAGGGGTTCTTTTTCATGGGCCACTGGCACCAGTTCTGGGACAGGAAGGAGTTATACCGATGGGATGGGCTCCACCTGAACTGGGATGGGACCCGTGTCCTAGCGGAAAGGGTAAATAGGGAGTTTTTTTTAAATTCGTTTATGGGATCTGGGCGTCGCTGGCAAGGCCAGCATTTATTGCCCATCCCCAGTTGCCCTTGAGAAGGTGGTGGTGAACCGCCTTCTTGAACCGCTGCAGTCCGTGTGGTGAAGGTACTCCCACAGTGCTGTTAGGTAGGGAGTTCCAGGATTTTGACCCAGCGACGATGAAGGATCGGTGATATACTTCTAAGTCAGGATGGTGTGTGACTTGGAGGGGAACTTGGAGGTGATGGTGTTCCCATGCCCCTGCTGCCCTTGTCCTTCTAGGTGGTAGAGGTCGTGGGTTTGGGAGGTGCTGCCGAAGAAGCCTTGGCGAGTTGCTGCAGTGCATCTTGTAGATGGTACACACTGCAGCCACGGTGCACCGGTGGTGGAGGGAGTGAATGTTTAAGGTGGTGGATAGGGTGCCAGTCAAACTGGTTGCTTTGTCCTGGATGGTGTCGAGCTTCTTGAGTGATGTTGGAGCTGCACTCATCCAGGCAAGTGGAGAGTATTCCATCACACTCCTGACTTGTGCCTTGTAGATGGTGGAAAGGCTTTGGGGAGTCAGGAGGTGAGACACTCGCTGCAGAATACCTAGCCTCTGATCTGCTCTTGTTGCCACAGTATTTATGTGGCTGGTCCAGTTAAGTTTCTGGTCAATGGTGACCCCCCAGGATGTTGATGGTGAGGGATTCGGTGATGGTAATGCCGTTGAATGTCATGGGGAGGTGGTTAGACTCTCGCTTGTTGGAGATAGCCATTGCCTGACATTCTGTGGCGCAAATGTTACCTGCCACTTATCAGCCCAAGCCTGAACGTCGTCCAGGTCTTGTTGCATGCGGGCATGGACTGCTTCATTATCTGAGGAGTTGTGAATGGCACTGAACACTGTGCAGTCATCAGCGAACATCCCCATTTCTGACCTTATGTTGGAGGGAAGGTCATTGATGAAGCAGTTGAAGATGGTTGGGCCTAGGACACTGCCCTGAAGAACTCCTGCAGCGATGTCCTGGGGCTGTGATGATTGACCTTCAATCACCACAACCATCTTCCTTTGTGCTAGGTATGACTCCAGCCAGTGGAGCGTTTTCCCCAATTCCCATTGACTTCAGTTTTACTAGGGCTCCTTGATGCCATACTCGGTCAAATGCTGCTTTGATGTCAAGGGCAGTCACTCTCACCTCACTCTGGAATTCAGCTCCTTTGTCCATGTTTGGACCAAGGCTGTAATGAGGTCGGGAGCCGAGTGGTCTTGGCGGAACCCAAACTGGGCATCAGTGAGCAGGTTATTGGTGAGTAAGTGCCGCTTGATAGCACTGTCGATGACACCTTCCATCACTTTGCTGATGATTGAGAGTAGACTGATGGGGCGGTAATTGGCCGGATTGGATTTGTCCTGCTTTTTGTGGACAGGACATGCCTGGGCAGTTTTCCACATTGTCGGTAGATGCCAGTGTTGTAGCTGTACTGGAACAGCTTGGCTAGCGGCACGGCTAGTTCTGGAGCACAAGTCTTCAGCACGATAGCCGGGATGTTGTCGGGGCCCATAGCCTTTGCTGTATCCAGTGCACTCAGCCATTTCTTGATATGGTGGCAAAGGCTTTAAACTAGTATGATGGGGGGAGGGATCTACAAGAAACGTAACCAACCTAATTATAAACAAAACAGGAAAGAATAAAGTAAAGGGAGGACATTGATGGCAAGGGAATAAATAGAGTTATAGAACAGGAGTCTGAAAAGATTGTTAAACATAAAATGAGAGGAAATCCTATTAAAAATGAGTTAAACGCAATGCACACAGTGTCCGTAATAAAACAGGGGAGCTGGAGGCAATCATGCGTTGCGAGGAACCAGACATAGTAGGGATTACTGAGACATGGCTACCGAAAAATCAGGACTGGGAATTAAACATTGCAGGGTATAACATATTTAAAAAATATAGAGAGGGGAAAAAGGGGAGGTGGAGTAGCTGTACTTATTAAGGATAACATAATGGCAGTAGAAAAAAGTGACATAGCTATCAGCAAGACAAAAATAGAATCCATATGGATAGAGATAAAAACTACCTAATAGTGGAAGGGAGGTGGAGGGAGAAATATGCAAACAAATTAGGGAAATGAGTAAAAAAACATAGAATAATAATCATGGGGGACTTCAACTACGCCGATATTAATTGGACAGAAGAGCTAGGTAAAGGGGATAAGGGAATGGAGTTCCTACAATGTGTACAGGACTCCTTTCTAACCCAATATGTATAAAGCCCAACAAGGGAGGATTCGCTATTGGATCTAGTAATGGGGAATGAACCAGAGCAGATAAGAGGAGTAAACATAGGGGAACATCTAGGCAATAGTGACCATAATATAATACGCGTTTAAGATGATAATTGAGGAGGACATAAGTATGACGAAAGTCAGGGAAAAAGATTGGAGAAAAGCTGATTTTGAAGGGCTTAGAATAGAACTTGGGAAAATAAAATGGGCAACAATATTGGCAAACAACGATATAGAACAGCAATGGGAAACATTTAAAACGGCGTTCAACAGAGTGCAGGAAAAATATATTCCACTAAAAGGAAAGAACAAACTAAACACTAATGAGACTCCATGGATGAATAAAGCCATCAGGGAAAAATTTAGGGTAAGGAAAGAGGCATACATTAAGTACATAGATAGCAGAGGAGTGCATGATAAGGGAGAATATGAAGAGATTAGGAGAGAAGTCAAAAAAACAATTAGGAAGGCAAAGAGGAACTATGAAATTAAATTATCAAGGAACATAAAACAAAATAGTAAAATATTTTACAGGCACATCAATAAAAAAAGTAAGGTTGGGATGGGAATAGGGCCATTAAGGGATAGACAGGATAATACCACAGGTAACAATAGAGAGATGGCAGAAATATGAAATAAATATTTGCTTCGGCATTTACCAGGGAGATAGAACAGGTGGACATGACATTGGATGATGAGATTAGTAATGAGATAAGTGTATTTAAAATAAAAAGAGGGGAACTATTAAATAAACTAATCAAACTCAAACAGGATAAAACCCCTGGTCTGGATGGATTGCATCCACGCATTTTAAAAGAATCTAGGGAAGAGATAGCAGAGGCATTACTACACATATTTAATAATTCGTTAGAAAAAGGTGCAGTGCCAGAGGACTGGCGGATAGCTAATGTAATACCTATATTTAAGAAGGGGGATAGAACATGTCAAGGGAATTATAGACCAGTCAGCTTAACATCGGTGGTAGGAAAAATAATGGAATCCCTACTACAGGAGAAAATAGAAGAACATCTAGAAACCAAAAACATAGTAATGAATAGTCAGCATGGATTTCAAAAGGGAAAGTCTTGCTTAACCAACCTCATTGAATTTTTTGAAGAAGTAACGGAGAGAGTAGACAACGGTAATGCAGTAGATGCAATTTATCTAGCTTTTCAAAAGGCCTTCGATAAGGTACCACATAATAGACTAATGAACAAGGTCAGAGAATGCGGAGTCGGGACAAGTAGCAGAATGGTTTGCTAGCTGGTTTCAAGACAGAAAGCAGAGAGTAGGAGTAAAGGGTAGCTATTCACAGTGGCAGAAGGTGGGTAGTGGTGTTCCACAAGGATCAGTGCTGGGACCACTGTTGTTCACAATTTACATTAACGATTTAGACTTTGGAATCTAAAACACAATTTCTAAATTTGCGGATGAAACCAAATTAGTCAATACTGCTAACCTACCTGAGGAAGGAGCGAACAGCTCCGAAAGCTTGTAAAATTAAATAAATCTGTTGGACTATAACCTGGTGTTGTGCGACTTCTCATTTTTGTCCACCCCAGTCCAACGCCGGCATCTCCACATCAATACTGAGGAGGACAGCAACAAATTACAGGAGGACATTAATAAACTTGCAGAATGGGCAAATAATTGGCAAATGAAGTTCAACACAGATAAATGTGAGGTATTACATTTTGGTAGGAAGAATAGGGAGGTCACGAGTCTAGGTGGGGTAGAGAAACAAAGGGATCTCAGAGTACAAATACACAAATCACTAAAAGTTGCGACACAGGTTAGCAAGGCTCTTTAAAAAAAAAGCAAACCAAGCACTAGGGTTTATTTCTAGAGGGATAGAATTGAAAAGTAGGGAAGTTATGCTAAACTTGTATCGAACCTTGGTTAGACCACACTTGGAGTACTGCGTGCAGTTCTGGTCGCCATATTATAAAAAGGATATAGAGACACTGGAGAGGGTGCAGAGAAGATTTACAAGGATGATACCAGAAATGTGAGGATATACATATCAGGGAAGGATGAACAGGCTGGGTCTCTTTTCTCTTGAAAAAAGGCTGAGGGGTGACCTAATAGAGGTCTTTAAAATTATGAAAGGGTTTGATAGAGTGGATACAGAGAGAATGTTTCCACTTGTGGGGAAGAGCAAAACTAGAGGCCATCAATATAAGATAGTCACCAAGAAATCCAACAGGGAATTCAGAAGCAACTTCTTTACCCAGAGAATGGTGAGAATGTGGAACTCGTTACCACAGGGAGTGGTTGAAGCGAATAGTATCGATGTATTTAAGGGGAGGCTAGATAAGCATATGAGGGAGAAGGGAATAGAGGGTTATGCTGATAGATTTAGATGAGGAAAGACGGGAGGAGGCTCGAGTGGAGCTTAAATGCTGGCATGGACTGGTTGGGCCGAGTGGCCTGTTTCTGGGCCGTATATCCGGTGTAATCCGGTGTAATCCTGTGTATGATTCTGCAGCTGTGTTTGCATCAGCTCCCAGTCAGGCTGTGTTTCTGGGAAACAAAGAGTTGTAATGTGGAGTAATCAGATCAGCCATGATCTTATTGAACGGCGAGCAGGCTTGAGGGGCCGAGTGGCCTACTCCTGCTCCTAATTCGTATGTTAAAGAGCAGAGCCCCAGGCCCCACACAGGGTAGAAACTCTCAGTGAAGCTGCCTTGCGATATTCGTGTTAGAACATGTTGGCGTTTGGATCACACAAAGTCCTCGAGATAAACATGTCTGTAACATTCCAGAGTGATAAGTCATCTCCAGCTCCTTATTATTATATGTTAAGGGTTACAGAACCAAGGCAGGTGAAAGGAGTACGAGTCAGCCATGATCTCATTGAATGGCGGAAAAGGCTCAAGGGGCTGAATGGCCTCCTGTTCCTATTCCTGCGCTCGGCTTGTGTTTAATTGTATCTGTACGTGAGGAACCCCTCGATCGTGTCGTATCTGTTGCTACATTACAGCGGGAACGTACATTGTAGAGATGCAGCGTCTGTACTGTGCGGTGGGGAGTGCTGGGCGGGGTTATTGGGACGAGTGGTCGCGGGGAATGAGTCGGTGTGAGCGCCGTATCTCTGAGCTCGTACGGCACGTGATTGAACTTTGCTGTGTGAGACTGAGTTTAATTCTCACCCCCTTTTTCAACAACTTGCCTTTAACGTAGTAAAATGTCCCAGGCACTTCACAGGAGCGATTATCAGACAAAATTTGACACAGAGCCACGTAAGGAGATATTAGGGCAGGTGACCAAAAGCTTGGTCAAAGAGGTTGGTTTTAAGGAGCGTCTTAAAGGAGGAGCGAGAGGTTTAGGGAGTGAATTCCAGAGCTTGGGGCCCAGGTAGCTGAAGGCACGGCCACCAATGGTGGAGTGATTAAAATTAAGAATGTGCAAGAGGCCAGAATTGGAGGAGTGCAGAGATCTCAGAGGGTTGTAGGGCTGGAGGAGGTTATGGAGAAAGGATGGGGTGAGGCCATGGAGGGATTTGGAAACAAGGATAAGAATTTTCACATCGAGGCATTGCTTAACCAGGAGCCAATGTAGGAACGGGACTTAGTGCGAGTTCACTGGGTCACTCACAAACTGATCGAGGTTGGACGACCTGCCTGTGGGAACACTCGGTGACCTCCGACCTGACCATCCGGGGACACTGGGGAATGGCCAGAGAGGATGGTTTCCTGTGAAATGGCTGCGATCAGAGACTGCCCGTGAAAAAAACCCGGATACAAAACTATCCTGGGCTGCTCCAGCTTGCCACCGCAGGACAGACCTTGGCTCAAAAACCCACTGTGTAACCTTGTTGGTTGGGTGGGTGGGTGAGGGCACTGCCCGGTGGGTGGGTGAGGACACTGAACCATGGAGAGCAGAAAGCCCCAGGTTGAGACCCCGGTCTGGAGTGAGCTGATCTCGGCTGGGGCCTCACACCACTGGCTGGGGAAAGGAGAAAGTGTGTCAGGGGAACTGCTCCTGCTCAGTTACTCCGGCTGGAAAGAGCTTGATCAGATTCCAGATAAAGACAGGGTTGGGTTCGGATGTGATAATCTCTATATTATTATTAAGAAGACAGTAACGGAACATTTAGATAAACATAATTTGATAGGACAAAGTCAGCATGGCTTTATGAAGGGGAAATCATGTCTGACAAATTTGCTTGAGTTCTTTGAGGACATAACGTACAGGGTGGATAAAGGGGAACCAATGGACATAGTGTATTTAGACTTCCAGAAGACATTCGACAAGGTGCCACATAAAAGATTATTGCTCAAGATAAAAAATCACTGGATTGGGGGGAATATTCTGGCATGGGTGGAGGATTGGTTATCTAACAGGAAGCAGAGAGTTGGGATAAATGGTTCATTCTCGGACTGGCAACCAGTAGCCAGTGGTGTTCCGCAGGGGTCGGTGCTGGGTCCCCAACTCTTTACAATCTATATTAACGATTTGGAGGAGGGGACCGAGTGTAACATATCAAAGTTTGCAGATGATACAAAGATGGGAGGGAAAGTAGAAAGTGAGGAGGACATAAAAAACCTACAAGGGGATATAGACAAGCTGGGTGAGTGGGCAGAGATTTGGCAGATGCAATACAATATTGGAAAATGTGAGGTTATGCACTTTGGCAGGAAAAATCAGAGAGCAAGTTATTATCTTAATGGCGAGAAACTGGAAAGTACTGCAGTACAAAGGGATCTGGGGGTCCTAGTGCAAGAAAATCAAAAAGTTAGTATGCAGGTGCAACAGGTGATCAAGAAGGCCAACGGAATGTTGGCTTTTATTGCTAGGGGGATAGATTATAAAAACAGGGAGGTATTGCTGCAGTTATATAAGGTATTGGTGAGACCGCATCTGGAATACTGCATACAGTTTTGGTGTCCATACTTAAGAAAAGACATACTTGCTCTCGAGGCAGTACAAAGAAGGTTCACTCGGTTAATCCCCGGGATGAGGGGGTGGACATACGAGGAGAGGTTGAGTAGATTGGGACTCTACTCATTGGAGTTCAGAAGAATGAGAGGCGATCTTATTGAAACATATAAGATTGTGAAGGGGCTTGATCGGGTGGATGCGGTAAGGATGTTCCCAAGGATGGGTGAAACTAGAACTAGGGGGCATAATCTTAGAATAAGGGGCTGCTCTTTCAAAACTGAGATGAGGAGAAACTTCTTTACTCAGAGGGTAGTAGGTCTGTGGAATTTGCTGCCCCAGGAAGCTGTGGAAGCTACATCATTAAATAAATTTAAAACAGAAATAGACAGTTTCCTAGAAGTAAAGGGAATTAGGGGTTACGGGGAGCGGGCAGGAAATTGGACATGAGGCTGAGTTCGGATCGGTCGAGGCCCTGTGGGTGGCGTAGCGGGCCCAGGGGCTGAGTGGCCGGGTCCTGCTCCTACATCTTGTGTTCTTTAGATTTGAGGTGAGGATCAGATCAGCCATGATCTTATTGAATGGCGGAGCAGGCTCGAAGGGCCGATTGGCCTACTCCTGCTCCTATTTCTTATGTTCTTATGTTCTTATAGTGGAATAGTGTGCAGCAATCACTGTCCAGTGTCGTCCATTAACCCATGGGGATAATCGCATTTCTGATTAGTGAGTGAGTAATCGACACCGTCTTTGGGCCTGTGACCTCTCTGTTCATCTTTCACGTGAACTTTAACCTTTACCCACACTGAGTGTTAAACAGTAAAGTTAGTGCATGTGGGTAAAACACTGTTGGCGTAGCAACAGGTCCGGCTAGCCAGCAATTCTTATGGATGACACTGGACTCAGCTCAGACATGCTGGAGATTGTGCGGGTAATTTATAAAATGGCATCATCTGTGAATCTGTACCAGAGAAACAGGCAGCTGGACACAAACAACGGGTGGTAAACTCTCTCTGGATAGCACATAGCTCGAGGGGCAGAATGGCCTCCTTTTCCTGTGAAGTGACCATTGGCTGAGGTTTGGACGGCTGCGAGGCCATTGGCTGAGGTTTGGAGGGCTGCGTGGCCATTGGCTGAGGTTTGGAGGGCTGCGTGGCCATTGGCTGAGGTTTGGAGGGCTGCGACGCCATTGGCTGAGGTTTGGAGGGCTGTGTAGCCATTGGCTGATTGCTATCACTTGATTTGAGCATGCTACATTATCCGATCATAAGGAATTGGTGCGTTGGTACAGAGCAGGAGGAGGGAACAAAGCTGAGTTGAGGCTAAGGGACTAAATGGAACAAAAGGTGTTGGACTTTTGACCATTGCAGCGAGTCTACAGCACAGAAACAGGCCATTCGACCCAACAGGTCCAAGCCGGTGTTTATGCTCCACATGAGCCTCCTCCCACCCTACTTCATCTCAACCTATCAGCATATCCTTCTATTCCTTTCTCTCTCATGTACTTACTGAGTTTCCCCTTAAATGCATCTCATAGAGTCATTACGGCACAGAAGGAGGCCATTCGGCCCATCGTGTCCGCACCGGCTCTCTGTAGAGCAATCCAGTCAGTCCCATTCCCCCGCAGCCCTGCAAGTTTATTTCCCTCAAGTGCCTATCCAATTTCCTTTTGAAATCATTGATCATCTCCGCTTCCACCACCCTCGTCAGCAGCGAGTTCCAGGTCATCACCACTCGCTGCGTAAAAAAGTTCTTCCTCACATCCCCCCTGTATCTCTTGCCCAAAACCTTAAATCTGTGTCCCCTAGTCCTTGTACAATCAGCTAATGGGAACAGCCTTTCTCTGTCTAGCCTATCCAAAGGAAGTTTGCAGAAGCTAAAAGGGAGATTAATAATAAAAGAAAAAAGACTTGCATTTCTCCAGCGCCTTTCACCACCTCAGGACGTCCCAAAGTGCTTCACAGCCAATGAAGTACTTTTTGAAGTGTAGTCACTGGTGTAATGTAGGAAACGCGGCAGCCAAATTGTGCACAGCAAGCTCCCACAAACAGCAATGATATAATGACCAGATAATCTGTTTTAGTGATGTCGATTGAAGGATAAATATTGACCAGGACACCGGAGAGAACTCCGCTGCTCTTCTTCAAAATAGTGGCCGTGGGATCTTTTACATCCACTAGAAATTGGATGCTGGGCTTCATCACAAGCTGTACAATACCAGAGTAAGGGAATGTTAGTGCAGTTAGTCAAAGCACACGGAATATTTTATTCATGTTTGGGCTTCCCACATTAGCAGGTTTTATTCTTTATTCTGAAACATGAAGAACTCATCTCAGCTTGTGTACAGTAGTGTAGAGGCTATATCACTGGACTAGTAATCCAGAGAATGCAAATTCAAATCCCACCAGGGCAGTTTGAGAATTTTAAATCAGTTTAATATACTGAAAATAAAAAGCTGGTATCAGTAAAAGTAACTGGATTGTCGTAAAAACCCATCTGGTTCACTAATGTCCTTTAGGGAAGGAAATCTGCTGTCCTTACCCGGTCTGGCCTATAAGTGACTCCAGTCCCACACCATCGTGGTTGACTCTGAATTGGCCTAGCAAGCTCCTCGGTTATATCAAACTGCCAATTCTCAGGGCAGTTAGGGATGGGCAATAAATGCTGGCTTTAAAAGAAAAAAGAAAGACTTACGTTTCTATAGCGCCTTTCACCACCTCAGGACGTCCCAAAGCACTTTACAGCCAATGAAGTACTTTTTGAAGTGCAGTCACTGGTGTAATGTAGGAAACACGGCAGCCAATTTGCGCACAAACAGCAACATGATAATGACCAGGTGATCTGTTTTAGTGATGTCTTGCCAGCGACAGCCCACATCCCCAGAATAAATTTTTAAAAATATCTTTGAGTCTCTGGTGAATGACAGTGACATTCACAGAGTGCACTCTCTCGCCAATTTACCCAGGAGAGCTGATGCAGGGTAGCAGAGCCAAGGCTCCGAGCACTCGGTTACTGCTCCAGTAAGCCCACAGAGAACGCCTGCAATGGCCCCGTGTATGTACTGGCAGGAAGGGATGATTTTGTCAATAGCAAAATACTGCGGATGCTGGAAATCTGAAATAACAACAGAAAGTGCTGGAAACACTCAGCAGGTCAGGCAGCATCGAGGAGAGAGAGAAACAGAGTCAACGTTTCGGGTCGAACCCTTCGTCAGAACTGGAAAAGGTTCGGGAGGAGAGATTTTTAAGCAGGGGCAGGGAGGAGGGGAGGAAAGAACAAGGGGAAGGTCTGGGATAGGATGGAAGACAGGAGAGATTGAATGACAAAAGGGATTATGGTGCGAGGCAAAAGGAGAGGTAATGGGACAGGTTAAGAAACAAAAGATGGCTTGAGATGGTGTGTGGATGATGATGGCAGCAACATTAACAGCGACCATGTGAGGAAACAAGAGAAAAAAATATAAAGAAATACAGGGGCTAATTTATGGTCTGAAATTGTTGAACTCGATGTTAAGTCCAAAAGGTTGTAAAGTGCCTGATAGAAAGATGAGGTGCTGTTCTTCGAGCTTCGAGGGATGATTTTGTGTTGTGATCGGTAAAACACACTTTGTTGGCCATGAAAGCTCTCTCTGGGGATTGGCCAAAGAATCTGCATTGGGCCGCAGGAACTGTACAAGTTTACAGCGCTGGTTTGGTTATTGTTTAATAATGGTTTGGACTTGGTGCCCATGTCATTTACGAAGGGTTTTGATAGAGTAAATAAGGAGAAACTGTTTCCACTGGTGGCAGGGACGGTAACCAGAGGACACAGATTGAAGAACCAGAGGGGAGATGAGGAGAATTTTTTTACACGGCGAGTTGTTAGTGATCTGGAATGCGCTGCCTGAAAGGGCGGTGGAAGCAGATTCAATAATAACTCTCAAAAGGGAATTGGATAAATACGTGAAGGGGAAAAATTTGCAGGGCTACGGGGAAAGAGCAGGGCGAGTGGGACTAATTGGAGAGCTTTTTCAAAGAGCCGGCACAGGCACGATGGGCCAAATGGCCTCTTTCTGTGCTGTCTGATTCTGTAAGCGCTAGATTAGGCAGGGCCTTAGTTCAGTGTCTAGTCTGAAGGACACCTGCTGGATCACGGAGGGTGGGATAAAGGGTACAGATGGAATTAAAGTGGAACATCTGGCCCACACTTTGTGGCTCTGATCTGATTTGTTTTGGGCCGGGTGCTGGTGCGATCTGCTAGTTGCTTGTAGTTTGCGATTGATTAAACTGATTGGAGTTAATTGGACGTCCGTTCCTACAGCGCTGATCCCGAGTGCTGGAGCTGTTTACTGATACGCTGGACCCTCTGCTTGTGTTTCTCTCTCGTGGACTTTAGCCCGATTAACCTTGTGAAACAGCTTCACCTCAATCCTGATACTAAAAATTCTGTGACCAGTCCAGTAGACTTTGTGTTTGACTCATTAGTTCTACATCACCAAAAAAACAAAAGGTGTCTTGTTTCACCGAGCAGATCCTGCATGGAGAGGCAATTTGTTTGTTAAAAGGGCACTGCCTTCATGGTCAAGTCTTTTATCCTTGTTCTTGGGATGTGGGCACGCTGGCAGGGAACATTATTTATTACCCATTCCGAGTTGTCCTGGGGCATCAGTCAGATGAGCCAGATTCGGAGGTCCTCGCCCTGAACCAGGTGGTTTTTTACGACATTTCGACAACGTTCGTGGTGATTTTATTCCCCCCTTATGCCGGATTTATTCATTTCAATTTCACAATTTGCTGTGGTGGGATTTGAACTCCTGTTCTCTGGGTTGTCCAGTTCCAGAACTACTCGGTTACTGTGCCCGGACCTGTTTGGCAAATCCTATTCTGATTGGGGACAAAGGAAATGGAGGGAGCAACGTTGGGTGTCAGCTGTGGCTCAGTGAGCAGCAGCCTCGCCTCTGAGTCAGAAGGTCGTGGGTTCAAGTCCCACTCCAGAGACTTGAGCACATATCGAGATTGACATTCCCAGTGCAGTACTGAGGGAGTGCTGCACTGTCGGAGGTGCCGTCTTTCGGATGAGACGTTAAACCGAGGCCCCGTCTGCCCTCTCAGGTGGACGTAAAAGATCCCATGGCCACTATTTCGAAGAAAAGCAGGGGAGTTATCCCCAGTGTCCAGGGCCAATACGGATCCCTCAACCAACATCACTAAAAAACAGATTATCTGGTGATTATCACATTGCTGTTTGTGGGAGCTTGCTGTGCGCCAATTGGCTGCAGTGTTTCCTACATTACAACAGTGACTACACTTCAAAAAGTACTTCATTGGCTGTAAAGCGCTTTGGGACGTCCGGTGGCCGTGAAAGGTGCTGGAGAAATGCAAGTCTGTCGTCTTCCTTTTTTTTGTCCTTCTGTTTATCAATAAATCGACAAATGCATCGACAACGGGCTGTCTGGATAGGCCTGGGGCTGAGACAGTGTGTGGGGGGGCTGGAGGGGGGGCAGCAGTGTGGGGGGGGGCTCGGGGGGG